>CM059190.1:80115832-80592208 GCA_030323885.1 Branchipolynoe longqiensis | reverse complement strand
ACTAGCCCTGGACCAGAGGCTGGATCGCCCAAGACTGAGCAAGACCACCCCCAGGACTACCCAGTGGCCGTAATGGATTAACACGACCCGGGCGACTCGGGTCACCCGAGTCATCAGAATTTCAAATCAAACACTGCGAGTAGAGTCGACAAATACACGTGCCGTGTGCAAAATGATCTGACCCAAGTAACCCACCTCCTAGCTGGGGTTGGCTACGAGCGATGACGTCACATTTGCACTGGTAACGTCCTGCAGGATAACAGCTACCAGTTCCAGTCATACATGTTTTTTTTAAAGAATAACTTAGATTAACAAAATGGAAATATAGCTAAACTAGGCCATCATAAAACACCTTAAATCCTATTTTGCTGTAGTTTTATCGGTTATTAAAAAAATTAAAAAAATTGTCCACCCTAGCGCGGAGAAGCGTATTCGATTATTCAACCCGAGTCTGTAGGATGTGCGCATGCGCCAAAAAGTGGCTCCGGTGACCCGAGTTGATTAATCGATTACGCCCAGTGTGTCCACGGAGTAGTCCTGGACTTGAAGTGGACCTGCTCCTGCTATATATATACAAAAACGGGGCTCATCCTGGACTGATCCATGGTAAACCAGGCTATCCGTGGCGATCCGTGGCTAATCAGTGCTCATCCGGCTTGTCGAGGGGTCTTATCCAGGCAGTCCGGGAGTGGTCTGTGGTTATGTCGGGGCTAGTCCAGGCTAGACCGGAGCTGGTCCGGATTAATCTGTGGCCCCCGGACATTACAGGGACTACCCGGAGCACCCCCGGACGACCCAGATTAGCCCCGGATCATCCCAGACGATGCCGGATCAGGCCTGGACCGCCTTCGATGTTTTAAACATTTTAAAACAACCGGGGCAGACCGCGGACGAGGCTGGACCAGCCACGGATCACCAAGGATCACCAAGGATCACCAAGGACCAGCCACAGATGAGCCACGGATCACGCCGGATCGCCATGGACCACTCCGGGGCTCGTCCGGCCCCCTGATCCGGGTAGGTGTGACTGGGGCTTAACGCACACAACACAATTTCACTTCGTCAAAATTAAATCCTAATTCGTCGAATGCCGTCTGTCTATATCCGATGCCGACAATAGATTCACGTAGCTACGCCAGATCTGATTCTCTTCTTAGAAGATTAATTATGATGTATTTCCCTGTAGACGATTACCATGGCAGGCATATCCATATTTACACCTCTCTCCAGGTCGAGGCAGACCCCACTCTGACGTCATAGCACTATTAGTGTCCTTTTCGTGTTGTATTTCAGAATTACAGTCAAACCTCATTAACCGACCACCTCCACAGATCGACCACTCCCCTATATCGATCGCGTTATTTGGGTACCAACAGTAACACTGTAACCATATTTTAACTCCCTACACCTCCCACCTCCCTAAATCGACCACTTAAGATCGGTCCCAATGTCGGTCGATTTAGAGAGGTTTTACTATAGTTGATTAACCGGAGTAAATTGCAATTGCAGGCCACGATCCTCTGCCTCATTCCACTGATTCCTGCTCTATCGTGCTAACCCTTAATGCTTGCATGTTTCTATTCACATAATGTATTATGTAACGCATATACATATGTATATAATATATTTAAAGAGTAAAACCTCTCTAACCGACCACCTCCACACATCGACCACTCCCCTATATCGATCGCTTTATTTGGGTCCCAAACGATCACCCATAAAATGCCATTGTACCGATACAACCTCCCTAAATGGAACATTTAATGTCGGGCCCATGGTCGCTCTATTTAGAGAAGTTTTACTGTATATTGATTTTGTTAGGAGGTTCCTAGTTGACTATGACACCGAACGTCGTGGTCGATTCGGGAGAGCACATGCTTCCCTAGATAACTGATTCACCCCGTACTTGCAGTACTTTAGTATGGAACAGGATGTAGAATAGCTGGCTCCAGTGTCAAATGGGTACTTATATCGGCACAGAGTTGGTGAAATGGGAGAGAATGCAAAAAGACAAGATGGCGGCCATAGAACGCCGTCGATTTCACTGTTAATGTCTATTAAACTGCATTTTTCAACTCAATGGTAGCGGGGAAATATGAAAACATATATAAAGAATAAATGTTGCTTCTTAGATTGTGAAATTAGGCTCTCATTTCATTTGCCCGCTTTTTTTGACAGCATTTGTATAGGTTTGGTATTCACCCATGTACTGCGAGGACGCGGTGAATCCTTTATCTAATGCTTCCCATTCATAAGGTTTGGAATTCAAATGGCGACTGAGTCAAATCAATGACTTACAAAATTGATACGTGTCACTACTTAACCTGGGGCTCCACATTACTAGCATAGGACAAGGACTGGTTAGCACAGTATCAGGATAATGTGACTGATCTCCCACTGGGACCACACTAAACTGTCGCCATGAGCGCATACTCTCAAAAGTAGGTAGCCATCCTGATATGACCATAGATGTTGTTGGGACGTAAACCCCAAAACTAAATTTATGAACTGAAGAAAGAAAAGAACAACCGCAAAGTGTCATTCCCCTTAGAGCGTGTGTTTGTTGTTTTACTCCCTGACAACATCTACGGTCATATCAAGACAGGTACCGATTTGTGACAGTCCACACTCATGGCGACTTTATAGTCCTGCCGCACTGGAATACCAGGTAACCGGCACCACGAACCAATATCCCACATACTACGCTATCTTAATAAAGCTGCATAGTCTGATGAAGCATCAAATTGTCAAAACCAAAGCCATTATCCAGATTTGATTATAGATAGCTAACTTCGATACTGATGCACTTCTTAAGTATTTCTTACCACTTAGAAGGGAATACTTAGCCAATTTAATAGAACTTTTTACTGCAGAAACCCAGCGTGGCACATTTTGTTGGCCTTGGCAAAACTAATTTTAAATTGTTGTTAATATCGCTAATGGTGATAATATCGTTAATATCGTTAATATCGATAATGATGCTAATGGTGCTCACGATGTTAATGATGATAATGGTCTTGAATGAGCGAGGTCGCTCATTTGGTGTCATTGCTGGACATGGCAGGCTCAAGGCCGAAGCCCTCCCCCCTGCCAGTAGTGTGGTGGTGGTGGGGGGAGGGGAGTGAGTGATGAGGGTGGGGCCATCTTCCCCCCTCCAGCCTATATAACAACTCCTGCCAGCCATCATGGCCAGGCACTATCCTGGGGTCTTCCGGAGCCACCAAAGCTGGTCAGTCTTCTCCAAACGCCCGCACTGACCACTTCCCAACTCCAATTTTCATATGCAGGCGACCCACCAATCCTGTGACAGATGGATGGCCCCGTCGAAAGACCCCCGATTCTGCCCAGTAGCCGCCTACACAAAGATGATACAAGAATTGCCTACCACCCATAAACACCAACCCCCTCCTAGTCTTCCCCGAGGACGGGGCAACATTAGCCATCCCCTACATTGCCAGACAATGGAAGATGGCCCAACAGGACAGGGGGGTCCAGCAATTGCACACCCTCCATGCCATATGAAAGGCAGCAGCAACAGTGGCATTCGCCTCGTGGGGGCATCGGGCTGGAGGTCCAGCGTTTCGGTGGTTGGGCATCTAACACCCACAAACAATATATCATCACAACCGACTCACAGAAAGTCAATCACACCCTCATACAGGCCACCAAAAATAGACAAACGACAAACACCATGGCTTGGCCATTGATTAGCCATAGCTCAATCAACACACAATCAAATATAAACCAATTAATTCCTCAGAAAATGAACAAAACCAAAAACCAATCAAGTATTTAAACTAACAAATAAAGAATACCATCTAATGAGCAACTGACACCCGCGCAGTTGACAGATCACACCTACTTTAATGTCACATTTCTGATAATTTACCCTCTACTGTTATCTCATATTTTTATCATTAACTATTGCTATTGTACTTAACGTAATTGATTACTCATTTGTTAAATCGTTCACATGACTCATATGCCCTCATCACATTTCATTTTCCCAATATATCGGGGCCTTCGCTCGTTCGCTTCTTGCCCGATGATACACAGTCAATGTACATGCCGCCGGGCGGGCAGTGCCCGAATAAAAGCCTTGATTAACCCACTCATGCCTCTGAGTCAGCTGTGTCCATGAGCAATGATGGTAATAATGGTAAGTATGCTAATAATGGTAATAATGGTAATAATATTGTCGTGGGGGTGATGAAAATGGGAAATATTGTGCCTAGAGCGGGACTCGAACCCACATCTCTTTGCATTCCGGGCCAGGGTGCTAACCATTACACCACCTAGGCTCCCTGATATCAACACACTACCCAGGTCTACCTATCTATGCTGCTCCTTGCCTGAGAGGTCAGTGCAGACCACTACACTCATCCCCTGGAATTGTAAGTCTTTTAATGCTTACAATTACATACATACAGGCAATGCACTTACATACACAGGGTAGGTTCAAGAACTATACAGCGCGTAACTTGTACAGGATCATGGTCATGGCAACGAGTGTCGTGGGGGTGATGAAAATGGGAAATATTGCGCCTAGAGCGGGACTCGAACCCACATCTCTTTGCATTCCGGGCCAGTGTGCTAACCATTACACCACCTAGGCTCCCTGATATCAACACTCTACCCACGCCTACCTGTCTATGTGGCTCCTTGCCTGAGAGGTCAGTGCAGACCACTACAATGGTAATAAGGATAATAATGATAATATTTCTAATAATGATAACAATACTAATAATGATACTAATTATAATAATGGTAATACTGTTTATACTAGTAATGATGCTAGTAATGCTAATTATACTAATACTATTAACAATACCACTACAGCCAATAATGGCCAATAATGCCAATAATAGCAATAATACTAATCGCGTCAATACTGTAAATACTATTAATGTTAATCATTTTAATGACAACGGCACCCCATAGCATATTACGCAATGCGTACCCAGGAATCAGAGATGATTATCGGGAATGACCCCAGAACCAGCCTAGATCATGGAAATGTTGCCGACGGGTAATACTCATGGTGCCATCTCCCTTGGATGTGAAATCTCTGGGCTGATGGAGCTGAGACACAGTTGTCTCTTCTGATCAACGGTGGAAATTGGACGTGAGCAGTGATATGCTGGCGTGAGATTTGATGTTGTTGTTGTTGTCTTACATCCTAGCAACATCTAAGGTCATACCAGGATGCGTACCGACTTGTGACAGTGTGCACTCATGGCGAATTTATAGTGATGTCCCACTGGGAAACCAGGCCACCGGCACCATGACCTGATATCCCACTCAGTCACATTATCCTGACACTGAGCCAACCACTCCTTGCCCTATCCTATTAATGCTGAGCGCCAGGCTAGGAGGTGACAAGTATCAATTTTTAAGTCATTGGTTTGGCTTGACCAGGCTTCGTACCCACGACCCCATGATCTATCTACACAGGAGACGGACGCTCTAACTCATCCGCCATCCCGTCTGGTCTCCTGAAATTTGAAGAGAGCGCAGTGGGTTGTAAGCGTACAGGAGACAAAGCTGAGTCAAGCTAAGATTCCATCTGAGTAGTTCTCAGAAAATGTGTACCCCATTTTGCGTGGCCACGTTACATTGCTAATGATGTTGCCTCCATTTTGGGGGAAAATAAGTGAAATAATTATTATTGACTATGTGTTTTAATTCTGTTAGCAATATCGCATGTATTTAATTTCTCCCACAAAATGTATCCACAATATGCATAGATTATTTTGTGCTGAAGTAAACATAAGAAAATATCCATATCAACCGACATTTTTTTCAACTTTTTTGTGTAAGAAACAATTCTCTTGTCTTAAGTGAAAGTGAAAGTGAAAGTGAAAGTGTGTGTTAAAATGAGCTTATGGATGATGTCACATGGTTAATTTCAACAGCTTTCTCAGTTTGTATAAGATCAAAATAAAAAAGGGAAAATAAACAATTTCAAATCTGACATATGCATAACATTTCAACCTTGATATCTATATTGATTCTATTAATATTTTTAAGGTTTTCTGCTATTATTTGGAAAGTTTTCACTTTTCATGTCCATGTCACAAAAGTGGTACACCGTTTCTGAGAATGACCCGTATGTACAGGATGCGGCATGCAGCATGCGGAATGTGGCATGCGAATGAGAATGTGAATGCGAATGTGGCTTGCGGCATGAAATAGCCATGCGACTTCATGTCTTTCTTGACACAAATGTGTGAGGGGAAGTCAAAGTTGCTGGTTTCTCCATGAGAAATAGAGCCGCATTCGCATTCAAACCGATCGGTACATGGACCAATCCACTTACCGCATACACATTCGCATTCGCATTGGGACATATGGAAGCTTCACTATGTATTTACATACTTTCGCATTGGCATACCGCATGCCACATATATGGAATCTTAGCTTAATGTTTGCTACCCAGTGCATTGACACCATGGTTTGATGAAGGTCTCACTCATTATGCACTTAGACACGAAGAGTCCAGGTGCAAAACCCTGTGAACACCAGTTCAAAGCTTTACTTAAAATGACAGATGTTTAGATGAAGGTAATTGTAATGCTCACTAATTCCACTGTTCTTGTGATGAACTGGTTATGGAGCAATGAACAACAATATAGGAACATCAAAAATAAACCTTTTGAAGACTTGACTCCAATTCAGATGTTTATCTACATTTTTAGATCGCCATTCACAGTGTTTTGCGCCTGAAATCGTCTTGAGATAGCGGTGGGTGGTGAAGATTAGGTGATGATTGTCATAGCATCATATCGGGAGATTATTTATGTAACACCTACCTATGACCCTCGCCTCACCTAGTTGTAGTGAACCCATCCGACAGATGGCATAGTAATTACATTTATTGTAATAGCAGAGACCCTGGGATATCAGCAGAGTCATACAGGATATATATATATGGATATGTGTATAGACATAAGCCCCGTTCACACCCACAACTTTAGGCCAAACTAGATAAGGTGAACTAGAGGAGGCGAACTAGGCGTCCTGTCCACACAAGCAGTACTTGGGGCGGTTTAAGGCGGAAATCGATCTCTGCGCATGAGGAAGTCCATACTAACCAGCACCAGTTTCGGTTCGTCGACATTACCACGAGAGAGTGTGGGTTCGACCTAGATATGTATAGACTGAGTCATATTCTTTTGGAACGGTCAAAACCTCTGCTGGGCAGTGAAACCCTAAAAATAAATGATGAAAAAAATATCTGTGCACCTCTAGCCGGTTCATAGACCAAATTATATTATATAGTGTGATGTGCTTAATCCGCTTCAAGTAAACCGCTACCGTCCACACAAGCAAGGTGGGCCGACTTAAGCTAGTTCGCTTCATCTATACTACCTCGCGAGGTGGTTTACTTGAAGCAAACTAGATGAGGCGACTCAGGCTTAATTCACCTCAGAGTAGTGTCCACACGACCAATTTGAGGCAAACTATAGGAGGCGAACTAGTTGAGGCGACTTAGCGGGCCAGTGTGAACGGGGCTATATATGCATGGAAATATATATATATATACACATATATCGTATTATGTATATTTGTGTATATTTGTAAAGATATATAGACATGGGTAAACGTGTGTATATATGTTTGTATATATATATGTTTGTATATATAAATTTGTATATTCAATTTATTTACTTATTTTATTTTTATAAATTAATGTTTCTCTTTGACATTACCTTTTATTTTATTCCTTTTACCTACTCATTCACTTTGTTCTTCTATTGGTAGGGCATTTGAGCCCAGCCAGGTGCATTTGATGTTATTCCCAATAAATATTGTACCCACCACTCTGCCTCTAGTGCTATTCTTACATATGTGTATATATGGCATGTATAATGCATTATGCGAGTACAACAATATGGAAGGGGATTGCTCTAATTATTGATATTAATTGTTATTACTGATATTATAGATATTAGTTATTACGATGGTTATACTCCGTAAGACTCCACTCTTGACTGCTGGCGCCATCTGCGGCCCACCTCACCTCCAAATAATAGCAGAGACCAGACCTGCAGCTAGCCACTCATAGCCCTATCCTAAGCATGCCAAGAACTAGGGTAGATAGCGACAATTGTTCTTTTTTTCTTTTTTTTCTTGAAGATTTATACTGCCTATTATGGATAAGCCTGAATAGACTTGTTTTCAGCATTAGACAGTTTGTCGATAGAAAGCCCGAGCCTACACTTTTACCGACCCAAGGGATTTTTAACCTCCCACACCACATAGACATGGTATGAGAGCAACTGGCCTTTGATGACACTGTAAGTTATCCACAGCGGTGGAAATCCAAATTGGCAGAGGTGGGGGCACGGGAAATCGAACCACCGACCTTCAGATTAGAGTCTGACCTAGAAAAAAGTCAGACACTCTAACCACTCCGCCACAGAGAACACCGCATGTATGTTAACAGTGGAAGTTATCGGTTTGTTAACAGTGTAAGTTATCGGTTTGATTCAGTGGGGTTTCGAACCCCCGACCTCATGCAGAAGAAGCCAGACAGCGCTCTTAGTGATACCGCCATTATGTCCGGTTGGATAACTATGGTACGTGGACAAGTTCAGTTTCTATGTTTAAGTGGATATAGTTTATGTAAAAATGTTGGCTTGAGACACCAGTTGAATTACTAGGCCATTTAATGCAAACACAAATACTTCGTAAGTGCAGCAGTATGGAGAATAAATTCTAGGTAAATGTTTTTGTGTTGATAATGTTGAGCTCTCATCGGACTATGTACCGCTTAATATTCCCACCATCTATAGACTGGTTGGCTCAGTGTCAGGATAATGTGACTGAGTGGGATATCAGGTCATAGTGCTGGCGGCCTGGTCTCCCAGTGGGGCAGCACTATAAAGTCGCTATGAGTTCGCACTATCACAAGTCGGTATCAGTCCTGATGTGACCTTAGATGTTGCTAGACCTTAAAACAACAACAAACAAACCCACCATCTATATACATCCAGAATATCAATGAAGCCTAATCCTCTTAGAAATCCAAGTGGATTAAGAATGAGGCCAACCTCTCTTACACAGGCGCAATTAATCACTTTAAGTTGCTCCTGAGTGGGATAGGAATACCATTAATTAGATGTATGGTAATGTTCTATATATAGGCTTGTCTATGTAGTTATCCTTCCTGTCACTTGTCATTATTATGATTAAAATTGAGCACACCTGTTCACACTTAATTTGAATACGCTTTTGCAGTGTTCTCTGTGGCGGATTGGTTAGAGTGTCTGAGTTTTCTTCTAGATCGGACTCCTATTCTGAAGGTCGGTGATTCGATTGCCCATGTCCCCACCTCTGCCAATTTGAATTTCCACTGCTGTGTATAATTTACAGGGTCATCAAAGGCCAGCTGCTCTCATACCATGTCTATGTGGTGTGGGAGGTTAAAAATCCCATTGGTCGGTAAAAGGGTAGGCTCGGGCTTTCTATCAATAACACTCGCTAATGGTGAAAACAAGGCTATTCAGATGTATCCATAATAGGCAGTACACATCCTTTAAAAAAAGAAGAGAAACACTCAGCAGTTCCATGCAGGAAACAATAAGAGTACTTGGCTCTTGAAGCCGTTTCTTCCTCGGTGTGTTTCCTTGCAAGTTTGATAATCACCAAACTTTCTCAAACCTTTTCTTATCAAGTTCGGCATGAATAATCATTGATGATAACATAACAAATGTATGCAATTATTGAAAGCAAATATCGCAGCTATTCAATAACCAAACCAGAAAACCAAACCGGCAAATGCACATATCTGAGCGATAATAGAGGAATTGATGATTTGAAAATTACAGAGAACTCAACGTGCATATATATACGATGTTTATTCGTATCTGCATTTAAAGTATATTCATTGACTGTTGGGTTGACAACCCTAGCACCATATCATGTCATATCCGGATAAGGATCTTCCGACTGACTGTATGAAGTTGGTTCTTTTTTTCTTTTTTGTTGGTCCATTAGTTGTTTAAGCAGGGGAAATTTCAGTCATAGACGACTGGTCTTCCTCATTCCACTGCTGGTCGATAGAAAGCCCAAGCCTACACTTTTACCGACCCAAGGGATTTTTAACCTCCCACACCATATAGACATGGTATGAGAGCAACCGGCCTTTGATGACGCTGTAAGTTATACACAGCAGTGGAAATCCAAATTGACAGAGCTGGGGGCACGGGGAATCGAACCGCCTACCCTCAGATTAGAAGTCTGACCTAGAAAAAAGTCTGAGGTTCTCTAACCACTCCGCCACAGAGAAGTGTGCACTCATGGCGACTTTATAGTGATGCCTCACCCGGAACCAGGCCACCAGGACCAGGGCCTAATATCCCACTGAGTCATATTATCCTGACACTGAGCCAATCAGTCATTGCCCTATCCTAGGAAGCGACAAGTATCAATTCTTAAGTCATTGGTTTGACTTGATCTGAGTTCGAACTCGTGGTTTCGATCTCCCACCATCTACCAAAACGGGAGACGGGCTGCTCAACTCAAAGTGCTAGGCTAGATAGCAACAAGAATCAATTTTATAAGCCATTGGTTTGACTCGACTGGGATTCGAACTCCCGACCTTCCGCATAGGAAGCCTGCGCCCTACCGGTTCAACCGTAGGGCGTAGTGAATAGTCTGGTAGTGAATAGGATGAGGACTTTGAGACAGTGATGGTGCAACGATAAGGCAATGTGTAACTCGGTATCACTACTTTGTAATAGATTCTCATGCCCCGGTCACATACACGTTAGTGAACGTAGTTGAACGTAGGTCAACATAGCGGAGGCTAACGTGGGTCAAACATGGTGTAAGTATGTTAAACTACATTGAAATACGTGAAGGTATGGCAGGTTTTAGTACAGATAAATATGTTATGGTACGGATAAATACGTTGCGGTATGGTTAAATATGTTACAGTACAAATAAACACGTTCCGTACTAGAATACGCGTGAATACGCTAGAGTACACGACAGTATGCTACAGTATGCTACAGTACACTACAGTATGCTAGAGTATCCTAGAGTACATTAGCATCACAGATGCGATTTGAACCCCTAACGTAGCGCTCTTGTGAACATGTCCAAAGATTAAATCAGAACTCACGACCCACCCACATTATTACCAAGTTAGCATGAAGGAGAAGTTGTATGCCGGTGTATTTGACCGGGCCTTAATCTTCACCAGAAGTCAGCAGAACAGTAGAGTTTCTAGGACATGGACAGTATTCCAGTGATGTGCAGTCGAAAAGTAATTCAAATCTTTAGAAAATTAGCGATTAAAGTGAAAATTAAAGTGAGGTAGATTATCCACTTCAACTTAATTAATATATTCATCCTAAGGAATGCTTGAAGCTAAAATAACAAATTGGATTATAGAAGTTGAACATGACCCTAACTATGCTGCAGTATTGTTTCAAGTCCGGGTCTAATACCCCCATCACACTACGGTAGTTCTCACTATGTTCTTGAAAATGTTGCCGAACGGGCTCAAACTGGGTGCGAAAGGAGTGGACATAGTAACAACTTTTTACAGTCTTTTTACAAACTGCATGGATGGGCTAGGACTGAAGGGTGCTCCAGAACTTTGAGCGTGCTCAACATTTTCTGGCGGCCACATTCTACCCTGACCACAACCCATTTTAGAATGGGTTCACACAATTTGACAACTAGTTTGGTGTCATCATCATCATGCTGTCGGTCGCGATGCGACAAAGACTGCTTTAATTACTTGACTGCCACTCTCCGCATTTCATCAAACCTTCCTGCAAAAGTGTTGAAGTGCTGCTGGCTTTTGCAAGTTGCCAGCGGCACTCTCTCGGGGAGCAAATAGAGGATTCACACCGCCAAGAACATGTCCAGACAGGCGCAAAACTATTTGTCCCTGCAGTGGCTGGTCGGGAGATGTTGGGAGTTCCATACATCAACCGCCCTTGATGCCTCCACAGTGACATGGTTTTCTGTTCAGGGTTTGCTCCCTTAGCCTTCGGTTCTGTCAAGAACCTGTACCACAAGGCAGTGGTTTACAACTCTGCAGGGCAGGGGTGTCAGACTCCCTGAGGTATTGCAATACCTGCATACCAGTTTGGTGTGATTGGGGTGGAACAGAACAAACTATTTCGTAGGGCACTCAAGTATTCTGCCAAGGGTTGTTGGATCAATCCCTGACAGAGTCTAATCAAAGATGTACATCATTGGCACTTGCAAGTCCGTCGTGCTGTGTCCATCGTGACGATCATGTGACTGAATGGGGCGGGAGGGGCATGGTACCCTAATTAGGACGCACTATAAAGTCGCCTATGAGCGCGCACTAACATTAATCGCTACAAATCATGATACAATATGAACATCGCTTGGTGATTATTTATTGTCACCAGGTCGCCAAACCCCAATAAAGTTGGTTGGTTGGTTGTTGGAGTTTTAGCTCCTGACAACATCTAAGGTCATATCAGGACTGGCTCCAACTTGTGACAGTGCACACTTATGTACCTTTATAGTGCCGCACCACTGGGAAATCAGGCCGTTAGCACCATGACCTGATATCTCACTCAGTCACATTATCCTGACACTGAGCTTGCCAGTACATGCCATTTCCTATTACTGCCAAGTGCCAAGGTAGGAAGCGGCAAGTATAAATGTTTAAGTCATTAGTGTGACTCGACTGGGAATCAAACAAATAGATCTCTTGAACGAGAATACTGCGCTCTTCCGATTCGGCCAGCGCGTCCAGTGTACCCTACCAACGATGGACTATTAACCAAAGACCCTATAATAATAAGACGGCTCACTCAGCCTGTACTGTGTAATCAAGATGATCAAGCCCACCACTTGGTGCGCTGGTTGTTCTCTTGGTTAAACAGTTGCTATATTATATGTATAAATGTATATATGAATGTGAAAGATGTGTGATGATGGCAATGATGATGATCATGCTGATGATGATGTGTTTTTGTTCATAGCAATTTCACATTGATGTGTATTCATACTTACCTATCTCAAGTATAATATAAATGTATGTGTTTACATGTGAAACACCAACCAGCAGCCGGGCTGAGCAAACCCACCACAAGGTGGCACTGCAAAATTTACATTACAATGGGAGCGGTAGGGAGTGAGCCGTCTTAGTATTATAGGGTCTTTGTATTAACTCTCCTAGGAGTGCGCACTGAAATGAATCGCTACTCATTATGATATAAACATCAATTGGTGATTATCTACTGTCGCCAGATCGCTACACCCCAGTAAAGAAACATGGTATTGATTGAGAGCTGGGGGAGTGACCTCGTTAGAGGACATCATGTGACGTGGCAGGTAGCCTTTTAAATAACGCCCGTCTTCCCGGCGCCAGCAGAGGCAATGCGGAACGGGGGCCGCTGGTGCCAGCAGCCCACGCCGTCTGCGCATGCGCAGTAGAACCTCGTGTTCACATTGTTAGGAGACAACTGGAGGTAGAGTGAGTGTGGACGGTGTGGGGTAATGGTCAAGAGACATGTGTGATGTGTGTGTGGGGGGTGGGGAGTGGGTGTATGACGTGCGGTAGAGGCTTGTCGGTGTAGTTACTATGGGGGTGAGGGGGGGGGGGGGCTGACTCATGGACATCACACTCACAGCAGAGAGCTAAATGGAGAGCGACAGTCAAGTAATGAAAGCAGTCTTTGTCGCATCGCGACCGACATGATGATGATGATGATGATGATGGGTGTGGTTGTGGGGGCGGGTATGGGTGTGGGAGTGGGAGTGGGAGTGGGTGTGGGTGTGGTTGTTAAAGGACAACTGGAGGTAGGGTTAGTATGGATGCTGTTGGGTGAGGGCGTAGGGACGTGTGTGATGTATGTGTGTTGGGGTGAGTTTTTGTAAGTGTGGGCGTGAATTAGAATAGGGCAAGGACTGGTTGGGGCAGTGTCACGATAATGTGACTCAGTGGGATATCAGGTCATGGTGCTGGCGGAGTGGTCTCCCAGTAAGACAGCAGTATAAAGTCACCATGAGTGCGCACTGTCACAAGTCGGTACCCATCATGATATGACCTGAGATGTTGCCAGGACGTAAAACTTCAACAACCAACCGACAACCAAGTACGTCAAAACCACACCAGGGAACTCTAAGCAAGCAACGCATCCTACTAATAAAGTATCCGGCACTGTCTTCAGAGGCAGTTAATCACCTACACGGGTAGGTTTATTGCATCAATGAACATACATACCCTTAAATGGGCCTAATGATCGCATTGCGTTTGATTACAACCAGGGAGAGGGAGGAATGAATGAGGAGGAGCCACTCAGGCTGTTCTACCCTCCTCTCTTGTATCAGGCCGCCGACCAGACCGGATGGCCGAATGAGTTGAGTGTCCGTCTCCTGTTTTGAGACAGCGGGGGATCCAAACCATTGAGTTTGTAGGCTTGAACTCAGGTCGCGTGAAACCAATAACTTAAAAATTGATACTTGTCACTTCCTAGTCAGGCGCTCGGCATTGTTCTGATAGGGTGAGGACTGGTTAGCTCAGTGTCAGGTTAAGGTTTATGAGTGGGATATCGGTCATGGTGCTGGCAGCCTGGTCTCCCAGTGGGGCAGCACTATAATGTCACCATAAGTGCGAACATGTATAAGTCGGTGTGAACATGTATAAGTCGGTACCCGTCCTGATAAGACCTTAGATATTGCCAGGAAGTAAAATGACAACCAACAAACAACAACATGTATCGCGCTCGAGGCGCCACCTACTGCCAGCTCACTCACTGCTCGTCTGCCTCAGTGCACTCACAGCTGCTGGGCCGCCGACACCTACTTATTCTATGCCCACCCACCCTTAACTTCGCTTTCTCACAGAATGTGGTTGGGCGAATCGGTAGAGCGCAGGCATCCCATGTGGGTGCGGGTAAGGTTGCGTGCGGGTCAGGGTGTTTGTGAGGGTGTGAATGAGGATGCGGGTGAGGCTGATGGTGCAGGTGCGGGTGCAGGTGTGGGTGAGGCTGATGGTGCGAGTGAGGGTGTGACTGAGGGCGTGAGTGAGGGTGATAGTGTGGGTGTGGAAGTTGGTGTGGGTGAGGGTGTGGGTGAGGGTGTGGGTGTGGGTGTGGGTGTGGGTGTGGGTGTGGGTGTTGGTGAGGGTGTGGGTATTGGTATGGGTGTGGGTGTGGGTGTGGGTGTGGGCGTGGCTGTGGATGTGGGTGTGGGTGTGGGTGTGGGTGTGGGTGAGGGTGTGGGTGTGTATGTATGTGTGGGTGTGGGTGAGGGTTGGGGTGTGGGTGAGGGTTGGGGTAAGGGTGGAGGGTGAGGGCGAGAGCAAATATGGTGGGTGGTAGTCGTGGAGAGGCTTGAGGGTAGAGGGTCACAGGTGCATGCGCAAGTGTTGGTGTGGGTGTGGGTGTGTGTGGGTGTGGGTGTGGGTGTGTGTGGGTGGGGGGGTGTGGGGTGTGGGTGTGGGTGTGGGTGTGGGTGTGGGGTGGGTGGGGTGTGGGGGGTGGGTGGGGGGAGGTGTGTGGGTGTGGGCGTGGGTGTGGGTGTGTGTGGGTGTGTGTGTGGGTATGGGTGGGTGGGTGGGTGGGTGTGGGTGTGGGTATGTGTGCGTGTGGTGTGGGTGTGGGTGTGGGTGTGTGGGTGTGTGGGTGTGGGGGTGGGTGTGGGTGTGGGTGTGGTGTGGGTGTGGGTGTGGGTGTGGGTATGGGTGTGGGTGTGGGTGTGGGTGTGGGTGTGGGTGTGTGGGTGTGTGTGGGTGTGGGGGTGGGGGTGGGGGTAGGGGTGGGGTGTGGGGGTGTGAGTGTGGATGTGGGTGTGGGTGTGGGTGTGGGTGTGGGTGTGGTTAATGGTGAGGGTGAGGATGAGTGAGAAGCAGGAATAGTCCTATTGTGGCTGGACGGTAAGGTTAATGATACTGGGTGAGTGGGGAGAAGTGTGGCAGTGGGGGAAGGTGGCGGGGGGGGGGGGGGCGGAGGGGAGTGAGGGGCGCAGTATTCGAACAGGTGGGAGGAAGGGAGGGTGATTGTTGGCAGATCAGTTCTCTAACGGCGGCGCGGGAGGTCTGATTAGTACAACGCCCACTCACTAATTGAGCACGTTTGGATGCGGAATGGATCTGCCTTTATAAGGAGGTGGCAGTGCCAAGCTGGCCATGATAACCTTTAGAAGAACGTAATTCTCGGCTCATGCAATAACAGTAACACGCCATCCCACCACCCTTCCCCCATCCCTACTACCCTAGGACCACGCCCCCTACCCCGCCATCCGCATGAACCACCACCCTGTCAGCTCCAGCACCCCCACCCCATCACTATCAGTACCATCCCCACTACCCCGTCATCCCCATCACCCCCACCGGACAGCATCACACCCACCACCCCCACACCTCCACCCTTAGTACCACCCCCACTACACCGCCATCCCCATCATCCCACCGGGCCGCATCGCCCTCCCCCTTCCCCCACCCCGACCTCCGTGAACAAATGTTTGGCTAGATGCATGGTGTGCCTGGTGGGGGGGGGGGGGGGAACCATGCAACTCGGCAAACATTTTTTCTATCCTACTAATGCCGAGCACCAGGCTAGGAAGCGACAAATATGAATTTTTAAGTCATTGGTTTGACTCGACTGGGAACCAAACTCGCAAAGTCCCGATCTTCTGCACGCGAGGCCTGTGTTCTACCGATTCGGCTAACCGGTGAGTGGTTAGTAAATGCTGGCGCCATTAGCGGGAGGCTGGCCGATCCGCTGGTGCCTGAGTCGCACCCGCATTCTTTGTTACTACTCACACGCCAGCATCGCATTCACGTCTCCAGGGAAACACCTTCATCAGTGTAGCACTCGCTGCCAACTTATAGCGAGGTTTGCCACGAAACAAGCGAAGTGTGCGTATTAACCCATGGCTACATCCACTACAACGCCCACCCGGTAGCCTGCTGGGCGTATAGGAACCGCTGTCTACCTGCATACATTTGCATAGTCTGATGGTTTTGCGTTTCTGTCATTTTTCTGAGATAAATATGTTAAATTGATTGTTACAATCTACCTTACTTTAGTCTGAAGTAACATATATTTTAGATGGTAAACTTGTTAGATATTTGAAGCACAGGCATGTACAATTAGTTTTAGCAAGCAGGGTTGCGTTCAGCAGTAAGAAGTTCTATTAAATTGACTTGGTATTCCCTTCTATATGGCAACACATGTTTAATAAGTGACTGAGTATCTAAGTTAGATATGTAGTATAAATTCTGGATAATTCTTTTTGTTTTGAAAAGTTGATACTTCATGCGTCTATGCAGCCTTAAATTTGTTTACAATTTTGGAAAGCCGGGAGTTTGGTGCCCAGTCAAGTAAAGCCAATGACTTTAAAGTTGATACTTGTCACTTCCTAGTGTGGCGCTTGGCATTAATAGGATAGGACAGTGTCAGGATAACTGAGTGGGATATCGGGTCATGGTGCCTGTGGTCTGATTTCTTCCCAGTGGGGCAGCACTATAACATTGCCATGAGTGCACACTGTCACAAGTCGGTATCTTTCCTGAAATGAGCTTAGATGTTGCTCGGATGTAAAACAACAACAAACAAACAAAGAACAACTTCTGTTTCTTTCCGTTCTCGGTTGCTAATGACCTAAGCGTGGTGTTTCCTTGATATGGGATTTGATTCCCTTGCAACTCCGGAAGCGATACTGAGCTCAGCTATGCCTCGCAAGGACACACACTGATACACACACGTACCCATACCCACCCACACACATGCACACACCGGGACCGGACGCGGTTGCCGAATCTGTAGAGCGCAGGCTTCCCTTGCAGAAGGTTGGGAGTTTGAATGCCGTTCAATTCAATCCATTAACTTATAAAATTGATACTTGTCAATAGCTAGCCTGGCCCTGGGCATTTTTAGGACAGAGCAAGGATTGGTCAGCTCCGTATCCGGATAATGTAACTGAGTGGGCCAGTCACAGTGCTGGCGACCTGGTCTCCCAGTGGGGCAGCACTATAAAGTCACCATAACTCTATACAGTCACAAATCGGTACCCGGTTTGATATGACCTTAGATGTTGCTAGGACGCAACACCCAAACAAACACCCACACCCACACGCACACATACCTACCCACCCACATATGCACATACACATACATGCACATATACACCCACACACACCCACACGGAGATACACAAGTACATTAAGCACCATAGGTTTGTTGTTAGAATGTTACATCTTGGCAACATCTAAGTGTAAAATATTCCGATAAAACACATTGTCGATGTTGATTTCAACATGGGTAATTTAACCCGCAAGAAAAAGTACATACTTAATATGGAGGTGACTACTGGCGCCATGTATAATGTCTTTCCTTACTAATAATGCTCCGACTGTGGTGCCATCTTCTGTAAATTTGCATAATGAGATGTGACCCAGTTTCATTATAGACACTTCGACCAGAGAATTTCAATCGACAGGATGTGTTCTCTCCTTTGGATTTGCCGTCCCACCCACCAAAACTACAAGTGACATTCATAGGGATACGTGCCTGAAATCCTCGAAATCTTAATAAAGCAAACATTTCATGGCTTAAATGTAACAATGAAATAGTAAGAATAAATGCCACTTCATACTGTACTTGTCTTGCGTTCGTTGAATTGGTGGGGGAATGCAAATGGTCTATTGTAGTAAAAGGTATATAGGGCCAGGTGCATGAATGTATTTATGTAGTTGCTGGTGATACTTTACTCATGGTCAATAGTCATTGCGTGTTAGTCAGATAGTGTGTAAGGGGCACTTGGAGCTCTACTCACTACCTCCTCCCCCCCCCCCCCCCTCTGTTACTCACGGATCATCACACACTCAGCTCAGGGCAGGTGGTGGCCAAGGCAGGCTCGCCGCATGGTGGTGGTGGGCAGAGCACTGTAGCCATGGGAACCCAGGAATGTGTGATGTTCATTGGTGGAGCTTCAGATGCTTGATTCTCATTGGAGAATAAGGTCAGGTGATGTGCCATACCAGATCCATGTACCAATATAAATAATAAACCTGAGGGCTTGGCTCTCTCTCTACTTTCACACTTTATACTCTTCCTTTCTCTTTTTGCCTGTATTGATTTCACTATAGCCTGCCTACACAAACCACAGATTCCAGCAATGGGCTTTACACAAGGTCATATCAGGACGAATACTGAATTGTGGTTTATCTGTCTTTTTACTTAGATAAAAACAAATTTAAAAATTTAAAAAAATTAAAAATAAGAAAAGCATGTTTGCCACTATACAGACAAAGAAACTTATTTATTTTGGCCACATCATTCGTCAGAGTTCAATATACCGTACATTGTTGGAAGGGAAGGTGAATGGCAGCAGAGGGAGAGGGAGACCAAGAACATCATGGTTTACAAATATTTCATAGTGGACAGGCTTGAATTATTCACAGTCTATCAGAACAGCACACCATCGGGACAAGTGGAGAACCATTGCATCCAACCCTCGACTAGAGGACGGAACTATTGATTGATTGATTGACTGATTTGTAACAGTGCGCACTCTTGTTGATTTTATTATAGTGCTGCCCAACTGGGAAATCGGGACGCCAGGACCCTGACCTGATATCCTACTGAGTCACATTATCCTGATACTGAGCTAAGCAGTCCTTGCCATATCATGATATTTCCAAGCGCCAAGCTAGGAAGGACACAAGTATCAATTTTGTAAGTCAATGGTTTGACTGGACCGGGAATAGAACTGCTGATCTCCCCCACAGGAAGCCTGGGCTATAGACCCCTTTTAATGTTTACAAACATTGTGTATGCTCGTGCAGCTTGGCTGTAGAACGAAGGCACACTGCCATTGAGTTTGTCGATATGCGCAGTGAAAAACCTTAGTTTTATTCAAAATTAATAGAAATCCAGAACCCGAACCTTATGACTTTAATATAATCTGTTTGTTAAGCGTGTTTTTTGTTTGTGTGCGAATCAGTTTGTTTCTAGGTGGTCTGGTTTTAGACATATTTCACTTTTTCTGTAAGAAGATTGCTCACGGCCATTGACAATGCATTGAGTTTGCTTATATGCACAGTGCAAAACGTTAGTTTTATTCAAAATTAATAGAATTCCAGAACCCGAACCTTATAAATTTAAGATAATCTGTTTGTTAAGTATGTTATCTGTTTGTGTGCAAAGCAGTTTGTTTCTAGGTCATGTGGTTTTAGAGATACTTCACTTTTTCTGTAAGAATATTGCTCACAGCCATTGACAATGCATTGAGTTTGCTGATACGCGCAGTGAAAAACGTTAGTTTTATTCAAAATTAATAGAAATCCAGAACCCAAACCTTATAAATTTAATATAATCTGTTTGTTAAGCATGTTATCTGTTTGTCGGCCAACCGATTTGTTTCTAGGTGGTGTGGTTCTAGATATATTTAAACTTTTTCTGTATGAAAATTGCTCATAGCCATTGAGTTTGCATTGTGACAGTGTGTCGTCCTGCAGCCAAGCAGCATGCACACTGACCTAAATACCCATGCTGACGTCATATGAAATAGGTCTATACAAATTCGGACACCCTCCGCGTCGGAGACGTGAGATTGTCGTTGCAGTCAGCCTTTTGTAAGGAATCAAGTGTGGAAGTGTGTTACTGGCCAGAGCCGTATCTTGTGATAGAGGGGGTTGGTGGTGGGGTGGAGGTAATGGTGGTGGTGGTAGGGGCGTAGTGATTGTGGTGGAGGTGGTGGTAGGGAGGGGGGGAGGGTGGTGGTGGTGGTGGTCGGTGAGGGGGGTGATTGGGGGGGGGGGGGGGGTGGAGTGGGGGTAATGGTGGTAGTGCTAGGGGGGGTGGGGTGGCGGTGATTGGGGGATTGGTGGTGGAGTGGGAGTAATGGTGCTGCTGGTGGTAGGGGTGGGGTGTTGCTGGTGGCGGTGGCGGTGGGGCTGGTGGTGGGGGATAGCTGAGGTAGGGATTGGGGTGGAGGGGGTGGTGGGGTGGGGTGGGGTGGACGTTTGCGGAGATAGATAGTGGGGGTGTAGGTGGGGGTGCTGGTGGTAGTGCTAGGGGGGGGGGCGGTGATTGGGGGATTGGTGGTGGAGTGGGGGTAATGGTGCTGCTGGTGGTAGGGGTGGGGGGTTGCTGGTGGCGGTGGGGCTGGTGGTGGGGGATAGCTGAGGTAGGGATTGGGGTGGAGGGGGTGGTGGGGTGGGGTGGGGTGGACGTTTGCGGAGATAGATAGTGGGGGTGTCGGTGGGGGTGCTGGTGGTTGTAGGGGTGGAGCTGGGTGTGTTGGAGGTAGTGCTGGTACGGGTGGCGGGGGTGGAGATGGGGGCGATGATGGCGATGATGGCGGTGGGGTGGTGCTGGCAGACAGAGGCTTCTGCTGTGGGGTGCGGGCGGCTCTGTGGTGATGTCAGTGCGGAGGAGCACTTGCTTCGGGCCAGACATATAATAGATGGTGACGTGCGTGTGGTGGTGGTGATGGTGGTGGTGGTGGTAGTGGTGGTGGTGGTGGTAGTAATGGTGGTGGTGGTGGTAGTAATGGTGGTGGTGGTGCTGGTGGTAGTAATGGTGGTGGTGGTGATGGTGGTGGTGGTGGTAGTGGTGGTAGTGGTGGTGGTGGTGGTGGTAGTAATGGTGGTGGTGGTGGTGGTAGTAATGGTGGTGGTGGTGCTGGTGGTAGTGGTGGTAGTAATGGTGGTGGTGGTGGTGGTAGTAATGGTGGTGGTGGTGGTGGTGGTAGTAATGGTGGTGGTGGTGCTGGTGGTGGTGGTGGTAGTAATGGTGGTGGTGGTGGTGGTAGTAATGGTGGTGGTGGTGGTAGTAATGGTGGTGGTGGTGCTGGTGGTGGTGGTGGTAGTAATGATGGTGGTGGTGGTGGTGGTGGTAGTAATGGTGGTGGTGGGTGATTGTGTGAGAGAGAGTGTATGCTGTGGTACTTGTTTAGTGCTTAGCCTCAGCCTCGTAAAAGCAGGGTCTGTACTGTGTGGCGGTAATGGCGGGGTAGGGTATGGGCGTGGCTTCTGGGCTGCCGAGAGCAGAGTGGCGTGGGCGTGGGCGTGGACGTGGGCGTGCCTGCAGTATATATGTTGCCGGACTTGTGAGCGGTAGCTGGTGGCAGTTGGGTATTGCATTTTTATGTGGGTGAGTTTGTTTATTTGTTGTTTTACATCCTAAGAACAGTTATGGTCATACCAGGACGGGTACCAACTTGCGACAGCGCGCATTCATGGTGAGTTTATAGTGCTGGCTTATGTGGGTGAGGAATATATGACGGTTACTATGGCTGAGATGGCCGAATCGGTAGAGTACAGGCCTCCCATGTGGGAGATCGGGAGTTCCAATCCTGGTCGAGTCAACCCAATGACCTACAAAATTGATACATGTGGCTTCCTAACTTGTCACTTTGCATTAATAGGATAAGGCAAGGACGGGTTAGCTCAGTGTCTGGATAATGTGACTGAGTGGGATATGAGGTCGCAGTCCTGGCAGCCTGATTTCCCAATGGGGCAGCAGTATAAACTCGCCATGAGTGTGAACTTTGACAAGTCGGTACGCATCCGGACTATGACCTTAGATGTTGCCATGATGTAAAACTCCAGCAACCAACCAATCCGCGAGATCCATAGCCAGGGGTTGAAATGTTTTCTGTATGTGTGTGGGGGGGAGGGTGGTGGTGGTGGTGGGGGGGGGGGGGTGTGCGAGAAGATATTTGGGGGAATTAATGTAGATTTCCGATTTTTTTCCGGGTGTCTTGTATTACTGTATGTGGGGCTCACTGTGCAACAACTCCTGGATGGCATCGACCTTAAATGTGCATAGTTCGATGGTTTTGGGTTTCTGTCATTTTCTAAAGCCCTGTTCACACACACAACTTTAGGCCGAACTAGATAAGGCGAACTAGATGAGGTGAACTAGGTGTGAAAGTGTGTCCACACATGCAGTACTTGGGGCAGTTTAAGGCGGAAATCGATATCTGCACATGAGCATGTCCATAATAACCAGCGCCAGTTTCGGTTACTCGACGTCACCATGAGAGTGTGTGGGTTCGACTTAGATCTGTATCGACTGAATCGTATTGTTTTGGAACGGTCAGAACTTCTGCTGGGCAGTGGAAACCTAAAAATAAATGATGAAAAAAATCTCTTCTGCACAGCTAGCTCTATCATAGACCAAATTATATAATATGTGCTTCTGATCGACCGGAAAATCAACAAAGTCAGCGCTCGACTGCGCATGGGTGTGACGTGCTTAAGCCGCCTCAAGTAAACCGCTACCATCCACACAAGCAAGATGGGCTGACTTATGCTAGTTCACTTCATATGAACCACCCCGCGAGGCGGTCTACTTGAGGCGAACTAGATAAGTCGATGAGGCCCTAATTCGCTTCAGCGTTGTGTCCACACAGCCAATGTGAGTCAAACTAGATAAGGCAAACTAGTTGAGACAACTTAAGGGGCTGTCACATTAGGTTTTTTTGTGGGAGCGTATGGCGGCATAGGCGCGTTACGTCATATACGTCCGCATACGCCATATACGCTACTCATACGCTACGCATACGCTACTCATACGCCGCCAGGTGACGGCTTATGTGAAGTGTATGAGGCATACGCCGCCATACGCTTTCATAAATCCGTCTGCCCAAATTTTGTTGTGCATGCTAAAAAAATCTCGACCTATGAGGGCGTATGGCCCATACCGTCAAAAAATGTCACAGCACGCTCCCATACGCTCCTCGTACGCTCCTCGTAGGTTCCACATACGCTCAAAACCACCCGAAAGGTCACAACATGTCATCATAGGCCGGCACGCGCAGGACCTACGTAGGTTTTCAATACGCTCCCGCCATACGCCGTAATGTGACAGGGCCTTTAACCCCCATATGTGAACAGGGCTTAAGATAAACATATGACGTTGATCGGTATAATCAACCTTACCTTACTTTGAAGTGACTTTTATTTTAAATGGCTAACTTATAAAATATTGGAAAGTCAGGCATGCCAACAACTCTGACAGCAAGGGCTTAACTGCACTAACAGATTCTATTAAATTGCATCAGTAGTCCCTTCTATGTTGCTACAAATGTCTGATTAGACAGTCCTGATATGACCTTAAATTTTGCCAGGACATCTGACTTAGATATGTTGAGTCCAATCTAGCCAATTCATTTTGTTTTAAACATTTGATGCTTTCATTGACCTAATCTTATAAGATTAATATGAATAAGCAATGCTTAGGACCGACCCACCGATTAACTACAGCAAAGTATTTTATGATTTTTTTTTTACTCCACTCGCGGTGTTTGATTTGAAATTCTATCAACTCGGGTGACCCGAATACGGCCGTCGTTTCCGCGGAGTAAACTATTAATATTTCATTTGTGCATCCATGTTTATGCCAAATTGTTATTTATTTCTTTTAATTTTGAATAAACTCTAAGTTTTGAACTGCACGTATCGGCAAATTCTATGGCAGCAGGCATTTGTTTTGATATATTATTAACCAATAGCTGTCGTCCACCGTGCTTGCTGCGGACCGAAGTTCGACAAGCAATTTCCGTCAACACTAGTTTACAAATGGCGGCGCCCATAGAGGCCTATTTCCGTTTCCGGTTGCTGGATTTTGGCGAAATCCTCTGTGGGTATTGTTTATGTATATATATATATCTATCTATATGCGTGTTAGTCTTAAGCCTCCCCAGAGGGTGGGTCGGTATTACTGGATTCTAGGACAGTGATGTCACAACAGGTTTGTTCAATGTCAGAATAAACAGTAACAGCAGAGGCCAGCGGTATAAGATCTTCAAGCAGAGGCCGAGACTTGAGGTCAGGAAAGACTCTTTTTTCTTTTAAGTGACAGATCCATGGAGCAGTCTCCCATACCAAGTGGTTGAAGCACAAACGGTAGAAGCATTTGAGAGAAGGTGGGATAGACATTGGAAAGGACACCCACAATTATATGACTTCAGGACACCATCAACCTCCATATGTGTGCACAAAATTTGTTATTTTTTCCCATAACGAGCTGGCCAAATACTGCCTAGATTAAGCGCATGTCACACCTTACCGGACTGAGTACCAGACCCCACCGGACAAAGAATTTTCTACTCCGGTGCTGTCTGGTACACAAAATGTATCGAAATGTATCGAAATGGAGCGTAATTGCATCAATTGCCACCAGACAACCAGACAAGTACAGTACATGTACCATACATGTACCGTATATGTACTAGATGAGTACCGGATGAGTACACGATGACAACCGGATGGACCGACCGTCAACCGGACACATACCGGACAGTATTTTTTGGATTTTCTTGGTATTGTCATGGGGGGTGATGAAAATGGGAAATATTGTATATAGAATGGGACTCGAACCCACAACTCTTTGCATTCCGGGCCAGTGTGCTAACCATCACACGACCTAGGCTCCCTCATATCAACACACTACCCACGGCTACCTGTCTATGTGGTTACTTCAGTCCCGACTACTACAGTATATATATATTTTATTGACGTTCTCGCCACCGGACAATTCCGGAAGCAAACCGGACACCAACGGATGGGTACCGGACATGTATGGATGGGTACCGGACATGAACCGGACAAACTGGACACCAACCGGACACCAACCGGACACATCAGTCCGGTGGTGTCCGGTAGAAGTTGTGTGCATGTTCAACACTTGTACCAGACACCGCCGGACACCACCGGACACCGCCGGATGGGTACCGGACATGTACCGGACATCGCCATACATCTCTGTGGCAGAGTGGTTAGAGTGTCTGACTTTTTTCTAGGTCGGACTCCTAATCTGAAGGTCAGTGGTTCGATTCCCTGTGCCCCCACCTCTGCCAATTTGGATTTCCGCCGCTGTGTATAACTTACAGTGTCATCAAAGGCCAGTTGCTCTCATACCATGTCTATGTGGTGTGGGAGGTTAAAAATCCCTTGGGTCGGTAAAAGTGTAGGCTTGGGCTTTCTATCAACAAACTGTCTAATGGTGAAAACAAGCCTATTCAGGCTTATCCATGATAGGCAGTATAAATCTTCAAGAAAAAATAAATAAATACAGTACCGGACAGTGTCTGGTTCTCGTCCGGTACCCCAGTCCGGTAAGGTGTGACTGGGCCTTTAGTGAGAAGTTATGCAGCTTTAAGCTCGATGCGCTGCTGTGGGTATTGATGCACGAGCTGTGGTGGAGGGCGGTACCCTACATCCAGCTGTCTTTGAAGTAGATAAGGCAGGGCGTGGTATGCCGGTACCTGGCCCGCATTCAGAGTGCGCGTGTTGCAGAAGTTCCTGATGTCACACTGGTCTGAACTAGTTTATCTGTTGGTCGCCTCAAACATGGAAAAGAAGAGCTCTGATTGGCTGATACCGCTGAATACAGCAGCCATTTTCTGGGGCGCTTTTTGTCTCTAGTCTAAAAAGTGAAACTTCCCTGAGACGAGTTAGAAGCATACCCTGAATGGAAATAAGCCAAAAGGCGTCCCCTAGACATCTCGGAGGCGTCTCCGAGGTGTCTCGGAGGTGTACCCTGAACGCGGACCTGTATGCAGCAGGAGTATGACTGGTGTGCTTCTGAATCTGAACCGTGGGGGCATGGTTTGGTTGTTGTTGATTTACATCCTAGCAACATCTAAAGTCAAATCAGCACTTGTGATCTGTGACTTTGTGCACTCGCTGAGGCTTTATAGTGTTGCCGCACTGGGAGACAATGCCGCTGCCAACATCTAAGGTCATATCAGGACAGCTACCAAGTCATGGCTGTGTGTACTCATGGGGACTTTCTCGTGCTGCGCCACTGGGAAAAAAGGCCACCAGCCCCATGCTGTTATATCCCACTCAGTCACATTGAGCTAACCAGTCCTTGTCCTATCCTAATTATGCTGAGGGTTAGGCTACGTAACAACAAGTATTAATCTTATAAGTCATTCGTTTGACTCGGCTGGAATTCGAACCACCGACCTTCCAAACCGAAAGTCTGCGTTCTCTAGCCTCGGCTACCGCCCCCTGTGGGGGGAGGCGGGGGCTCATGTGTGGGTGGGGTTGGGTGGGGGGAGATATGTTTTTTTATGGTGACGGTATTGGAGCTAAGCTGGTTCCTCATTTAAGAGTGTATCTTCTATTGATTCCTAACCCACTGCCAGAGGATTGACAAAAAAGATAGGTGACAGTCGATAGCACCACTTGCTACGTTATAATCAATAATACCATCATTGCACGGATAAAAGTGGGAAATAGTATGCCTAGAGCAGGTTTCGAACCTACATGTTTTGCCATTCCGGGACTAGCGTGCTTACCATTACACCACCTATACAACCTGATGCGATAACACTATCCACACCCACCTACCTACACCAGACGGTATGGCTAAATGAGTTAGAGCGTGCACTTCCCATGTTGGGAGATCGTGGGGTCGTGGGTTTGAATCCTAGTCGAGTCAAACATTGACTTAGCAATTTATACTTGTTGCTTCCTATTGTGGTGCTCGGCATTATTAGGATAGGGCGAGGACTGGTTGGCTCAGTGTCAGGATAATGTGGCTGAGTGGGATATCAGGTCATGGTGCTGGTGGCCTGGTCTTCCAGTGGGGCAGCACTATAAAGTCGCCATGAGTGCGCACTGTCAAAAGTCGGTAACCGTCCTAATATGATACTAGATGTTGCTAGGATGTAAAACAACAACAAACCCACCTATCCACGTGGCCCCCTAAGCGCGGTCCCCGCCCCTCCCGCGGCCCCCTCCCAGCCCCTTCCCCCCAAACACCACCCCCGGCACCCACCAGTGGCACCGCCGGCGAAGTGGCTCCGGAGGGTCCGGTCCATAGGAGATGAGTATCGATCAGGGTTTCGACTGGCCGGCTTGCCGCTGGTTGCTGACCCGTACTACTGGTTGCGGTACGAGTACCAGCAGGCCCGGTTACCGGAGTGTACAGGACAATTTGGACGGGAATGGTTTGTTTGTTTGTTGTTTTACGTCCTAGCAACATCTAAGTTCATATCAGGACGAGTACCGACTTATGACAGTGCGCACTCATGGCGACTTTATAGTGCCGTCCCACTGGGAAACCAGGCTGCTGGCACCATGACCTGATATCCCACTCAGTCACATTATCCTGACACTGAGCCAACCAGGCCTTGTCCTATCCTAATAATGCTGAGCGCCAGCCTAGGAAGCAACCAGTATCAATTTTTAAGTCATCGGTTTGACTTGACCAGGGTTCGAACCCACGACCCCACGATCTACCAGCACGGGAGACGGATGCTCTACCTCATTCGGCCATCACGTGTTCTACACGAATGGTACCCGGGGTAATACCAGCCAAGCCCAAAGGGGCGGGTGAGTGTTGCAAATACAGCGGATGTATTCAAAATATGGACACAATTAGAACAGAGAAGGTAACTTGTCAAATTAATAGTTAGTATAGGTCTGTTAAATGTGGTGTTTTAAATATATAGCAAAGGATTATTTGTGTGTTTGTTGCTCTACATCTTAGCAAATTCTAAGGTTCGTTAGTTGGTTGATGAAATTTTACGTCCTGGCAGCAGCCTCTTAGGACGGGTAGCGAGTTGTGTTAGTGCGCTCCCATAACAGCTTTATAGTGCTGCCCCACTGGGCTATCAGACGGCCGGTACCATGACCCGATGTCCCAGTCAGTCACATAATCCTGACCCTGAGCTCGCCAGTCTTTACCCTATCCTGGTAATGCTGAATGCTTTTAGGGTAGGTCACTTGTCAAATCAATACTTAGTAATGGTGTCTTTAACTGTGGTGCGTTGAATAAATAGGAATGGGTCGCTTGTTTTGTTTATTATTTTACATCTTAGCAACATCTAAGGTCATATCAGGCCAGGTACTAACTTAGGACAGTGTGCCCCCATGATGGCTTTATAGTGTTTCCCTACTGGGAGACCAGATCAGCGTTATCATGACCCAATATCCCACAGAGCCACGTCATGTTGATACTGTGCTAACTAGTCCTTGTCCTATGCTAGTAAATGTTAAGTGGCAAGCTAGGAAGCGACAAGTATCAATTCTATAAGTCAGTGGTCTGACTCAGCTGGTATTCAAACTCTCGACCATCGACACAGGAAGCCTCTGCTCTACCGATCTGGTCAGTAGGAAAGGCAGACAGCCAGTTGAGTATTGAATACAGCCAGATTACTTCTCTAATGCACAGGTAGAAGAGACCTGGTGAATGTTGTAATGGATATTGTAGTAGTCTGCACTGACCTCTCAGACATGGAGCCATCTAGATAAAAGATTTACCCCGTACTGACAGTACAGGGGTGAAAACCAACCCATTAGAAAAGCTGGCGAAGAATTTCAACATGCTGGAGAAATTAATTGAATGAATAATGTTTTAATTTAAGAAGCAAAATATATTCTTTATATATGTTTTGATATTTACCCGCTACCTTTGAGTTGAAAAATATAATAAAACATCTAGTTTAATCAGATTTAAAGTGAAATCGATGGCGTGCTATGGCCGCCAGCTTGTCTTTTTGCATTCTCTCCCATTTCACCAACTCTGTGCGATATAAGTAACCAATTGACACTGGTGCCAGGCATTCTACTCCTGTTCCATACTAAAGCTATTTTCACCCGTATTTAGACTATGTTGTTGTTCACAACTGTACTGTCAGTATGGGGTGAATCTTTTATCTAGGAGCCATCTATCCAGGTAGGCTTGGGTAGGGTGGTGACATCATGGAGTGTAGGCGATGTAATGGTTATCACACTGGCGCGGAATGCAAGAGATGTGGGTTCGTTTCCCACTCTACACGCAATATTTCCGATTTTCCTCACCCTCATTACACTGGCGCCATGACCAGGATCCTGTACACGCTATACGATGTATGGTTTTGAACCTACCCGGTGTATGTATATATGTAAGGGCATTGCTAGTGTCTATGCAATTACAAGCATTAAATGACAATTTAAAAGATGTACAACCCCAGATCACCAACAAAGAAGTTCTCAGAAAAATTAAAAATAAGAAAAGCTTGTTTGCCTCATTACAGACAAAGAAACTTATTTATTTTGGCCACATCATTCGTCAGAGTTCAATATACCGTACATTGTTGGAAGGGAAGGTGAATGGCAGCAGAAGGAGAGGGAGACAAAGAACATCATGGTTTACAAATATTTCACAGTGGACAGGCTTGAATTATTCACAGTCTATCAGAACAGCACATCATCGGGACAAGTGGAGAACCATTGCATCCAACCCTCGACTAGAGGACGGAACTATTGATTGATTGATTGACAATCCCAGGGGGCTGAGTGTAGTAGTCTGCACTGACAATGCATCACATAGACAGGTAGAGATGGGTAGGGTGGTGACATTAGGGAACATCGGTGGTGTAATGGTTAGCACACTGACCCGGAATACAAGAGGTGTGGGTGCGATTCCCGCTCGAGGCGCAATATAATTTTCCCATTTTCATCGCCCCCATGAAAATATTCAGTCCCCGTTGGGTTAAATGCACTTGTCCGAATACCCTGATAACTGGATCACAACGGTCAAGTAGAACACACCTGGTGACCTACTTCTGAATTGTAAGCCGTGAATATGGCCTATGCTGCCGATCAAACTGACTTGTAATGACAAAACAGACCGAGCTACACCTGGCGTACTGGATATATGTGGAACAGATGACGTAAGCATGTTTTTTGTACAATTAGCACATACCTGGTATCTCTGGTGGATTTGGCAATTAGTACAGAGCAGGTATATTTGTAGAAGTAGAACAGATTTGGGATATAGACCCCTATGCTATTTTGTACAACTAAAACAGACCTGGTGACTATGGTATGCACTGGACGTGCTGGCAGAATCGGTGCAGCGCACACTTCTCGCGCGGAAGGTCGGGAGTTTGATTTCTGGTCGAGTCAAAACAATGACTTATAAAATTGATACTTGTCACTACCGAGACTGGCACTTGGCATTAATAGGATAGGACAAGGACTGGTTAGCTCAATACCAGGATAATGTGACTGAATGGGAAATATAGGGCATGGTGCCAGTGGCCTGGTCTCTCTGTGGGGCAACACTATAAAGTTGTCATCAGTGCGCACTGTCACAAGTGGGTACCCGTCCTGATATGACCTTAGAGGTGAGGAGAACGTAGAACTGCTTCCAACAACATATGGTAGGTTGTACACTTAATGGGGACGCAGATCATGGTTGTGGTGCCCAGTTCTCCCAGTCGTGCAACACTATAGTGTTGCTATGTGTGTGTACATTCAGAAAGCGGTGCCCATCCCGATATAACCTTAGATGGTGCTGGATGCAAGACCCAAAGAAATCAGTTTGCCTCCCTTTGATTGCAGTGCCAAGATATAATCTGGGTGTTGGTTCGGCGTTCTGTAGTGTGTTTTGTGCACATGTTTGTGTAGATCATTCTCGCCATTCCCTCAGATGGCTTATTTGTTTGCGGAATTTTTCGTCCTGGAACATCTATGTTGTTTTCAGAATGGACCTATTTAGTCTCAGTGACAAGATGTATGTGGGTAACATCACATTAGGAATGTGACGCACACAATTAAGCTGTCATAGAACAGGCCAAGATTATGTATTATGTTTGTTTGTTTGTTGTTGTTTTATGTGCTATCAACATCTAAGGTCATATCAGGATGGGTACCGACTTGTGACAGTACACACTCATGGTGATTTTATAGTGCTGCCCCACTGGGAAATCAGGCCACCAGCATGATGACCTGATATCACACTCATTCACATTATCCTGACACCGAGCTAACCAGTTCTTGCCCTATCCTAAGAATACCGAGCACCAGGCTAGGAAGCGACAAGTATCAATTTTTAAGTCATTGGTTTGACTGGACCGGGAACCAAACTCGCAAACTCCCAATCTTCCGCATATGAGGCTTGTGCTCTATCAATTCGGCCACCATGCCTGGTTATAGTGTGGTATAATGTGGCAATATAGGACGGAAGTCAGCTGGAGTGTATTCTGGTATAATCTGGCAATATAACACGGAATTCAGCTGGAGTATATAGTGATATAATATAACAATATAACATGCAAGTCAGCTGGAATATATTGTTATATAATGTGTCAATATAACATGCAAGTCGGCTGGAGTATATTGTGATATAATGTGCCAATATAACATGCAAGTCAGCTGGAGTATATTGTGGTATAATGTAGCAATATAACACGGAATTCAGCGGAGTATATAGTGATATAGTATACCAATATAACATGCAATCAGCTGGAGTATATTGTGATACAATATGCCAATAGAATAGGCAAGTCAGCTGGACTATATTGTGGTATAATGTGACAATAGAACACGCAAATCAACTGGAGTGTACTGAGGTATAATATGACAATATAACACACAAGTCAACTGGAATATAGTGTTGCATAATGTGCCAGTATAACATGAATGGAACTGCGACCTACTGTGGTATAATCCACAAGCATAGCATGAAATACAACCGGGATATACTTTGGCATAATGTGTCAGTATAACATGACAGTTAACTAGTAGGTACTGTGCCAATATATCATGGATTTGTTTGTTTGTTGTTGTTTTACGTCCTAGTAACATCTAAGGTCATAGGAGGACGGGTACCGACTTGTGACCATGCACACTCATGGCGACTTTATAGTACTGCACCACTGGGACACTAGGCCATCAGGGTCATGACCTCATATCCCACTCAGTCACATTATCCTGACACTGAGCCAAACAGTCATTGCCCTGTCCTAATAATGCCAAGCGCCAGGCTAGGAAACGACAAGTATCGATTTTTAAGTGATTGATTTTGGAGGGAAACTGGTCGATAACAATGATGCTCATTAAACAATCGCCCCTAAGACACAAAACCCCAAACAACCTGTGTATTGGACATTTCTGATAGTGAATGCTTTATACCGTTGGATTTCATGTGCAAGTTATGTGTGGCCCGGTACACTGTATGTGATCCATCACGAACCATAAGAAGTTGTATTTGGAGCAGCAAGAAATGAGGACCCGCCCGGGAGATTTGTGTGACCATTATGTTCTCATATTCGGTCATATCGCACACCTTATATTACCTCGTGTGCTCAGAGTGGTCTGTGATACAATGAAGATCCCACAATAACTATGCAGACTGAGACTTTGAGGAGCAGACGTGGTGCCGGAATCACTAAGGACAGTGACATCATGACCTGATATCCTCCCACTCTCTCAAGGATTATCACTTGCTGCGATTATGAAATGACGTCATTGTGGGACTTGAAATGTCATTCACACGGTGAGCTGGGCCGTGTTCAGGGTACGCCTCCGAGACCTCTCGGAGGAAATTCGTGACTTCATGCTAGTCTGAACAGCAAAAGTTTGTCGCCTCGAAAATGGCCACCCCCCATAGGTGGCATCCATTTTGCAATGGAAAAGAAGTGCTCTGATTGGCTGAAACCACTAAATATGGCGGCCATTTTCGTAGCACTTTTTGTCTCCTGTCTGAAATGGGAGGCGTCTCTGAGACGTCTCCGAGACGCACCCTGAACGCAATTAAGCCAAAAGGTGTCTCGGAGACATCTCCGAGACATCTCCAAGGCGTACCCTGAACGCGGCCCAGGTATGCCCACACTGTCACACATTATCAGGTGCAGTGCAAGTGGAATAGCAATGACAGTGCCATTATAACCTGCTATCCCCACACCCAGTCTGGAACACTTATCCTGACAGTGAGCTAACCAATCCTTGCACTATCATCACAATGCCAAGTGCCAGGTAAGCTCACCCACTGACCAGTATCAATGGTTTTTATTTGTTTGAGTTTTACATCCTGGCACCATCTAAGGTCATATCAGGATGGGTACCAACTTTTGACAGCGCACACTCATGGCGACTTTATGCTGATGCCCCACTGTGAAAGCAGGCCGCTGCCACCTTGACCAATCTCCCAATCAGTCAGATTATCTGGACAATGAGCGAACCAGTCCTTGCCCCATCCTATTAATGCTGAGTGCCAGGCTACGAAGCAACAAATATCAATTGTATAAGTCATTGATTTGACTCGACCAGGAAGCCGAAGTCCCGACCATCCACACACGAGGGCCACGCTCTCCCGGTTCGGCTACCGCGCACAGTGATACAATGCCAATGAACCCATAACCTGATACCGCAACCACCACTTTGTCACACTTATCCGGACAGTGCGCTCTCCAATCCTTGCACTATCTTAACAATACCCAACTCAGTGTCAGGAAAATGTGACTGGGTCGGAAATCGCTCTCACGAGTCGGTACCCATGCTGATATGAGCGTAGATGTTGCCAGAACGTAAAACTCCAACACGCAAACCAAATCAAACGATACCGAGCATCAGGAAAGCTGTAGCATATATTTTCGATTACGTTTAACACGGTCCGGTATTGATGACACAACGTCGCGCACGGGAAGCAAGCGCTGTACCAACTCGGCATTCATGCCTCGGGTGTTCTGAGAGCGAAAACATACAAAAGAGTGACTACATGGAGAAGCTTACTTAGCGGGCTACCAACGTCAGGTTACAGCACCGCACGCCTGGCAAGCTCTTACTGTCCGCAGGCGCCATATTGGGTTGCGTCCTGCTTTCTGCTCATCTGTGTGGTACTATTTCACCAACCGGGCACGGTGGTGTAATTGGTACAGCGTGGCCCTCACGTGCGGATGTTGTTTGTTTCTTGTTGTTTTACGTCTTAGCAACATCTAAGGTCATATCAGGATGGGTACCGACTTGTGACAGTGCTAACCAATCCTGGTGAATGTATAGTGCTGTCCCTCTGGGAAACCAAGGCGCCGGCACCATGACCTGGTATCCCACTCAGTCACATTATCCTGACACTGAGCACACCAGTCCTTGTCCTGTCCTACTAATGTCGAGCGCCTGGGTAGGAAGCGACAAGTATCAATGGTTTGACTCGACCAGGGTTCGAACCCACGACCCCACGATCTACCAGCACGGGAGACGGACGCTCTAACTCATTCGGCCATCTCGTGTGTGGAAAGTAGGGAGTTTGGTTCCCGGTCGAGTCAACCCAATGACTTTAAAAATGATACGTGTCGCTTCCTAGCCAGCTGCTCGGCATTATTATATTATGATAGGGCAACGACTGGTTGTCTTAGTGTCAGGGTAATGTGACTGGGTGGGATATCGGGTCATTTGTACCGGCGGCGTGATTACTGAGTGGGACAGCACAATAAAATCGCCATGAGTGCGCACTGTCACAAGTCGATACCCATCCTGATATGACCTTAGATGTTGTTAGGATGTAAAACAACAAGAAACAAACTATTACACCAACCTCCATACGCTAGTTATCCTCCATATCTCACGCACATATGTATCTGGGTTTATGGGTTGGTTGATGGAATTTTATGTCCTGGCAATATCTAAGGTCGTACCATGACGGGTACCGGCTTGTGACAGTGCACACTCATGGTGATTGTATAGTGCTGCCCCATTCGGAAATCAGGCCGCCGGTACAATGACCTGATATCTCACTCAGTCACATTATCCTGACACTGAGCTACGCAGTCCTTGCCCTATCCTATTAATGTTGACTGCCTCGCTAGGACGTATCAATTTTATAAGGCATTCCTTTGACTCGACCGGAACCGAGCTCCCGAGCTCCCGCACGCGATGGCCGCGCTGTACCGATTCGGCCACTGCACCCGGTCATGCATCTGGGTCACCCTCAGAAATTGTGAACCCTTTTTGTGACATGATGGAAACCAATAATAACGTAACCCATGTTTGTATGAAGGTTTACATGTTGTACATATGTCATTTGTTTTCCCATTAAACAAAAATTGTAATCTTATACAAATAGAAAAAGCCATTCAAATTAACTGTGTGGGATATTGGGTAATGGCGCCAGCAACCTGGTCCGGCAGTGGGGCAGAACTATATATATAATATTGCCATGTGTGTGCACTGTCATATGTCGGTACCTATCCTGATATGACCTTAGATGTTGTTAGGATGGTAGAATAAGACAACAACTAAAATACTCTCAGGGTAATAAATCGAGCATATTTATTCCTGGACATCAGGCAGTCTAGGCCGATCAGTGAAGCGTGACTATGTACTTGCGTGACGCCGGATGGTGGAGTGTGTGTGTGTGTGTGGGGGGGGGGGGGGGGGGGGGGGGGGGGGGGGGGGGTGGAGTGAGACAATTGGAGAGAAGAGATCACAGCGCTGGCCCAGTAAACAATGATGCCTGATTTCCTTCATTTACTTGCTGAGTGTGTACATCACGTGACCTAGCAGACATATATCCCGAACTGGCAATGTTTGGTACGAAGGCTGGCTGGTTGTTGGAGGTTTATGCCTTCGGCACATCAAATGTCACATCTGGATGGTTACCGATGTGTGACAGTGCACACTCATGGTGATATATAGTGCTGCCTCAATGGGAGAGCAGGCCATCAGCCCCATGACCTGACATCACACAGAGTCACATTATCCGGACAATGAGCTAACCAGTCCTTGCCCTATCCTATTAATCCAGGCTAGGAAGTGACTAGATACAAGATTCACCCCTTACTGCTGCAGTAGGGGTGCAAACCAACCCTCTGTAAAAGCTGTCGAAAATGCGGGTCAAATAATTGAGAGCCTAATTTCACAATCTAAGAAGCAACAATTATTCTTTACATATGTCTTATTGATAGCCCGCTACCTTTGAGTTGAAAAATATAATATAATATCTTGTTTAATAAGATTTAAAAGTGAAATTGACAGCGTTCTGCGGCCGCCAACTTGTCTTTTTGCATTCTCTCCCATTTCACCAACTCTGTGCCTATAGAAGTATCCATTTGATACTGGAGGCAGGCATTCTACTCTCTGTTCCATACTAAAGCTATTTTCGCCCGTATTTAGACTACGTTGTCGTTCACCCGTGTACTGCGAGTACCGGGTGAATCCTTTATCTAGGAAGTGACAAGTATCAATTTGATAAGTTATTGGTTTGCCATGACCGGGAACCAAACTCCCGATCTCCGAAACGCGAGGCCTGTGCTCTCCGGATTCGGCCACCGCGACCGGTGTATATATGAACATATATATGTATATACATATATATATATATATATATATATATATATATATATATATATATATGTATATATACAGTATAACCCCATTAAACCAAACTTGAAGGGACCCTAGAAATTTGTTTGAATTAACTGATCATTGGTTTAACCGAGCTTTGACTTTGACCTTGACTTGGCTTTGGCAAAAATGTGGGTGCATTATGAATGTAATATACACTGTATGTGGACAATATGATTACTGTTGTTTATGTATATACAGTTTAACCCCTTTAAACCAAGCTCGGTTAAATCAAATGATCGGTTAATCCAAACTTTTTTCAGCGACCCGGCAAAATACTACCATTTATCATATAAAAAAGTCCCTGATGACCTTAAAACCACATGAAACTTTGGTTTAACTGTACCGGAAGTGGCCTGGGGCCGACAATTCTGTTTTGATTAACCAATACTTTGGATTAACCGACTTTGGTTTATCCAACTTTTGTATATGATAAATGGCAGAATTTTGCCAGGCCGCTGAACAAACTTTGGATTAACCGATCCTTTGGTTTAACCGAGCTTGGTTTAACAGGGTTGTACTGTATATATATATATATATATATGCTCTATAATCTATTATGGGAATATAAACAAGGACACTATCACTTATCAGTTCTCTCTATATTAGTTACTACCTACTGTACTACTGTCATAGGACTTAGTTATTACCTCCTGTACTACTCCATAGGGGTTAGTTCCTGCCTCCGCCACTAGGGTGCCACCTGTGAGTGGCTCCTGGCCACCCGGGTACTATCTGCGTCTGGTCACTACCGCTGCCAGACCCGCAAGGATGGTCAGATTACTGTTTATATATATATATGTATATATATATATATATATATATATATATAGCTCACGACTGTAATGCACGCTGCCTGATTGTGTGAATGCTCCAATGTGTAATATATAGCAAAGCCTAACCCTTACACAATCAGATGGCTCCGGATGAATGTTAACAGTGAATGTGAGTAAATTGACAACAATCGTCACCGAGACAGAAAACCTCCTCATTTCCACATATTTTTGCCAGGACATTTGCGACGCTGACCCGCCGCTAAATTCCTCCAACCTTAGGCACCCTTAGTCTCCCAAAGGAGAAGCCAATTCAGCCGGACATACAAGATGCGCACACACACACACAGCTTAGCCTGTGTTGGTCAATGCTGAATCCAGTGACGTCATTGCAGTTTATATGAGCAGAGGGTCCTAGTGCTACCGGACGTGGTCGCCGAATCGATATAGCGCAGGGCTCCCTTGCGGGAGAATTGTTTGCTTACAGCATTTAAGCAAACCACAAAAGTAAAGCTTGTTTTATTTAACGATGCTTCTAGAGCACATTGATTTTTATCGCTGGATATTGGATGTCAAACATATATAGTGATTCTGACATTATTTCTTTGGTGAAGCAAGCTATAATTGCCCAAGTGGTTTTACTAAGAATATATGTACATGGGTGATTCATAAACAAAATGAATACAAACAGAATGTTCTGCTTCTAAAATAATATCTGTGTAATCACTTATGCCCCAAATAAAATGCATACCAACCCTTATCATCATCATCATGCTGTTGGTCGTTATGCGACAAAGACTGCTTTCATTACTTGACTGCCACTCTCCATTTAGCTCTCTGCTGTGAGAGTGATGTCCATGAGTCGGTCTTAATGTCACATTTCATGAAAGCTGCCTGCAAAAGTGTTGAAGCGCTGCTGGCTTTTGTTAGTTACCAGCAGCACTCTCTCAGGGAGCAAATATAGGTTTCACACTAGCAAGAACATCTCCAGACAGGCGCAAAACTATTTGTCCCTGCAGTGGCTGGTCGGGAGATGTTGGGGGTTCCATACATCACCTGCCCTTGATGCTGCCACAGTGACATGGTTTTCTGTTCAGGGTTTGCTCCCTTAGCCTTCGGTTCTGTCAAGAACCTGTACCATAAGGCAGTGGTTTACAGCTCTGCAGGGCAGGGGCATCAAACTCCCTGAGGTATTGCAATACCTGCATACCCAGATACAGACACACATGTACCGAATTGGTAGAGTGCAGGCTTCCCGTGCGGGAGATCGGAAGTATGAGTTCCGGTCGAGTCAAAGCAGTGACTTACAAAAGTTATACTTATGACTTCCTAGGTTGATGCTTAGCATTATTAGGATAAGGTAATGACTGGTTAGCTCAGTGTCAGGATAATGTGATGGAGCGGTGTATTGGGTTGTGGTGGTGGTGGCTTAACTTCCAAGTGGGGCAGCACTATCAAGTTTCCATGAGTGTGCACTGTCACATTTTGGTACCCATCCTGATATGACGGTAGATGGTGCCAGGACGTAAAATGCCAACAACCAACCAAGAGAGGCTGCTAGAACAGCTAATGCGTTAAAACCAGATGGTTCATATACTCAGAAAGCCTTCATCTTTGTATTGTTCAATAAAATGGTGGTCAAACAAATTTGACCGATGGAAAGTATATTATTTAGTGGTCATTTCTTAATGCTCCAGCAGCAGCAAAGGTCATAATCACAGCGAGAAGAGTTTGAATCTTATTATGTCATCCTATTATCGGGCCACCACTTTCACACATAAAAAACGAATAGGAGACACCATACTAAACAAAATATGCTTAACAATATTATAAAAAACACAAGAAACAATTGGAAGCTCCCTGATGTTACACCATAAACAAGTTTACAGAAATTATTGATGAAGGAAATCAATCCATATGGATTATGACTACTACTGCACAGTGGCAAAAACAAGTTTATGCATTTATACCCCTGTCATACTACGACGTTTCTCTCCAACGCATGTCGACGTGTGTCAGTTTTTGGCGAAACGTCGGGAAATGTTAGGGGGACGTTATGTGAACGTCGGTACATGTCGGTACACTATCCTGGACGTTGACAGTTGCCGGAGGACGTCGGCGAGCGTAGCAGGTCGCTAGATGGTTTTAGCATGTCCAAAAAAAACAATGACCGGCAGCGCACGCAAATTTATGGGTAAGGACGTTAGGAGGACGTTAGGCAGACGTTGACACACATTACAAGCCCATTCGAGGGACGTTGCTCACACGTTGCTGTGTGTGTGTCTGTGTGTGTCTATGTGTGTGTCTCTATGTGTGTGTATGTGTCTCTGTGTGTCTCTGTATATCTGTATGTGTCTTTGTGTCTGTCTATGTATGTGTATCTGTGTGTGTGTATCTGTCTGTGTCTGTGTATATGTGTATGTGGCTCTGTCCGTGTCTCTGTCTGTGTATATGTATGTGTCTATGTATGTGTCTCTGTGTATGTCTATGTATGTGTCTCTGTATGTGTCTCTGTCTGTGTCTATGTATGTGTATATGTGTATGTGTATTTGTATGTGTATATGTGTCTGTGTATGTATGTGTCTCTGTATGTGTTTCTGTATGTGTCTTTGTCTGTGTATATGTGACTGTGTATATGTATGTGTTTATGTGTATGTCTCTGTATCTGTCTCTGTATGTGTGTGTGTCTCTGTGTATATGTATGTGTGTCTCTGTCTCTGTATGTGTATGTGGTTGTGTTTGTGTCTGTGTATCTGTCTGTGTATGTGTCTCTGTTTGTGTATATGTATGTGTATATGTATGTGTCTCTGTGTGTGTCTTTGTGTCTCTGTGTACGTGTGTGTCTCTGTGTATGTGGCTCTGTGTATGTGTGTGTATGTGTCTGTGTGTGTCTCGGTGTCTGTGTGTGTCTATGTATGTGTGTGTCTCTGAGATTTTGTGTGTCTGTGTCTCTGTGTGTGTGTCTGTGTCTGTGTGTGTATGTGTGTGCGTGTATGTGTGTATGTGTGTCTCTGTGTGTGTCTCTATGTATGTGTGTGTGTCTATGTGTATCTGTGCATGTCTATGTGTATCTGTGTGTGTGTATGTGCGTGTGTGTCTCTGTGTCTCAGAGAGACAGACATAGGCACAGACACAGACAGACACAGACACATGGACACACAGACAGAGACACAGACAGAGACACAGACAGAGCCACACACAGAGACACAGACAGGGACACAGACAGATACACAGACAGAGACACAGACACCGAGACACAGACACAGACACAGACAGAGACACATACAGAGACACATACAGAGACAGACACAGAGACACAGACAGAGACACATACAGAGACACAGGCAGAGACACAGACAGAGACACAGATGAGACACATACAGAGACACAGACAGAGACACAGACAGAGACACAGACAGAGACACAGACATAGACACAGACAGAGACACAGAGAGAACGCGCCGATATACGTTACCACAACATTGGCCGCACACTAATAACACGCTACTGACACGCTGCACCAACGTCCAATTTCCCCATATTTCCCCTAAACGTTTGACGTTTCTTGATGCTTTAATTTTATTTTCAATGCTGACGGGTCGCCGGCGAGAAGCGTCACAGTGTGACAGGGCCATTAACGTTACGGGCAGAATAACCAACCACAAAAAAAGCCCACAGAGAAACACCAATTTGAAAAGCACTTAGCGAACTACGCAGAGATCATCAGCATGATCATGCTGTCGGTCGCGATGTGTCAAAGACTGATTTCATTACTTGACTGCCGCTCTCCATTTAGCTCTCTGCTGTGAGAGTGATGTCCATGAGTTGGTCTTAAACATTTCATGAAAGCTGCCTGCAAATGTGTTGAAGTGCTGCTGACTTTTGCAAGTGACCAGCGGCACTCGCTCGGGGAGCAAATAGAGGTTTCATACTGGCAAGAACATGTCAAGACAGGCGCAAATCTATTTGTTTCTGCAGTGGCTGGTCGGGAGATGTTGGGAGTTCCATACTTCAACCGCCCTTAATGCTGCCACAGTGACATGGTTTTCTGTTTAGGGTTTGCTCCCTTAGCCTTCAGTTCTGTCAAGAACCTGTACCACAAGGCAGTGGTTTACAACTCTGCAGGGCAGGGGCGTTAAACTCCCTCAGGTATTGCAATACCTGCAATACCTGCAGAGATACGCAGAGATACACTTTTGAATACTGGCCATCATGAAAAGAAAACATGGCCAGGAGAGTTCCAATTCTAGATAAAAGATGAATATATTCTTCTTCTTGAATTGGTGAAATTATTTTCTTTTTAATGAACCAGTATAGTCCTGCCACCAACAAGACAGCTAGGATGCCTTCTTATTTTACGTTGGAAAGTAGGTAACACTAAAAAGTGTGATCAAAGTAGCAAATTTACAAAAGTAAAATAGTTGCAGGGTGTGGTGGTTGAATTGGTCAGAGCACAGGCTTTCCCATGTCGAAGGTCGCACGTTTGAGTATCAGCCAAGTCAAATCGATGACTTGCACAATTTATACTTTCCACTAACTAGCCTGGCTCACAGCATCGCTATGGCAATGAAAGGATTGGTTTTCGCAGTAGCAGGATAATGTTATTGAGTGGAATATCAGTTCCTGGTGCTGGTGGCTCACTCTCAAACTTCAAAGTGGGGCAGCCCTATAAAATCACCACAAATGTGCACTGTCACGTGTTGGTACCCGTGATGATATGGCAGTAGATGGTCCTAGGATTTAAAACGGCGTGACTACCCTCTGCAAGTTCGTTGCGGTCTAAGTTAGTTGTTTGTTTGTTACGGTTTTAGATCCTGGCAACATGTAAGGTCATATCAGGATGGCCACCGACTTGTGACAGTGCGCATTCATGGCAAGTTTATAGTACTGCCCCACTGGGAGACGTGGCTGCCAGCACCATGACCTGATATCCCACTCAGTCATATTATCCTATCACCGAATCAAACAGTCCTTGCCCTATCCTAATGATGCCAAGCAGCTGGTTAGTAAACAACAAGTAAAAATATGTAGGTCATTAAAATGACTCGACTAGGGATCTGAGTGCAGTCCAATCCAACCTCATTGCATTGTGTACAAAGGCATTGAGATTAAGCCCATTCATAGCTCAAATACACAGAGCCAATTCAATGAGAATAACGAAGTAGCCAAAGCATAAAAATACTCACTATGAGTGAGACATCTCATTATTACGAATACACAATGCAACTTCTAGATTGATTCAAGTTGCATAATCCGATGGTTTTGTTTTTGTTTCTGATATATATTATGGTGATCTGTATGATGTACTTTAAATTCCGCTGTAAAATGATAGACATCATATGCTTGTTTCACTTGTAGCAGAGAGAGGATTCATTAAATTGAGATGATATTGCTTGCATAGATGTTTAATAAATGCAGTAGTCTCTAAATCCGCTTTGTTAGATCCAATGTAGGCAAGAGGGTCGGTTGATTCTGTCAGCAATGAAGGTTTTGTTTGTTTGTTTGTTGTTGTTTTACGTCCTAGCAACATCTAAGGTCATATCAGGACGGACAATGAAGGTAGTTTCATATGAGAACTTTCGCTGGAGGATTTATTAAGCATTAGTAGGGCGGCTATTAGTATGGTGGTGAATTGGAGCTGAAACACTACATACATTATACATATTATATGTGATGTATAATGTATTATGCGAGTATACAAATACGAAGGGAATTGTTTCCATTATATATCATATTAATATATTATTTGATTACCATTGTTATTCTCTGTAAGACTGCACACTTGACCAGTGTCGCCACCTGCGCCCACCTCGTCGACAAGTGTCAGTCGCACTGGAGGGCGCAAATGATAGTGTTGAGCGTCTGGAGTTAGCATAGGTGGCGGCAGTGGCGGAACTAGTCACATGGTCAGGCTACTCCACACCAGATGGATATATTCAAATAGCAATATAATAACAGCAATAATAACAATGATATCCCTTCCACACCTTTATTATCGCATAATGCTTATACATTACATATAATATATGTAACATACATTAGTCGTTTATGCAGGGTAAATTTCAATCGAGGACGATTGGTCTTCCTTATTCCATTGTTCCTTGCCCTATCCTAATAATGTCAAGCACCTGGCTAGGAAGCGACAAGTATAATTTTTTAAGTCATCATTTTGACTCAACCAGGGTTCGAACCCACAATTACACGATCTACCAACAAGAGACACAGATGCTCTAACTCATTTGGCCATCCTGTCTGGTTCTGCATATTATATAATAAATATATACCTTATATATAATATTGCAACTATAATATTTGTAATTAAATTTCTTTTCATGCGACTAGCGCGCAGGTGGGTTCCAAAAGCGGCCGGTGGCGGCGCTAGTTTTTAGGGCCAGGTTTAACTGTAGGGACAGAGATTTCATGCAATCTGCAATAAATATACTGCTACAGGAAGACGCCAGATAGCAGCATCTGATAACAATGGTAACTCAATCCTTTATGTGTAGACCCACAATAAATGACAACATACTATTAAAGCTGCATACTCCCGAACAACATTCTCCAAAATGTATAGAGTGTTAACATCAAGTAAGATATTCATACATACAAGGAAGCATATTCTTCAGTGTTATGTGTGGTCTACTCTAATGTATGGGGCTGAGACATGGACAATCTCTAAGAAAATGTACAAACGTTTAGCAGCATTTGCGATGTGGACTTATCGAAGGATGATGAAAATATCATGGACAAAGAAGATCACCAACAAAGAAGTTCTCAGAAAAATTAAAAATAAGAAACAATTGTGTGCCACTAGACAGACACAGAAACTTACTTATTTTGGCCACATCAGAGTTCAATATACCATACATTGTTGGAAGGGAAGGTGAATGGCAGCAGAGGGAGAGGGAGACCAAGAACATCATGGTTTACAAATATTTCACAATGGACAGGTTTGAATTATTCACAGGCTATCAGAACAGCACACCATTGGGACAAGTGGAAAACCATTGCATCCAACCCTCGACTAGAGGACGGAACTATTGATTGATTGATATTACGATTAAAGCATCACATTTTCAAAGCTCTAGATTTGAGCTTGCATAACCAGGCTAGATACTGATCAATCTATTAACTATTTCTTGCTGCATATTATATTTTGTTTGATTGTTGTTTTACGTCCTAGCAACATCTAAGGTCATATCAGGATGGGTACCGACTTGTGACAGTGCACACTCGTGGCGACTTTATAGTGCTGCCCCACTGGAATACCAGGCTGCCAGAACCATGACCTGATATCCCACTCAGTCACATTATCCTGACACTGAGCCAACCATTCCTTGTCCTATTCTAATAATGCCGAGCACCGGGCTAGGAAGCAACAAGTATACATTTTAACGTCATTGGTTTGACTCGACCAGGGTTCGAACCTGAGAACCCAGGATCTACCAACACCGGAGATGGATGCTTTAACTCATTCGGCCATCCCGTCTGGTGCTGCTGCTGCATATTATAAGGACATACTAAGTTAATTTAATAGAAGCTGTAACTGCTGAAGCCTGTGGGATCAAAGTTGTTGGCAAGCATGCCAACATTAATTTTGCATGTTTACATTTCAAATATCTCCAAAATTAGCCATTTTAAATCAAAATTACTTTAAGCGAATCTAAGATAAATCAAAAAGACCAGACGGGATGGCCAAATAAGTTAGAGCATCCGTCTCCCATGTTGGTAGAACATGGGATCATGGGTACGAACCATGCTCAAATCAAACCAATGACGTAAAAATTTATACTAGTTGCTTCCTAGCCTGGCGCTCGGTATTTATAGGATAGGGCAAGGACTGGTTGGCTCAGTGGTAGGATAATGTAACTGAGTGGGATATCAGGTCATGGTGCTGGCAGCCTGGTCTCCCAATGGATCAGCACTATAAAGCCGCCATGAGTGCACACTGTCACAAGTCAGTACGCATCCTGATATGACCTCAGATGTTGCTATGATGTAAAACAACAAACAAACAAAAAAAAAGCAAACTAATAATATATTTATCTCAGAAAATTACAGAAATTCAAACCCATCAGATTATGCAACTTTAAGAAGTGCTTGCCACATTTATTTATATTTTGGAAGAAATAAGTTATCAACTTCTCGAGGAAGCATAACTCAACCACACCTCCTGTCTGCCTCCTTTCTCTGCCTCTCTCTGTCTCTTTCTGTCAATCTTTATCAGCATCAGCGGATGCCAGCCTTACCTGGATATCTCCCGACTTGGAGCGTCGGGGCAGACTGTGCTTGAGCTTGCTGAACATCCTGCCCGCTGGTGGCGCCCTCAGGCGGTGCTGAGTGCGACTAATTTAATCCGGGTGCGATTGGGTCATATCCAGCGGAGCGTGTTAGCCACGTAAGGCTGGTTGTAGGCTATGTGTGTGTGGTGTGTGGTTGTGTGTGGTTGTGTGTGGTGTGTGGGTTGGTGGTGTGTGTGGGTGTGTGTGGGGGTGTGGGCACACCCATCCACCCCATCCCCCTCGTGGGCGTACAGGTAACTTCCGGGTTGGCAGTTGCTCGTGGCCGGCGTGTGTTTGAGGGCAAGTAAGAAGAGGGGTGCTGAGGCTCGCTCCCCTTCGGTTGGTTGCCTGTTGGAGTTCCAGGTCCTGACATCTGACGTTATGGTGTTCTCTGTGGCAGAGTGGTTGGAGTGTCTGACTTTTTTCTAGGTTGGACTCCTAATCTGAAGGTTTGATTCCCCATGCCCCCACCTCTGCCACTTTGGATTTCCACTGCTGTGTATAACTTACAGCGTCATCAAAGGCCGGTTGCTCTCATACCATGTCTATGTGGTGTGGGAGGTTAAAAATCCCTTTGGTTGGTAACAGTGTAGGCTCGGGCTTTCTATCGACAAACTGTCTAATGGTGAAAACAAGTCTATTCAGACTTATCCATGATATGCAGTATTAATCTTCAATCAAAAAACATTGTGGTGTTGCCAATTTGGATTTCCAACTCTGTTTATAACTTACATCATCAGATGCCAATTGCTCTCATTCCATGTCTATGTGGTGTGGGAGATTCAAAATCCCCTGGGTCGGTAAAAGTGTAGGCTTGGGCTTTCTATCGACCAACTGTCTAATGGTGAAAACAAGAATATTCAGACATGATAGGCAGCATAAAACCGACATCTGACAGTGTGCATTCATGGTGACGTCATAGCGCTGCCTCACAGAGAGACCAGCGCACCTCACACCATGAACTGATATCCCACTCAGTCACATTATCCTGACACTGAGCCAACCAGGCCTTGCCCTATCCGAATAACACCAAGCTCCTGACTCGGAAGCGACAATGGTCGATTTTTAAGTCATCGGTTTGATGAGACCAGTGTTCGAACCAGGGAGACGGACGCTCAACTCGTTTGGCCACCGAGTCTGGTCGGCTCCCCTTCAGCATGTGTATGTATGTGTGTTAGTGTGTGACAGTTGTGTGGGCCTGCGTACATGTGTGTACATATATTTATGTGTGTCTGTGTGAATGTGTGTATGTGAGTGTGTGTATGCCAATGTGTATGTAGGTACCTCTCTGCATGTGTGTACATGTGCGTATGGCACTATTGGTATGTGTGTCTGATGTTACGTGCGTATGTGTGTATACCACTGGTTGTGTGTTTGCCTGTGTTTGTGTGTTTGCTTATGCGTATGTACCTATATGTATATATATATATATATATATATATATCCGGCTCTGTGTATATGTCTGAGTATATATGTCTAATTGCATTGGTCCCTGTGCGTATGGCCTGTGCTCTACATGTGTATATGATGCAGTGTGTGTATATATGTATATATAAATCTACCTGTGCGCATCTGTATGTGTGATTATGCGTGAAGGATGATGTTGGTGTCTACAGCCAATCCTGTATGGCGTGCTATACCTGTTCATATACTTATGTGCAATTACATCTATGACTGCGTGCATCTGTACGTATGCCTGCCTATATATACTTATGCGTGTCCATTTCTTTATGTGATCCAATGACGTATTATGCTAGTATAGAAATACATGAGGGAATTGTTATTATAATGTCATACTCCGCAAGACTCAACACTGTGCTAGTGATGCCACCTTCGGCCCACCTCGCCTCCACTGGATGTTGAAAAATATCAGTCACATCGGAGGACTTTTTGTGGCTTTTATTGGCAAGGGTCTCTAATCCATTGCCAGAGAATAAAACTACTGAATCATTAGATATGTATATATGCATATCTGTGTGCTTGATCATGGTATTCATGTATCTATGTACACACAATCCTCAGCATAACTAAACGTATAACGATTGCCACATCCATCGGCTAAGAGATTGTTTGTTTGTTTGTTGTTGTTTTATGTCCTAGCAACATCTAAGGTCATATCAGGATGGGTACCGACTTGCACTTATGACGATTTTATAGTGCTCCCCCACTGGGAAATCACGCCGCCATCACCATGACCCGATATCCCACTGAGTCACATTATCCTGACACTGAGCTAGAGCTAACCAGCCCTTGCCCTATCCTAATAATGCCAAGCACCAGGCTAGGAAGCGACAAGTATCAATTTTTAAGTCATTGGTTTCACTCGACCAGGAACCAAACTCGCAAACTCTCGATCTTCCGCATGCGAGGCCTGTGTTCTACCGACTCGGCCACCGCGCCTGTTCGGCTAAGAGAAATTTGTTGCGGAGGGGAGAGCGGGCATGGCGGAGATCTATATTGTCTTAACTGAAATTGGCTTTTTTTCGGGGAGAATTGTGACACAATGGTACTTTCTGTGCACTACAGGGATATACGATCAATCCCATGCTGATGCCCTTAATCATAGAGTGTCAATGAACTGACCCAAAGTGTGTAAGCAACACTGAGGTTCAGCTGCTACATCCAATTGACACGACACAATTAACCCCTCCATGGCTTCCTCCTGTGGGTATACCAATAAGTGCGCTGGGCTGTGGCGAGAACCATTGTGCTATCCTCCAGTGGATGGCTGCGGTATTGTCAGTGCCTCCATGCAGTTTCAATAGGTGCTGGAGGTAAATCCTCCATGGGTTCTATCCTGAAGAAGATAGTCCTCCAGGGAGTGCCTTTAGAAATACTGAACTTAAATCCGTCCGCGATGCAAGCATCAGCAAGAAGCCTGTTCTGTTAAAAGTGAGTTTTGGATGGAACTGAAGACCATCTTCCGATTCCTTTTCAGACTTTCATATATTTCACCAACAAATCACCACAACTACCCTACCTTGCCCTTCTTGCAAGATCCCCATCTGCTCTCTAGATATCACACTGTACATGCTCCATACTTTAATCTTGTACTATGTACCTTCTTAGGGCAGCTGATTCAGATGCAAATTGCCGGCGAGTCAGCCAGAGAGGCCAGCTAGAGTTGTGTGTTGCGCTTACTTGAAAAGCACAGACTGAGGCTGGCGGGGTGGCTTTGTTGGGATTGGGTGATTGTCGTCTGCTCATGCGACACCAAGTACGACTTGTGCGGTTGCTGGTTGGTGGTGATGGTGGTGGTGGTGGTGGTGGCGGTCGTGGTCTGTGGCGGGTGGTGGTGGTGGTCTGTGGCGGGTGGTGGTGGTGGTGACAGGTTACTTGCTTGGCTGGTTCCGCCCGGTTCTATGCCGCGCGGAGGCGCCCCTCGCCGCCTCCGAGGGCAGTCGGAGCCGCCCCCCCGCCCCCGCCCGCCCGGCCTTGTCCGCCCGCCCTCCGGCCTTGCCCGCCCCGTGGCCCTGACGCTCCGTGTGGCGGGACGCGGCCGGCCGGACCCCGTGTGAGCTGCTGCCGGGAGCGACGTTCTCCCAGCCGTCAAGTTGAGCGTTCCAGCCGCCCTCGTACTCCCGGTCTCTCTCGCTCTGTCTCTGTCTGCTTGCTTGCTCGCTTGCTCGCCCACTAACTCCGAACCGCTCGCCCTCTTCCGAGAGCTACTGCCTGAGAGTCCCCTCCTCCTCCTCCTCCTCCTCGGCCACCTGCTCCTCCACGGCTGCCTTACTCCAGGGTTGAGTGCTGGTTCAGCAGGCGGCGGCGTGGTCGCGATGTCTTCCCAGCCCCTACCCCTCCCCATGGGAGTGTGTAGGTGTGTGGGAGTGTGTAGGTGTGTGAGAGTGTGTAGGTGTGTGTTGGGAGTGTGTAGGTATGGGTGTGTGTAGGTGTGTGGGAGAGTGTAGGTGTGTGGGAGTGTGTAGGTGTGTGTTGGGAGTGTGTAGGTATGTGGTGTGTGTAGGTGTGTGGGAGTGTGTAGGTGTGTGGGAGTGTGTATGTGTGTGTTGGGAGTGTGTAGATATGGGTGTGTGTAGGTGTGTGGGAGTGTGTAGGTGTGTAGGTGTATGTGTGTGGGAGGGTTGTGAGGTGGAAATGAGCAGATGGGTATATGAGCATGGATTACTGGAGTTGATGGTGTGGGGGTTGGTGGGGGGGGGGGAGGTTAGTAGAAGTGGAACGGGTGGGTGTGTTTCTTTCTTGGACGTTTAAATCCTGGCAAGATCTATGGTCATATCAGGAGGGGTGCCGACTTGTTGTAAAATATTCTGATATTCAGCATAGGGGGGAATGCAAATGTTCTATTACTGATCATTGTACGTGCCCAAACACATGTATGTATATATATATGTCTATGGGTTGATGGTCCCTGAATGGAATGTAAATAGACATAGTGGTGCTGGCAGGTGTGGGTGTAATTGCACTCAGGGCCTACCCCCTCTGCTGGGATAGGGATCACCACACTCAAAGGTCAAGGTTGGTGGTGGCCATGGGGTCATACAGCTTTTGGTGGTGGGCAGACCACTGATATCCATGGGGACCAGGAATGCTGGCTTCCTATTGGTAGGGCCAAGAATAGGTGTTTCCCATTGGGGGAAAGGGGAGGGGTGATACTCTCCAATGAACCCATGTTACCATATAAATAATCAACCTGAGGGCTGAACTCTCTCTTCTTCTTAACACTTTATTATACTCTTCCTTTCTCTTTGTCTGCATGGATTTCACCATTGCCTGCCTACACAGCCTCAGATTCGAGCCTTAGCCTTTACATTGTGATAGCTCACACTCATGGCAACTTTATAGTGCTGCCCCACGGGGAGACCAGGCTGCCAGCACCAGCATCATGACCTGATATGATATCCCACTCAGTAGCAGTATCCTGACACTGAGCCAGCCAGTCCTTGCCCTATCCTAATAATGCTGCATACAAGGCTAGGAAGCGACATGTATCAATCTTTAAGTTATTGGATTGACTCAACCAGGGTTCGAACCCGTGGATTCGAATCCCCCACGATCTACCCAAACGGGAGAAGGACGCTCAACTGGAGTTGAACATGTGGTGGGTTGCGGGGGTTGGTGGGGGTTTGTCGGATTGGTGGTAGTGGGAGAATGGTTTGTTGGGTGCGGGACTGGGAGGTTGGCTGGGTATGTTCCAACAGAGACTGATAATCAGAGTCCCGGGTTTTGCTGGTCTGATGGTTGTTGGAGCTGTTCGTCCTGGCAACATATAAGGTTATAGCAGGATGGGTACCAACGTGTGACAGTGCGCATTCTTGGCAACGTCATAGTGCTGCCCCACTGGGAAATCAGGCCGCCAGCACCATTACCTGATTTCCCACTCATTCATATTATCCTGACACTGTGCCAACCAGCCCTTGCCATATTATATTAATGCCTAGCGCCAGGCTACGAGTAGGAAGTGACAAGTAGCAATTGTATATGTCATTGTTTTGATTCGACTGGGAATCAAACTCCTGATCTCACCCACGCGAGGCACGCGCTCTACCGATTCAGCCACTGGGTCCAGTGCTGGTCTGATGGAGGCAATTATTGGTTAGGAACTGTTACGCGATCTCTATCCCCTACAATACCCACACACCCACACTCACGCCCACACCCACACCAAGCGCGGTGGCGAAATCGTGAAAAGCACCGTTTTCCCATGCATATGCCCTGGAGTTCGAATCCCAACTAAGTTTAAACCAGTGACTTTCAATATGTATATGACGCCTAGCTTGGTGCTCGGCATTATTAGCATAGGGCAAGGACTGGTTATTTCAGTACCAGGATAATGTGCCTGAGTTTGGCTATGGTGCTGGCCGCCTGGTCTCCCATTCGGGGAGCCCTAAAAAGTGAGTGTGCAATGTCACAAGTCGGTACACATCAGACTTCCGATATCAAATTTCAAATCATATCTCAACAGTTAACCTGAGTCAGACTAGAATGAGTGTGTCAAATTACCGATCATATTGTGAATTTGACCTCATGTCAGGTTTCCTATGTAATATCTATAATCATTTTGCAACATTTAGCCAACCTCACACTTCCGATAGCCTATAGATCCAATATATCCAGACAGCCTGGCGACAGCCCCCCCCCCCCTCTCCCACCTAAACACACACAAACCCACTAGTGATTATTGACATAGGCGGATTGTTGGTTGTTGGAGTTTTACATCCTAAGGACATATCAGGATGGGTGCCCATTCATGGCAGATTAATAGTGCTGCCCCACTCGGAATCAGGCTACCAGCACCATGACCTGGGTTCGAACCTGTAGGTTCCCAGTCGAGTCAAACCAATTACTTATAAAATTGATACGTGTCCCTTCCTAGTATGGCGCTCTGCATTGATACGATAGGGCAAGGACTGGTTAACTCAGTGTTAGGATAATGTGGCTGAGTGGGATATTAGGTAATGGTGTCGGCAGTCTGATTTCTCAGTGGGGCAGCACTATAAAGTAGCGATGAGTGCACACTCTTACAAGTCAGTATCCGTCCTGATATGACCTTCGATGTTATCAGAATGAAAAACTCCAACAGCAAACCAAAAAACTAATCATTTGGCAACAATTAGCCAACATCAGAATTGTTATATCTGATCCGAACTGATACATCGAGACCCCTTGATGACCCCCTTAAGGCCCTGTCACATTATGGCGTATGGCGGGAGCATATTGAAAACCTACGTAAGTCCTCATGACCTGTTTTTGAGTGTATGCGTAACCTATGAGGAGCGTACGAGGCGCGTACCAGGAGCATATGAGAGCATACTGTGATATTTGTTGATGGTTTTGATTGGCATATGGAACTTATGTGTAGCGTATGCGTAGTGTATGCATAGCATTTGTGTAGCATATGCATAGCGTATGCATAGCATATGCATAGCTTATGTGTAGCATATGCATAGCGTATGCATAGCATATGAGTGCATGAGTAGCGTATGAGTCAAGATCGATGTTGAGACCTATGGCATACACTTGGAATATGCTGTGCATATGCTGTGCGTATGCTGTGCATACGCTAGGAGTACGCTCCCATACATAACTCGTAGGTTATGCGTACGCTACATACACTAGAGATACGTCGGTGATGCAAGTTGAGCATATGCGTAACCTACGCCAGTGCACCCCTAGCGTACGAGGAGGGTCCAGCGGCGTACAAGGAGCGTACACCGGCGTATGAGTAGCGTATGAGTAGCGTATGAACCATACGCTCCCATAGGTCAAGATTTTTTTAGCATGCACAAACAAATTTGGACGGACGGACGGACAGGAGAAAGCGTATGGCGGCGTACAGTGGCATAGGCCGGCATAATTTGGCACATGACGGCATATGCGGAGTGTATGCATAGTGTATGCGTAGCATATACGTAGCGTATGGCGGCGTATGACGGCATATGCCGACGTATATGACGTAATGCGCCTATGCCGCCGTACGCTCCCCCAACTAATCACACACAAACATATGGGGGTGTATTCACTCAATCCAACACAAGAGGACTGTTGGTTGTTGATTGTTGGGGTCTTACATCCTGGCAACATCTAAGGTCAACTCAGGACGGCTACCGACTTGTGACAGTGCGCACTCATGGTGACTTCATAGTGCTGCCCCAATTGGAGACCAGGACGCCAGCACCATGACCTAATATCCCACTCAGTCACATTATCCTGACACTGAGCCAACAAGTTCTTGCCATATCCTAGTAATGCCGAGCGCTGGCTAGGAAGCAACAAGTATCAATTTTTAATTAATGGGTTTGACTCAACCAGGGTTCGAGCCAATGGGTTAGAATCCCACGATCGACCAAAACGGGAGACGGACGCTCAATCCCTTCCGGTCCACCCTGGAGGAAAGAGTGAAAGTATATCACTGAGCAGGATGCCATATGTGGTGGCCGAATCGGTAGAGCACAGGCTTCCAATGCGGAAGGTCAGGAGTTGGAATCCCAGCCGAATCGATTTGACTCCATTGGATTTCGAACTCCCATCCTTTCGCACTCAAAGCCGGTGTAGCAGGAACTTGGAAACCCTGTAAATCGCAAACCCCCACTTGTGATTTTCTAGGAAATCGCAAACCCCCATACCATATATGGGCATGGGTTGTTAGCGATTTCATAGGAAATCACATATCCCCCCTGGACATCGCAAACCCCCCATGTTTGGCAGTCTTTAAGCAAGCACATGTGCTTTGTGCAGGTTTGTTTTGATTTTAAAATTCCCACAATGCACCATGATGCTGGAATTTCAAACTGGTCTATTGTAAAAATTGTATTTATGTAAGCATGATTAAGCCACATTTATTCTTTATATAAGGGGGATCCCTAACAAGATGGATTAATTGATTATTTTTAATTTCATGCCTGTCACAGCGAGGGCCATATTCACTGCAATCACTCACAAGAAGGATATGGGAACAGGTCAATTTGTTTGTTTGTTTGTTGTTGTTTTATGTCCTAGCAACAGCTATGGTCATATCAGGATGGGGACCGCCTTGTGACAGTGCACACTCATGGTAACTTTATAGTGCTGCCCCACTGGAATACCAGGCCGCCAGCACCATGACCTGATATCCCACTCAGTCACATTATCCTGACACTGAGCCAACTAGTCCTTGTCCTATCCTAATAATGCCGAGCGCCAGGCTAGGAAGCAACAAGTATCAATTTTAAAGTCATTGATTTGACTCGACCAGGGTTCGAACCCACGACCCCACGATCTACAAACACGTGAGACAGACGCTCTAACTCATTCGGCCATCCCGTCTGGTCCAGGTCTATTTGTGTCAAAGATACTAGACTATATCATTAAGAAAAGCCAGTACAACTATCTGTATCATTACCGTTTTCAGCACATGTGCACACGGAGGGGACTATCGCAAAGATGTTTTCATTATGATTAATCCATCTTGATCCTCCTTGAATCCATTTTATCCCCCCAGATCTGGTAGAAGTTCAAACTCAAACATATAGCTGTCATGCTTGAGGTGATAAATGCTACAAAGCATGGGGGGTTTGCAATTTTCAGGGGGGATTTGTGATTTCCTAGTTAATCGCAAACCCCGGGGTGTGCCACTTCCAGGGGTTTGCGATTTCCTGCCACACCGGCACTCTCCCGATTTGGCCATCGCCTCTGGTGTGCATCGAGGAAGACATGGCAGTGTGTAACAAAACATGTCTACTATTACTAGCACAGTGTGTATGAGCAGGGGTTTTGTGGGCTTCTCCGAAATGATGCCCTTTATCCAAGATGTATCTTCTGACACCAAGAAGCCTATTACAGTGTGTGGACCCCCCACCCCCCACACACACACACATTCCTCCTCACACCCATGACGCGGTGGCCGAATCGGTAGTGCCTGTAATGAACGTGTTAACTCATTGAGCTGCGTTGTGGAACTGTTTATTTGAGCAGGCCCTTCCCAGCATTCCCTACATGACGTCGTGGTTGCCAATGACACAAGTCATGGTTACCTATGACACCGATACATCACATCTCCTTTCCGTTGGAAAACATTGAACGAACTATGGATTAACTTACATTGATGTTGAGAAATGCAACAGAACACGCACGTCTCAATGTATGACATCCTTACCCTACTGCCATAAGTACCACTCAATATTCTCCCTCCCTTCGAGAGTGATCGATCATACGGTAAGTGTGTGATTGTCCTTGTGACACTACTTTAACACTATTACAGACAGGTGTGATCAACTTAATACGACACAACATCCTCAGTACATCATCCCGATATCACAAATGTGAATAAATCAAAACAACCTTAATGAAGGATATTCATCATGGATATAACATATCAATGATTGACATTATGTCATGTGTTGCTCTTTTATGGCACGTACTGTACAATTTAATATCTTAAGCGATCTTAATCGTAGGTATGTTTAATTTAAGGATCCGAAATGTACATGCAAATGACTTATGTATGATAATTTAATCGTTCTGGTCGGTGAATTTGTCGACCATAACGGGTCTTATACGGTGTTGTCACATTTTGATTGTCCGTGCTTTTGTTACAACCATGTTCCTTAACTAATGGTACCCGAACTGGGTCAGTTCTGATCACGGTATGTGGCCTTATAGGGGGACATTTGAAAAGGAATTTCCTGTTACGGCGCACAATTGTGTTGTCGTCGTTGATGATTGTATAGTCTCTGGGTCCAGGTGTATTAATCTGAATGACTTTGCCCGGCCTCCAACAATTTTTGTGGTCTCTATATCGTATGACGTCACCAGCCTGAAGCTTACCCAAAGGTCTCCCAGCTCGTTTATCAAAGTACCCTTTCTGCATTACTTGACCCCGTTTCAACAGTGACATTTTTGATGGTTCTAACCTGGGCCTTAGTCTACCCTCCAGAATAGGTATGCGGGTTCTTAGATTGCGAGACATTAGTAATTGTGATGGAGACGCCCCCATACCCTGCAAGGTTGTGTTTCTGTAGTTTAGTAGACCTATGTACATGTCACCGTCATCAGTTGCTGACTTTTTTATGATGCCTTTGATGGTTTGAACAAATCGTTCCACCTGGCCATTACTTTGCGAATGCATAGGGTTAGTATAAATTGGCGTGAAACCGTATTTGTTAGAGAAATTGTTATATTCAATACTTTTGAATTGAGGCCCATTGTCAGACACAACGAACATAGGTATACCGTATCTAGCAAATGTCTGCTTTAGTGCGATTATAACTGTTTTGCTGGTAGTGTCATGCATTTTGATAACTTCTGGAAATTTGGTATAATAATCCACAATGACCAAATAATCGACTCCAGATAAATGACATAAATCGACCCCTATTTTATAAAATGGGATGTCTACAACAGGGTGACTTATCATAGGCTCTTTATGAGGGGAATTCCTGGAGTCTTGACAGATCTGACACCTGGCAATTTTGTCCTCTATTTGAGGGTTCATTCCAGGCCAGAACACAGTGTCCCTCGCCAATTGTTTACATTTAATGATTCCCAGGTGTGATTCGTGTATCTTATTTAACATTTCGTTTTGTAATGATCTTGGAATCACTATTTGCATGCCTTTGAATACTAAACCATCAGATGATGTTATGTCTCTATTGTAAGTGTAAAACGGTTTAACATCCGGCGAAACAGTTTTGTTATTAGACGGCCAACCGTCAACAGTGTAACGTATTATTTGTTGTAAGGTTATGTCTTTCTTTGTGGCTGATACAACCTGCTGTATTACATCGTTACTAATATCCACGGTAGCCACCGAAACGTCTTTATCGAAGAGGTCATTAGGCTCTATGCTAGATGTGTGTGCTCTTGATAATGTATCTGCAAAATAAAGGGTTGACCCTTTAGTATAAACCACTGTTAAATTATAATTTTGCAATCTCATTCGCATACGTTGCATCCTGGCCGAGAGTTCGTGGATAGGCTTTGTCATAATTGATTCTAACGGCTTATGATCAGTTTGAACAATAACATTATTACCATAGATATATTCATGACATTTTTTACATCCGAAGCATATAGCCAGCAGTTCCTTTTCTATAACAGCGTAGCTGATTTGACATTCGTCCAACGCTTTTGAAGCCATTGCAACAGGATGATCATTTTGGAAAATGGTTGCTCCTAACCCATATTTTGACGCATCTACTTGTAATGTTATTTGTTTTTTACAATCGAAATACCGTAGGACAGGTGCATCCCTCAACAACTGTTTTAGTTTTTTGAATGCCGTTATTTGCGGTTCATCCCAATGCCAAGCTATATTTTTTTTATTACCATACGTAATGGTCTAGTTATCTCTGCCATGTTATTTATAAATTTGCTTACATAGCCGATCATGCCTAAAAATCTCTGCACAGCAGCTTTGTCAGTTGGATCTGGCATGTCAATGATTGCCTGGACTCGCTCCTCATTTGGCTTCAATCCTTCAGCCGTAATTAAATGCCCTACGTAGTTTACACTGGATTGGCAAATCTTCGACTTTTTCGGGTTCAATTTAAGATTTGTCTCTCTGGCACGGGACAATACCGCTTCCAAACGTTCATTGTGTTCATGTATGGTTTTGCCATGAACCAGGATATCGTCCGAGATTACATGAACCCCTTCAATATCCTGAAACATGTCATTCATTTCTTTTATGAAAATGTCCCCCGCGGTTTTGATACCGAATGGTAACCTGGTGTAACGAAATCGACCCCATGGGGTATTAAATGTACAAAGTTTGGAGCTACTACTATCTAGCTGTACTTGCCAGTAACCGCTGTTTGCGTCTAATACTGAAAAGAATTTGGACCCGTGTATTTGAGCCACGACCTCCTCGACTGTACGTATCGGGTACGGACCACGTAAGATGGCCCTGTTTAATTTGGTCGGGTCCAAACACACTCGAATTTTTCCTGGTTTTCTAACTATTGTTATAGAGCTGACCCATGGGGTTGGTTCCTCTTCCCTGACAATTACACCTAATTCTAACATGCGGTCTAGCTCTCGTTTAACATCTTCTGTAATGGCAATAGGTATCCTACGTGGGGGATCAATGACAGGAGGTACAGATACATCAATATGAATGGTAGCGTTTACTTTTATCAGGCCTAAACCAACAAATACGTCAGAATATTTATTTACCATGTCTTGGGCCATCGATTTATCCGAAGTGTTCTGAACTGTATCCACACGAGCTATCAGGCCTAACCTAACACAAGCCTCTTTTCCTAAGATAGCACTTCCCGCATCTGTGACTTGAAACTTTAGCTGTCTCCCACTCACATCCAGATGCACTTCTCCGTCAGGTATGATCCGGTCGCCGTTGTATGTCACGAGATGGCACTTGGAAGGAGCTAGAACAACATTCACCAGCTTATGGTAGACATCCAGTGGTAAAATGTTCGCCTCCGATCCTGTATCCATCTTGAATGGAACGTCCACACCTCCAATGTTGACATTCGTATACCACAATCCAGGTTCATCCTTCGCGTCGTTGTACACGGCACCGACAAATAGATCATATGATTGACCTACATCTTCTTGCGTGTCGTCAACGTTATGTGGGTCAACACTCAATTCATTAACTGGCATAGGATGATTGAAATGCGCCCTACAAACTTTTCGAAAATGCCCTAACTTGTGACAGTTGGCACATTCCTTGCCGCGTGCCGGACAGTTCCCTTTCTGATGATGATATCCACATTTGTCACATTGCACGGATTGCTGTCTTGTAGGCCTAAACCTCGATGACGTAGGTGTAAGCCATTGTTGTACTGGTCGTGACGTCACTCCATGGTGACGTCCGTTGGCAGCTGCTAGGCTGGCTACGCCGTCTTCCGAACGAACATCGTTGTTAACTAGCTGAGTGGATTTATGTTCACTCAGCCTGCACATCTGTACACATTGATCCAGGGACAGGTTGGGTGTCTGTAACAGGCGATTACGTACTGTATTATCCTTGATACCGCAAACCAGGCGATCACACAACAAGGAGTCTTCCAAGTTGTCATAACAACAATGTACTATACGTGACTTTAATTCGCGAATATAGGCGTCCATGCTTTCAGATGTTTGGTTATATGAATTAAATTGATATCGGATGACCGTAATGTTAGACTTACCCTCACAGTACTCAGTAAAAGCAGCAATGAGCGGTATAATTTTATCCTTATCTGTAGCATCGATCCGTAACGTCTTGTGTATTTGTTGTGCCTCCCTGCCCGCTACGTGGAGAAAGACACAGCATTGTACTCTCTCCGATTTGGAAGAAGCACCCGATGCCGTTGCATATATCTCGTACGCCTGCAACCATGATCTCCAGTTCATGGCCATGTTATCGTCTACGTTCAATGGGGACGGGGGTTTCAAGCCCGTTAAAGCCATTTCGTTGAGTTCTTCCGACGAATCTGACACCATGTAATGAACGTGTTAACTCATTGAGCTGCGTTGTGGAACTGTTTATTTGAGCAGGCCCTTCCCAGCATTCCCTACATGACGTCGTGGTTGCCAATGACACAAGTCATGGTTACCTATGACACCGATACATCACAGTGCCCAGGCATTTCAATGCAGGAGATCAGGAGTTTGATTCCCAGTCGAGTCAAACCAATGACTTACAGAATTGATAGTTGTCGCTTCCTAGCTTGGCGCTCAGCATTAATATGATAGGGCAAGAACTGGGTAACTCAGTGTCAGGATAATGTGACTGAGTGGGATATCAGGTTTTGGTGCTGGTGGCCTGTTTTCCCAGTGGGGGCAGCACTATAAAGTCACTATGAGTGTGCACTGTTCTAAGTCGGTACCCATACTGATATGACCATACATGGTGCCAGGGTGTCAAATTCCAACAACCACCCAATCCACACATGCTCTATTATCGCCCTCCTCATCACCCCCCCCCCCCCAACACACACAAACACACGTCTCTGTCAATCTCAATATAACCGTGAAGGGGCCGAGTTGTGTGGTATTTACTAGTAGTGCTTCTTTTCGTTTCTTTTCTCTTCTGACCTTCCGTGAACGATATATGGTGGGTGCTATATCACCATGTCCATGGGTTTATGGAATGCTAGGCTTATTGGGCCATCAAGATTCATGGCCATCCCGTTAATTGCACCCCCTCCCCGTAACTGAAATATGACGTCCGAATTATAGGTTTAAGTGCCTGTCACACTATGCCGGATTGAGCAACAGACAGAATTGTCTAGTCCAGTGCCGTTCGGGTGTGATAAGTATCATAATGTATTAACATGTGTCAAATGTTGCGATATCGGGTCTTAGAACAGACATGAAACGGACATGAAACGGACATGAAACGGACATGAAACGGACATGAACGGATGGATAGCCAATGGAGGAAACAAACTCAAACCGGAAAAGAACCATAGACATCAATCCGGTGGCATCCATTCCAAGTTTTGTGCATGTTCAAAACTTCTAACGGATCGGGCCGGAAATCAATGGATATCAACGGATATGCAACAGACACAAACTGGACTTTGCCGGAAATCAACGGACTTTGTTCGGTTTCTTTCCGTTTCCCCCAATCAGGTGATGAGTGACAGGGCCTTCATGTTGGATGACATTGGATTTCAAATGGCCCTAACTGGTTTTGTTGTTGTTGTTTTACATCCTAACCACATCTAAGGTCATATCAGTACGGGTACCGACTTGTGACAGTGCGCACTCATGGCGACTTTATAGTGCTGCCCCACTCAAAGACCAGGTAACATTTCATAGGTTATCCATTTGTATGCATGTATTTGTAAGAGTTACATGACTTACGGACGCAAGCCAGTCAAAGACATGTTTGCCCGTCAAAACATGTCAAATATCTCAAAAGTTATCCATTTGAAATAAAAGTTACGCTAAGCTAAATTTACGTAGACCTTAACGATCACCCTAATATATTTATCTCAAAAAGTGACATGAAACTGAAATTCAGTCACTCTAATTTCACAGACAATGGCCTTCTTGACCCTGAGAACACGTGGCTATAACTTTAAAGCAATGTTATATCATGTATATAAGCTGAGATATTCACATAAACGAGATGTCTGGTAATGGTGGATGGTGGCCATCTTGATTTCCAAGATGGCTGATTATTAAGGTGCAAGACACCCCACATTTTGCATAGATCAATGCATATTTTCAAATTAGTGCACTCAATATTTATAAGTAATCGAAAGTAATAATACTGAAAGTATTGATTTATTTTAAAATACAGAAAATGAGCAATTTCAAGGAGGGTACACCTCTTTAAAGTGAAATTGTGAATTAATTTGACATCCGATTTTTGTAGGATGGGCAATTTTGAATTAAGCATACAATCATGGAAACAATCATGCAAACATATATATATACACTCTCCAGGTAAACTAAATGTCTACCAGCTGTGGAACTAGATACATGGTTGATTGATTGGTGGTTGCTTTACGCTGTTTCCACAGCATAGGCCATATTCACGGCGAGAAATGTTTGTTTTTGTTCAAACCATCGCTTTTACATGTAAAAGCAGACAAGCAATTATGTGCCAATAGACACTCATTAAATTAGGAAGCTCACAATCATATATTTTGTGGTCAAGGGAAACAAATTCCCATAGAAAAAGAAAAGTGTTATTAATAATTGATAGCATCTATTTAGTAAACTATATGAGGTGGTACAGTCCAGCTGCCCTCAAAAGGGCTGGATACATGAACCCCAACAAAGACAATTATTGCGAAGTGAAAAATGCTGACGGGGGCAGTCAGAGAGGAGTGAGACTTGGAGATGGGATGTGCCTTCTGGACCAGATGTACTGGCTCCCACACACACATACACATACACATACACCCACAGCCAGGTCGGACTGACAGGCAAGAACAGTCCAGGGACCAGGTGGTGAGAATCAAGCGAGGTCAAGAGGTCACGCAGAGGTTACCCGGCCTGGGTCAATGGGTCCTGAATGAGGTGTGGGGGTGGGGGTGGGGTTTGGGTGGGGTTGGTGGTGTGGAGTGGCGGCTGCAATCTGGTTTCTGGTGTGTGTAGGAGGATCGAGGAGAGGTAGTTGGGAGTTGCGGAGATATGCACAAATGAGTTTGCTGTATTTGTTGTGTATTGTTGTTTTGCGTCCTAGAAACATTTAAGGTCAAACCAGGATGAGAACTGACTATTGACAGTGCGTATTCATGGAGACTTTATAGTGCTGCCCCAATTCGGGCAGCGCGTCCGATCTCTTAACAATGTTGTGCGCATACCTTTGAATCACTAGGCTACTGACACCTGTTGTCGTTTGGTTTTGGAGAGTTTTCAGTTGTGTTCGCGTGCTGAAGACTGCAAATCTGCCGCACCGTATGGGCACCCTACGAAGGTAGTCCCATGTACCTTTGGAGTTGCCTTCCGGTGGGTAGCGGTCAGAGAAATCAGGGGGACAGTGGGAGGGGGGAGGACACGGGGGCAGGTGGATGGGGGGAGGGAGGGTGGGGAGAAAACGGTAGTCAGGAGCGCAACTCCATTCCTCTGAGTAAGAGGGCGGAGGGACATTGGGAGATTGGTGTAGTTTTATGCCCGAAAAGACCATAGGCAATACCAGGATGGGTACTACCTTGTGACAGTGCACACTCATGGCATCTTTATAGTCCTGCCTCACTCGGAGATCAGGATGCCTGCACCATGACCTGATGTCCCACATAGTCACATTATCCTGACACTGTGCAACCAGTCCTTGTCCTAATCTATTAATGTCAAGCACTACGGAACAACAAGTAAGACTTGTATAACTATAAGTCATTGGTTTGACTCGAGCAGGATCTGAACTTTGGACCTTCCACATGGGAAGCCTGTGATCTGTTGGCGGTGGGCGGAGGATGACGCAAGATTATCTAAGCTCGAGTATGGATGTGTGTGTGTGTGGAGGAGGCGTTATTATAAGTACAGTAAAACCTCTCTAAATCGACCGACCAGGGACCAACTTTGAATGCTTCATGTAGGGAGGTGGTTGGTTTAGGGAGTTCTTGTCATGGTTACAATGGGACCCAAATGAAGCGATCGATATAGGAAGGTGGTCGATCTGTGGACTTGGTCGGTTAGAGAGGTTTTACTGTATAAGAGAAAGGAAGGGTAGGACATTCAGTTCAGGGCCCGTATTCATGAGCTCGGGGTACGCTTAGGCGGAGAGTAGGCTTAGCCGTTGGGTAGCTATTCCACGGTTTAACGGCAGCGGTTAATTAGGTCAATCGGTATTCACCAATGATGCAGCCGGGCCGGATAGCTACCCGTTCGATTATTTATAGATTTGGGAATTCCCTCCAGTCGACCATATGAATAACGCCGCCAATGTGGCGGCGGCGTGAATTTCGCTTCGGATTTAGGGTTAAATTGATCAAATTTCACTTATTGCGTATGTAATTCTGTTAAATATGACAGCATTGAATAGATTTGGGCCTAATACATTGCCGTCGATTCGGCGGTGGCGACGGCGGCGGCGGTGGCGGTGGCAGCCATTTTTAGTTGACGTTGGACAGTACTTTACATTCGTCGATTAGAAAATATTAATATCTCCGCCGATGTAGCGGTGGCGATGTAGCGGCGGCGTGAATTTCGCTTCGGATTTAGGGTTAAATTGATAAAATTTCACTTATTGCGTATGTAATTCTGTTAAATATGACAGCATTGAATAGATTTGGGCCGAATACATTGCCGTCGATTCAGCGGCGGCGGCAGCCATTTTTAGTTGACATTGGACAGTATGGATATCGACGTCGCTGCGGAGGTGGCGATTTGTTTACTTTACATTCGTCGATTCGAAAATATTAATATCGCCGCCTTTGCGGCAGCAGAATTAATTTCGCTTCGGATTTAGGGTTAATTTGAATAAATTTCACTTATTGCGTATTTAAATCTATCAAATCTGATCGCATTGAATAGATTCAGACCCACACAGGCTCACTAACCCCTCGGGATAGTCCCTTACCCCTGAGTCGAAAGTGGGGTAGGGTACCCCCAGGTTAGAGCCCCAGGGTAGCGCTACCCCACACTCATGAATACGGATTTTCCACCATTAGCCGGGGGGGGATACCACTACCCTCGGTTAGAGCCCTACCCCAAGCTCATGAATACGGTCCCAGATCGTAGATGCGAGAGAGTTACCAGTTGCAGTGCGTGATGGGTATGGCATGGACGAGGTCCACCACAGTGGATGTGTGTGTGGGGGGAGGTGGGTGTGTGTTTCCACCATTGTGCCTCTATATGGGGGGGGGGCGGGGGGAGGGGGCTGCTGGATGGTCAGTTGAAATAGTAGATGGAGAATGAATGGAGGGGAGGATGTTCAGTTCAGATAGTAGATGGGGGAGAGTTCCCAGCTGCAGTGTCTGGTGGGGAGTGGGGGGTGATGGGAGGGGGGAGGGGAGGTCCATCAGTGTCTATGTGTGTAGGGGGGGGGGGGGGAGGAGTGTGTTTCCACCATAGTGTTGTATGTGGGAAGGGGGGGTGCTGGAGGGTCAGTTCAAATAATAGATCGGGGAAGAATGGTGGAGTGGAGGATGTTCAGTTCAGCTAGAAGATGGGGCAGAGCTTCCAGCTGCAGTGTGCGTAGGGGAGTGGGTGGACGGGGGGACGGGGGGGGGGGCGGGGGTGACGGGGGAGACCACGGTGGGTGTGGGAGGGAGGATGCGGGATGGCTACCACCTGGTGTGTTGAGGAGTCTGCCATCTGGTTGGAATGTTGTGGTAGCCGGAGGGTTTGGATGTTCGGCGGTGGGGTCTGAGGGGGCGGGGTCGGGGTCGGGGTGGGGGGGGGGCGTGGAACGGTGTGGAGTAGGGGGTAGGGGGTAGAGGTGAAGCGGGGAAAGGGCAGCATTAAGAGCATTTCGTTGAGTGCACTGGCTGCGGACCGCTGGTCGTAGAGCTGTTGGGGCTGGATGTGGTTGTGGTTGTGGTTGTGGTTGTGGTGGTGTGGTGGTGGTGTGGTGGTGGTGCTGTGGTGGTGCTGTGGTGGTGATGTTGTGGTGATGTGGTGGTGTCGTGTTGGTGTTGTGGTGGTAATGTGGTGGTGCTGTGGTGGTGTCGTGGTGGTGTTGTGGTGGTGCTGTGGTGGTGATGTTGTGGTGCTGTGGTGGTGTTGTGGTGGTGGTGTGGTGGTGCTGTGGTGGTGCTGTGGTGGTGCTGTGGTGGTGCTGTGGTGGTGCTGTGGTGGTGCTGTGGGTTGTTGCGGTGTGGGCATACGGACGGTGGCCGTGGTCCTGGGGATCAGGTTCCTGGTGAGATTGGTTGGGTGCTGGTGGTGTTGGGTGTTGGTGTCTTACGTCCTGGAAATATCTAAGGCCATATCCAGATGGGTACCGACTTGTGACAGTGATCACTCATTGTGACTCTATAGTGCTGCCCGATAGACCTATTTCATATGACCTCAGCATAGGTATTGAGGTCAGTGCTCACGCAGCTTGGCTGCAGGATAACATACGGTCACAGTGCAAATTCAATGGCAGTGAGCAATCTTCATACAGAAAAAGTGAAATATCTCTCAAATCGACAACTTAGAAACTAAGGGTTTGACACACAAACGAATTAAATGTTTAACAAACAGATTGTATTAAAGTTATATGCTAGTCTTCTGCATTTCTATTAATTTTGAATAAAACTTATGTTTTGATCTTCGTACAGAAAAAGTGAAATATCTGTAACCGAAACAAACCGCTTGGCACACAAACAGATCAAATGGTTACTAAGCAGATCGTATTAAATTGATATGCTTAATCTTCTGCATTTCTATAAATTTTGAATAAAACTGATGCTTTGTACTGCGCATATCAGCAAACTCAATTGCAATGTGCCTTGGTTCTGCAGCCAAGGTGCATGTGCATACACAATGTATAAACATTGAAAGGGGTCTATAGGGAGACTATAGGTGATATCCAACTCAGTCGCATTATCCTGACACTGTTTGTGTGTTGTTGTTTTACGTCCTAGCAACATCTAAGGTCATATCAGGATGTGGACCAACGTGTGACAGTGCACACTTTATAGTGCTGCCCCACTGGGATACAAGGCCACCAGCACCATGACCTGATATCGCACTCAGTCACATTATCCTGACACTGAGCCAACCAGTCCTTGCCCTATCCTAATAATGGCGAGTGCCAGGCTAGGAAGCGACAAGTATAAATGTTTAAGTCATTGGTTTGACTCGACCAGGAGTCGAACCCACAAACACATTCGGCCACCCTGTCTGGTTCCTGACACTAAGCCAACCAGCCTTTCCCTGACTAGCTGTCAACAAGTATCAATTTTAAGTCATTGGTTTGAATGGACCAGGGTTCGAAACCGTGGCTTCAAGCGCCCCGATCTACCAAAACTATCAAATAACTATTTGGCTTCTTGTCTCCAAAAAGAAGGCAACATCATTAACAATGTAATATTGGAACCGAAACAGAAGTTCTCAGAATTGACCCAATATATTTATATATACATATATATATATGGCAAGTCTACTGAAGCACCCCTATGGATTGAAACCCCACATACACACACGCACGCACTCCCCAAACCACCTTCCACATATATATATATATATATATATAGAATGTATAATTTATTATGCATATATAAAAGGGGCGGAGCTCTAACCTAATAATTAGGTTATTATTATTATTATTCCTTCTCGATTAGTATGTCAAATCATTGACTTGCCCGTATTTGCTCCGGTGTTGCCTACCGGTTCTGACTTTCGGTGGGCCGCGTCCTGTTTCCGTGCCAGCGTCATTCTTCTCTAGTTCGCCTGTATTTTACATTACTTAATTTTAACCTTAATTAATGAGCCGTGTTATTATTGCTTGATGAGCCATTAGACGCATAATTAAAGTTGTCACTAGTCTCCTACGTCCATCACCTTCACTATGTCACTACTCCTCCTTTTCTCGTAGCCCAACTTTATATGTTTTTATGGCACGTGTACTGAAGCACCCCGATGGATTGAAACCCCACATACACACGGGCACGGACTCCCCAACCCACCTCGCACATGCGCAGACAGACACAGACACGATGACAACACCCACTGGCTATCTTGCCATGCCTGAGTGACCCTCAGCGCGATTTAATTGACCAATGGCATCAATTAACCGCGTATAGGCTATTAATAGCCCCCCCTTATTGATTGTTGCCCACGCTTCGCGTAGCAGGCAAGGGCTGGTTGGTTGTTGGAGTGTTACGTCCTGGCAACATCTAAGGTCATATCAGGACGGGTACCGCCTTGTGCCATTGCACAGTCATGGTTTACTTTATAGTGCTGCCCCACTGGGAGATCAAGATGCTGGTGCCATGACCTGATATCCCTCCTTGTCTGTCACATTATCCTGACACTGACCCAACCAGTCCTTGCCATATCCTAATAATGCCCATCCTGATAAGACCTTATATGTTGCTTGGACGTGAAACAACAAAAAACAAACATAACCTAATAATGCCAAGCGCCAGGCTCGGAAGCGACAAGTATCAATTAATAAGTCATTGGTTTGACTCGACCAGGGTTCGAATCCGTGTGTTTGAATCCCACGCTCTACCAAAACGGGAGACGGACGCTCAACTCCTTCGGGCGTCCCGTCTGGTCTAGCACGCATAGAGTTGTGCTGACAACAACGAGCAGATCGAGGAAGGTGGGGTTGGTGGGAAAGGGGAGGGGAGCGGGGGATGTTTGAGATGGTGGGGAGGTGGGTAGGTGGAAAGGTGGATAGGTTCGGAGGTGGGGAGCTGGGAAAGTGGGCAGTGTGGGAGGTGTGGAGGTGCGATGGTGGGGGGATGGGCAGGAGTATTGTTTGGTAGGTCGGATGGTGGGGAGGTGGGGAGGTTATAGTTTGGGAGGTGGGGAGGTGGGATGGTGGAGAGATGGGGAGGTGTATAATTTGGTAGGTGGGAGGTGGGATGGTGGGGAGATGGAGAGGTGTATAGTTTGGAAGGTGGGGAGGTGGATGGTGGGGAGATGGGGAGGTGTATAGTTTGGGAGGTGGGGAGGTGGGATGGTGGAGAGATGGGGAGGTGTATAATTTGGTAGGTGGGAGGTGGGGATGGTTGGGATATGGGGAGGTGGGAGGTGGAGAGTTTGGAAGGTGGGGAGGTGGGATGGTGGGAGGTGGAGAGTTTGGTAGGTGGGATGGGGGGGAGGTGGGGAGGTGTATAGTTTGGGAGGTGGGGAGGTGGGGAGGTGGGGAGATGGGGAGCTGTATAGATTGGTAGGTGGGATGGTGGGGAGGTGTATAGTTTGGTAGGTGGGGTGGTGGGGAGGTGGGGAGGTGTATAGTTTGGGAGGTGGGGAGGTGGGAGGGTGGAGATATGGGGATGTGTATAGTTTGGAAGGTTGGGAGGTGGGATGGTGGGGAGGTGGGGTGGTGGGGAGGTGGAGAGTTTGGGAGGTGGGGAGGTGAGATGGTAGGCAGGTGGGCAGGTGGACAGTCTGGGAGGTGGGATGGTGGGAAGATGGGGAGGTCTATAGTTTGGAAGGTGGGGAGGTGGGATGGTGGGGAGGTGGGGAGGTCGGGAGGTGGAGAATTTGGGAGGTGGGATGGTGGGGAGGTTGGGAGGTGTATAGTTTGGTAGGTGGGATGGTGGGGAGATGGGGAGGTGAACAGTTTGGGAGGTGGGGAGGTAGGATGGTGGCGAGTTGGGGAGGTGAACAGTTTGGGAGGTGGGGAGGTGGTGTAATAAACGTGTGAACTGGGTGAGCTGTACGATGTAACTGTTTATTTAGAACCTACTGTCACGTGTCCTGTCTCCAGGATACCTAAGATCTTCCTTTCAATATTGTTGAGATTGTATACATATTATGTACCATATTTGGATACATTCGTGAATAATAATTTCTTTCCTTGAAACCTTTGTTTTTTCTTTTTTTTAAATTAGCGCGCATCTAGATATGTTCTATTATTACTTTGCAATGAGTTCAACTTAAACTACTACATGGTTCAAATGTTACTTAAACTACTACGTGGTTCATTGTTACCTTATATACTAATATATATAATTGCGCTTTTATGGCTATAATACTTTTAATATTTTATATTCTTAATAATTTCTATCTTGATATATATATATCTCATTGCGCTTTTATGGCAATCCATCTTAATATTCACACTCTCTGGTTAAATGAATATGTCTTAGTGGATTATTGACTCGATATGCTTAACATTTCTAACATAGGTTCTTATAATTGTAACAATATTCTTAACTAGTTAAGATATTGCAATTAATTGATTAATTTCTTTGTTTTATTTGTATCCAAATCGGACTGTTGGCTTAACTTGTCTTCCATTTCATGTTTTGTGAGTATTTGTTTTGTTGTGTGTGTCAGTTGTATTGTATCATTCATCATTTTTGCTGTTACTGATTTTCTTGGTATGTTAGGTGGTGTATTTGAAAATAGATTTTCGATTTCTGCGTAACATGTTTTGTTTGTTGTTTATTAGTTTGAAATCTCTCTGCCCAGGAGTATTTATTTGTCTTCACTATTTTCCCGGTTTTCCACTCATTCTTGTGGTTTATGTATCGTATTCTATCACCCAAATTTAGTTTTTTGTGTGCTGTTCCTGCTTTTTTTTTTATCGAAATACACTTTTTTGTAACCTTTGTTTCTGTTTTATTATTTAAAATTTTGAACTTTGTAGTCTTGGTTTCAGATACACATCTAATGTTGGTATTCAGGTTCTTAATTTTCGGGACATCAGTAGCTGAGCTGGGCCCGTATGCATGACGCGGTGTTAGCTTACACTCGGTGTGTTTGCGCTAACAACGCTCCTAGCGTACTGAGTTTTCGCCGCTAACCTAGAAATCCCTGCCAAAATCAGCTTTGGCTCGCTAACACCGCGTCATGCATACGGCCCCTGGTGATGCAGCAAGGTCTTGGCTTGTAGTGTTTCTGTAATTTAACAGACCTATGTGTATGCCCCAATTATATTTTATAGTCTTTTTTAACCTCTTTTTATTTAATTGTTTGTACATATCTTTGTACTTGCCCGTTGCTCCGAGCGTGCATGGGGGTACTATATTTAGGTTTGAAATGCTATGTGTCCGAAAATATTCTATATTCTTCACTTTTGAACTGTGGCCCGTTATCCGATACCACGTATTTAGGTATACCATATCTCGCGAAGGTTTGTTTCAGAGCATTAATGATCGCTTGGCTAGAGATTTGTTGTAATTCTAGTACTCCTCGAAATTGTGTGTAATCATCGATAATTAGTATGTAGTTTTTGTTATTTACAAATGGACTCCTACCTTTTGGAATGGCATGTCTGTGAATTAGTGGTTCATTGAGGGTTCTTTATGTTGTAAGTTTCTAAATTCCTGACACGTCTGGCATCTCAAAATGTTATCCTCTAATTGGCTGCTTAGGCCTAGCCAGAAAACAATGTCCCTTGCAAGCTGTTTACATGTTGCTATTCCTAAATGTGACTCTTGTAGTTGCTCTAAAATCTCTGATCGTAATGATTTAGGGATTATTATCTGATTTCCTTTCAATAATATCTCATCGTATGTGGTTATGTCCTGCTGGTATGTGTAAAATGGTTTTATTTCGGGAGCTACCTGGTCACTCTTAGTAGGCCAACCGTTTATTGTTAATCTTTTTACTTCTTGAAGTGTTTTATCCATGATGGTGGCAAATTTGATGCGCTGTATCATGTCGGTGTTGATATCAATGGTGGCTACCACAATGTCTTTATCATAGAGGTCGTTCGGTTCTATGTTAGTTGTGTGTGCCCTAGACAGAGTATCTGCAAAATAGAGGTTTGACCCCTTGACATACATGAATTTTAAATTCTAATTTTGCAATCTCTTTCGCATGCATTGCATCCTGGCTGATAATTGATGAATCAATCAATCAATTGGTGCCGTCTTCTCGAAGAAGGTTGGCTGCAATGGACCTCCATCTCTTCCTGTCATTCGTTTCTCTCATGCATTCCGCATAGCTCATTGCTGTCCACTCAGTGATGTTGTCCATCGATGTTGTTCTCCTTCTCCCTCTTGGTCTTTTCCCTTCTATCTTTGATGAATAGGCTTTAACATTATTGATACTAATGGTTTGTGGTATGTTTCTATTGATATTTCATTTCCATAAATATAATCATGACATTTCTTGCAGCCAAAGCATATTGCAGCAGTTCTTTTTTATATAACTGCATAGCTTATTTGTGTTTTGTCTAATGCTTTTGATGCCATGGCAACAGGCTGATTACATTGAAATAAGGTGGCTCCAAGGCCAAATTTTTAAGCATATATTTGACTGACAATTCTTTCACTTTTGTCGAAATACTTTAGGATTGGTACATTACTTAATAATTCTGTAATTGTTTGAATGCGTTTATCTGAGGTTCTTCCCAGTGCCATGCTATGTCTTTTCGAATCACCGTTTGCAATGGTTTAGTGAACTCAGACATATTAGGTATACATGTACATACTTACCCAATCATCCCTAAACATTGTTGTACTGCAGCTTGGGCATTTCTATAATTGCTTGCACTCTGTCTGAGTTAGGTGTTAGGCCCTCTATGGTTATTAAGTGACACCTGCTAACACTGCCTCTAATCGTTCATTGTGCTCTTGTATTGTTTTACCATGGATTAAATTATCATCCGATATTACATGTACACCTGCTAAGTCTTGCAATATCTCATTCATTTCTTGGATGAAGATGTCACCTGCTGTTTTTATCCTGAATCGTAGACGTGTATATCTGAACGTACCGCATGGGGTGCTAAAAGTACATAGCTTGGAACTGTTTTCCTCTAACTGTATTTGCCAGTACTAGCTGTTTGCATCTAAAACTGAAAAATATTCGGTTCCGTGAATTTGAGCCACTACTTGCTCTACGGTTTGTATTGGGTACAGTTCTCATAGTACTGCTTTGTTTAATTTGGTGGGGTCTAGGCAAATTCTGATTTTACCAGGCTTTCGTACTATTTTTATTGAATTTACCCGAGGGGATGGTTCATCTTCCTTAAAGTTGCATAGTCCGATGGTTTTGATTTTCTGTCATTTTCTGAGATAAATATATTAGATTGATCGCTATAATCTATCTTACTTTAGCTTGATGTAACTCTGATTGAAATTGACTAATTTAGGAAATATTTGAAGTGAAAACATGCTAAGTTAGTTTTGGCTAGCTTGCCAAATCTCTGACCACATAGACTTCAGTAGTAACAGGTTCTGCTAAATGGCCTCAGTAGTCCCTTCTATGTAGCATCAAATGCTTAATAACTGCACCAGTCTCTAAGTTGCATATCTGGGTTCAAATTGACATAAGGGCTTAGCTTTTGAAAATTTGATGCTTTCATCGGACTATGCAACTTTAATTATAACCAGGTAGGGGCCACGTCTTGGATTTCAAAACGTCTTGAAAAATCAAGACGTTTTGAAAAACCAAGACAGTTTACATATAGAAACAAATAGGGGTGACCTGTCACAGTCTGCCACTACTTTAATATTGAGGATGGAACCTAACAAAATACATCATTAAAATGGCTATAAGTAGCTCTTCAAAGTTTCTATGAAGAAAATGCTCCTGTCATGTATGTTCATAATATTCAATTAAAACTACATTAAAATAAAGAGATAATCTTATTTTGCCTATAACATTGTGCTGTTTTTATATTGGAATTAGTCATTTTTACTAGTGAAACACCATGGTCTATTTAAACCAGTATTTTTCTTAGAATCAAAATCCTGGACATAGTTAATGAGAAATACCCAACAATATGAACAAATCATGATGAATAGCATCATATATGCCATTACTCTAATGTACACAGGCAGATGGGTTGTTGTTTTAGCAGTCTACTACACAAGGATGGCCACTGGAGTTGGGTGTGGGTGTGGGTTGGGTGTGGGTGTGGGTGTGGGTGTGGGTGAAAAGTGGGATTTCTCTCTGTGTGGTATATCCACCATACAATATACAGACAGAATATACATGTATATATATATATATATATATGCATATATATATAGGCATATATAGGCATAATTATAAAGATATAGTGATATACACGCATATATATGCATATGTACACATATATACATGTAGATATGTATATATATGCGTATACATATGCATATATATGCATATATACGCATATATACACATATATATATGCATATATACATATATATGCATATATATGTGTATATATGCACATATATACACATAGATACATGTAGGTATGTATATACACACATATATACACACATATACATGTATATATGGGCATCTATATGTGCATATATATGTGCACAGATATACATAAATGTATGGATATACTGGTACTGGTAGTACCCCTATCCTCAAACTTAAAAACAAGGTTTGGCAGCAGTCATGGCTCAATGACCATGACCCACATCCCCACTAAGTTTTTCAGTTAGTCAGTTTACAGATGCATCCCCACCCTAGCTTCTTTGTGTTGGTGTCACCCTGTCAGCCTTATAGACCAGGTTAGTGGTAGTCATGCATGGTTGCCCCACCTGACACCTCCCCCACCACCCCCACACACAAAGTAAGACAATAGCCACACAGCAACACTGGTCTGCCACTCCAGGCTCCTTTGTTCCTACTGTCACTGCTGCATCGGTTGCTGTCATACCTCGCTCTGACAGCACCTACCGGCTCTGTCTCCACTGGGTTGATGACTTTTATGTGCGCTTTTGTGGTCTCGGCCACTTTGCACATGATTATTGCCGAATCCAACGTTAACCCTGAGTCTCTCAGCATTTTCTCTTGCAATCTTTTGTCTCTGATGCCGACCACTAGTTTGTCCCTGATCAGTGACTCTAATAGATCCCCGTACTTGCACGTGGCTGCCTTTAGCCTGAGGTCGGTCACGTATGCATCAATCATCTCTCCTTCTTCCTGCTCCTTTGTCTTGAACACAAACCTCTCATATATGAGGTTCTTCTTGGGCAGACAGTAAGCATCAAACTTTTGTACAACCAACTTGTAGTCCATATTATTCTCCTCTGGAATTTCCACATCGCCCTCCTTTCTGGCTGGTGTGTATTTGAACGTACGATACACTGCCTGTGCCTCCGCTCCGGCAACTGTTAGCAGTAGAGCTACTTTTCTCGCTCCCTCCGGCACATTTATTGCACCGCATACCATTCAAATTGTTCCTTAAATCTTTCCCATTTCTCCACCACATTCCCATCTTTCATACGAAGAACTTCAGGTGGCTTTAATGATTCCATTGCCTGCTAATTTCTTTTCACTCCTGGCACCATGTAAAGATCAACCATCACTATCTGGCATGTGTGTTGTTATGATTTATTTAAGACAAGATGGCCTCCTCCTACCGGAAGCACGTACCGGTGGCTAACCCTAGTTGCGTATCTGGACAGTAGCCACAATGATTGCATCGAGACGATGCTGATGACACCCATTGTTAATAGTGCGTATGCCTCCATTGTGGTTGGCATGTCTGTGTGATCCCGTTTGTGACGTTTGTGGTTGCTATGGTGTCAATGCGATCATCAAATTTGTTTCTATTATTCGACAATAGAGTTGCTTTATTTTCGCTCAGGTGGCATGTTTCTTCTATTTACTGCTCTAAGGTTAACTTTGGTGTTTGCAACAGGCAATTTCTCAATTCATCGTCTTTAACACCACATAGGAGTCTGTCACCCAAAAGTGAGTTTTATAAGTTGTCATAGCAACAATGAGTTATTCGTACTTTCAACTCACTGATGTAAGTGTCCATATCTTCGTTTGTTTGATTATATGATTTGAATTTATATCGTACCACGGTAATGTTTGTCTTGTCTTCAGAATAATGAGTGAATGCAGCTATTGACCCCACTGGTTTGTCTTTATCAGAGGCCTCAATTTGAAACATATGGTGTATCTTCTGCACCTCGATCCCAGTGACATGGAGGAAAGCACAACCCTGTAACCTTTCTGAGTGTGATGCTATGCCGGCTGTTGTGGCGTAAATTTTGTACAAATTAAGCCAGGATCTCCAGTTAATGGCCATGTTATCATCTAGATTCAGTGGTAGACAAACTTTTAATCCTGGTAGCATCATATTGTTGTGTTCGACCCCACATCTGACACCATGTAATAAACATGTGAAATCTGTGAGCTCTATGATGTAATGGTTTATTTAGAAGTTAGAACATACTGTCACGTTGTAAAAATATACGGTCTTTCGGTTGTGATAGCCAAGCTTGGAATCATATCAATATCGAGGGCGACGGAGTTGGGGACCATTGTTATGTCGTTGTGTGACATGGAAATAAATATGTGTAAATGTTATGATGCACGGTGACCGGGATTTTGGTATGATGCCTGGATATTACGATACGGTTACTAATTACAGGAATGTTCCCTCCATGCACCAGGAAGAGTGCAAATGGAGCAGGACATGTATTATTGGTTAATGTAACTGTATGACAACTACTTGTTACCATGGGACCACTGGGTAAGCACACCCTGCCATTCTGCATACATTATGGATACCACCTGGCCTGGGGTTGAGTAGCAGGTTCCCCCTCTTGGGTGCCACCCCTCCCAGGCTGCAGAGGTGTCTGATTTGCTGGCTGTGTGAGCCCAGTCACCCTTGAACTCCTTGCACTTGCTGGACAAACCAGGACTTACTCTAGAGATGCCAAAGGAAGCAGTTCACCTCTGAGCTGTGTGTAACACCCATAGGACTTAGGTTCAATGGGATGTAGGTACTGATTTTGACTGAACAAGCAGAATCTATGTGGGTCTGTGCAGCAGGTTGTAAGTGAGTCAGGGTGGCAGGTCACTAGAGGGTGAAAGAGAGTTGTAGCAATAAAGCTCAACCTTATCACTATCAATCTTGCATGACTTGTCTCCCTTTCTTTCTTATGAGTTGTGTTTTGGTATTTAGTGGGGGCAAACTGGCCGACAGTTACCAGGATCCTCCTGATAGTAGCGAGTATAACTAGAATAACTGGAAGATGGCCAAAGAAACCCAGTAAATTATTCAATGTGTCCTGTCTCCAGGATACCTAACAGGTGGGATGGTGGGGAGATGGGGAGGTGGACAGGTTGGGAGGTGGGATGGTGGGGAGGTGGGGAGGTAGGGAGGTGGGGAGGTTGGGAGGTGGATAGTTTGGGAGGTGGGGAGGTGGGATGGTGGGGAGGTTGGGAGGTGGATAGTTTGGGGAGGTGGGTAGGTGGGAGGGCGGGGAGATGCGGAGGTTAACAGTTTGGGAGGTGGGGATGTCGGATGGTGGGGAGATGGGAAGGTGGACAGGTTGGGAGGTGGGGAGGTGGGATGGGGGAGGTGGGGAGGTCGATAATTTGGGAGGTGGGGAGGTGGGATGGTGGGGAGGTGGCGAGGTGGATAATTTGAGAGGTGGGATGGCGGGGAGGTGGAGGAGTGGGAAGGTGGGATGGTGCGGAGGCTGATAAGTTGGGAGGTGGGAAGATGGGAAGGTTGGAAGGTAGGAAGGGGCGAAGGTGGGAAGGCTGAAAGGCTGGGAAGCTGGAGATGGGAACGGCAGCCAGCAACCACTGATGGGCGTGGTCAGCCGTGGTAATTAAGCTTGAATAGCCTGGCCTTATCCAATGTCTGGCTCAGTAAGTGATAGCAATGGACATAAATTGCCTCAATTCTCCCTACACCAAAAATAGCAGCATGTGCGATATAGTGTCCTGCTATATCTCCGGCGCTTAGCCCATCACCCACACCCACCACCTCCACCCCCAACTCCTACCCAATTGTCACCACACTCGCACACCAATGTGGGAATTACCTGTCTAAATATAATAATATCAGTGGCACTGTGAACAGCAAATTTGGCTCGGTGTTAGTGCAATGCTACAATAGTTGATCATAATGTCCTTGGAGTGTATCGTGGCCGTTGTGTTTCAGCAGCTTATAACCATATACATGTATATGTATACTATACATATGAGAAGTTCAGGTGAAAAACCCCATGAACACCGATCCAAAAACTGAGATAAATAGTGTGGGTAAAACTTCAAATGGTTAATTTATTTACATTCAAATTGTTGTGTTCATTGCTCCATAACCATTTAATTACAAGAAACGTGGAATTAGTGAGAATTAAAATTACACTCAGGTAAGAATGTCTTATCTTAATTCAATTTTTGGATTGGCCTTTCCAAGGATTTGCACCTGAACTCTTCATGAGTCAGCCTCACGAAAACGGGCCAATCGGTGGTCAAGTGAAGATGTCGGCATCGCAATTCTTAAAAGTGTAGTGCATTTCTTTGTTTCATATTAAATTATCCTAGAAACAAATCAAGTTGTTTTATTTTCTCGACCTTTACATTCAGGATAAATTTAAAGACTTTCCAACACCTCTGTCAATGCTAAATCATAATTATCCTGATCGACGCCGACATCCAATCATCGATGCCGACAACTTTAACAGATATCGGCGTCGCAATTCTTAAAGACTCGTACATTTCTTTGTTTTATATTATATTATCCTAAAAACAATTCAGGTTGTTGTACTTTCTCGACCTTTACATTCAGGATAAATTTAAAGACTTTCCAACACGTATGTCAATTCTAAATTATAATTATACCGATCGACGCCGATATCCAAGCTCGACGCCGACATTGACCACCAATTGGCCTGTTTTCGTGATCCTGACCCATATATTTATAGGACGGGTCTATAGGTGATAACGACAGACGCAGCTGGCATACAGTGCTTAGAGCCTCTCACAGGTGGCACCAGTGCGGCCAATACTGTACTAGACAGGGTCATTTAGATAGGATACAGTGAATATACTATTACATGGGGAACTGAAGATAGATAGTGTCCTTGTTTATATTCCCATAATAGATTATAGAGCACATATATATCAGGATATATATAAATATTATATATACATCAGTTTGCCGGTATGGCCAGTGCAAAACGTCAATTTTATTCAAAATTAATAGAAATGCAAAAATATAACCATATAAATTTAATCAAATGTGTTTGGTAACCATGTTTTCTATATGTGTTCCAAGCGGTTTGTTTCTAGGTGGTGTGGTTTTAGAGATATTTAAGTTTTTCTGTATGAAGATTGTTCAAGGCCATTGACAATGCATTGAGTTTGCTGATACTCGAAGTTCAAACGTCCATTTTATTCAGAATTCATAGAAATGAACCCTACCCTTATAAATTTAATATAATCTCATCGGTGAATATGTTTTCTATATGTGTTCCAAGCGGTTTGTTTCTAGGTGGTGTGTTTTTAGAGATATTTCACCTTTTCTCTATGAAGATTGCTCATAGGCAGTTAGTTTGCAGTGTGACAGTGTGTAAAGTCGCCGGCTGGTGGTGTGAGTGGTGTGGACAGGCTAATGAGAAATCAATACAGGTAATGAAGAAAAGTAGAGAAAGAGTGAAAGTAGGAGAGCTAGACTCCTGGTTTATTATCTTATATAGGTTTCTAGAATCCAAGATGGTGGTGGTCACATCGGTTGATCTCCCAATCCCTAACAGGTATTTATCTATCCACCAATCAGAGTTCAATCTCTTGTATCCAAGGCCTCATCATGCTAGCTACAGTGCCTTGTGGTGTGTAGTGATCCATAAATAACACCTGGGGGGAGGGGGTATCTGAGGCAACTCCTCCAAAGACTGTATCTAAGAAGTGACACTCCTCCTCTATACTATTTTACTATACAATTTCTATACTTATTGAGTAATAGTTTACCAACTCCACATATCCCTCATATGCCTTTGGATTTTATATATCACCATTTACCATTATATAGATAAGTTGCAATTTATTATAGTAGAGTTTATATATCATCATGTCATTATATCGGAAAATTGTACAAGTGTGTCGTCCTGCAGCCAAGCAATGCGTGCACTGACCTAAATACCTACGCTGAGGTGATATGAAATAGGTCTATAACATGGATTATGTGCTGCTACTCGAAGGTGGCGCCGCAACGGAGGAATAAGGAACTAGTCCCCGCAGATCAACTAGAGAAGGAAACTGGAGAGGCACTATTCCGTTATTTATACTCCCCTAATTCATAACAAATCACACATACATGATTCATCCTGTTCTCTGTGGCGGAGTGGTTAGAGTGTCTGACTTTTTTCTAGGTCGGACTCCTAATCTGAAGGTCAGTGGTTCGATTCCCCATGCCCCCCATCTCTGCCAATTTGGATGTCTACCGCTGTGTATAACTTACAGCGTTATCAAAGGACAGTTGCTCTCATACCATGTCTATGTGGTGTGGGAGGTTAAAAATCCCTTGGGTCGGTAAAAGTGTAGACTCAGGCTTTCTATCGACAAACTGTCTAATGGTGAAAACAAGTCTATTCAGACTTATCCATGATAGGCAGAATAAATCTTCAAGAAAAAAAAGAAAAAATCCCGATCACTAGTCAAACTAGATGCATTTCGTGGAGCATGCGCAACCAGCTGAAAATCAGGATGTGGGTCATCTCTAGCGGGAACTAAGTTTGCTTACATATATACATGTATACATGTATACATATGTGTGTATATTCACATAATACATGCACACATACATATATATGTATATGTGCTATATAATTGATTATGTGAATATAAATAAAGAATAGTCCCAAATCTTTTCAGTGCTCCTTCTGGGCACCTTTCGCTTCCCAACACCCCTTATTCTCAGCAGCCCCCTCCCCTGTAACCAGGCACTCTCTGCTTCCCCTTTCCTGGGAACCGACTCCAATGTTATCCCAGCTCTCACTTCAAATATATGTATGTGTTGTATAAGTATTGATTGAACATAACAAATTAGAGTTGTCTACGTCTCACTACTATAGATTGTCTAAATATAGCTGTTGTCGACAACACCAGTGCCTACCTCAATCACGACACGTGACTGCCTGCTATGTACACTCGATTATATATATATATGTATACAGAATAAGGATTATATCAGAATAACCCCGTTAAAGCAAACTTGAAGGGACCCTAGAAATTTGTTTGGATTAACCAATCATTGGTTTAACCAAGCTTTGGCTTCGACTTTGACTTGGCTTTGGCAAAAACGTTGGTGCATTATGAATGTAATGTACAATGTATGGGGACACTTTGATTAATGTTGTTTATGTATATACAGTTTAACCTGTTAAACCAAGCTCAGTTAAATCAAACAATCGGTCAATCCACACTTGTTTGGCGGCCCGGAAAAATACTACCATTTATCATAAGGTTTGACCTTATAACCACATGAACGTTTAATTTAACTGTAAAGGAAGTAGCCTGGGCCCGACAATTTTGTTTGGATTAACCAACTTTGGTTTAACAAACATTTTATATGATAAATGGTAGTATTTTGCCAGGCCACCGACAATTTTTTGGATTAACCGATCATTTGGTTTAACCGAGCTTGGTTTAATGGGGTTGTTCTGTATATATATATATATATATATATATATATATATATATATATATATATATATATATATATATACATAACAGGTCAGGATCTGACAGGTCGGGGTCCCGTGCGTGGCCCTGGGAGCGTGCGCGGCGGGTCCCGGGTGGGGACCGGGTGCGTGCCCGTGTCACGTGAAGCATTAGGCCGCCCCCATCCCCCCGGGCCGGGCCGGGCCTTGTCGGGCCCGGCCAGGCGACAGCCGGGCCCAGGGGATGCTGAGTGCCGGGACGAGCGGCTCACACGCCGGTAGTGCCTCACGGCGGCTATTACTCCAACCACCAGGTCACGCGGCAACAGGCGCCGTGTCCGTTGTAATAGGTCACGGTTGGGGTTCACGCTTAGATATAGCACATCCCGCAGTGTGACGTCACACCGATATCGGGCCGAAGTAAGTCGTATTCGTTGCGGAGTGATATTGCATTCCTGTGTCGCCCCGACGTGATTTTGATGTCGCAACTGAGCTGAATTAATTTCCGGTTGATGTCAGATATTGCTCGATGCCGATTGGTTGGTTGGTTTGTTGTTGGAGTTGTACGTCCTTGCAACATCTACGGTCATATCAGGACGGGTACTGACTTGTGACAGTGCACACTCATGGGGACTTTATAATGCTCCCGCACTGGGAAATCAGGATGCTGGTGCCAAGACCCAATATCCCGCTCAGTCACATTATCCTTACACTGAGCTAAGCCATCCTTCCCTATTCTAAATAATGCTGACCGCCAGGCTATGAAGCGACAAGTAACAATTTTATAAGTCATTGGTTTGACCCAACTGGGAAGCGAACTCTGTATCCCCCACATGCGAGGCCCGCGCTTTACGGATTCAGCCAACGCGCCCGGTGCTCTTGATGTGGATGTAATGTATATATATAAGGAGTATAATTGTGAAAGGATTATATTAGAATAGATAGACAAAACATGCATCGATTATTGTTTGTTTGTTTGTTGTTGTTTTACGTCCTAGCAACATCTAAAGTCATATCAGGACTGGACAGTTATTGTGCTATGGCAACACACAGTTGTGTGTGCTGCGGCCCTGTCCACCCTTTACCTCGGTTCTTTTGTGCTGCAAAGGTGCTGCAAAGGTGCTGCAAAGGTGCTGCACTGTGCGACAAAAAGGTCCCATTGCATCGGATCGGCCTCACTCACTCCTGTATGCGTGTTGGTACACCGTGGGATCGTGAGTTCGAACCCTGATCGAGTCAAAGCAACAACTTAAAAATTGATACTTGTCGCTTCCTAGCCAGGCACTCGGCATTATTAGGATAGGGCAGGGACTGGCTAGCTCAGTGTCATTATAATGTGACTGAATGGTATATCAGGTCATGGTGCTGGTGGCCTGGTCTCCCAGTGGGGCAGCACTATAAAGTTACCAGGAATGTGCACTGTCAGAAGTCGGTACCCATCCTGATATGAGCTTAGATGTTGCTAGGACGTAAAACAGCAACAAACAAACAAACACTCCTATATGTTTGCATTTAAAAGCAGTGTACTGGTAGCCATGTTGTTATCCTAGCCAGAGGAATAAATGCGAACCCATTGATATGTTGGTTTCTATTGTGTTGTTGTAGCCCTGGTCTATATATATAATATTGGAGAGCCAACATTATTTACACCCGTGCGGAAGGTCGGGAGTTTGTATCCCAGCCAAGTCAAAACAATGAATTATAAAATTGATACTTGTCGCTACCTACCCTGGCACTGAGCATTAATAGGATAGAACAAGGACTGGTTAGAACAGAATCAGGGTAATGCGACTGTGTGGGATATTGGATCATACTACCGACACCATGGTCTCCCAGTGGGGCAGCACTATGAACTGATGAAGTCACAATCAGAGTGCACTATCACAAATCGGTACAAATCTAGGACAGCGTGCAATGTTTATCTATATATATATATTTTGTTTTTGGTAAATATTTTTATTCATCTGAATACATATTTTGTCAGCACCGGGGCACTGGTCTTCCAGCTGTCGGAGTGGTCGCATTTCATCTGTACATAGTGGAAGTGGAATGTGTTTAAGTAGAGTTGAGGAAATAGGAGAATATGCAATAACAAAAACAAGATGGCAGCCATAGAATACTCTCGATTCAACTGTTTAAAGTATATTAAACTTCATAATATTTGGAATAATTCACCCCCAAAATTAGTGGGCCATGGTGGATACATATTTAAACAATATATTTAGCATATTAGACTGAAATGACATGTGGGTACATTCCATAACCGAACCGTCCAGCATGTTTTTCTAATCAGTTGTTTCGCAGATCTAACAGGAAAGTTTGTTTTATTTAACGATGCCTCTAGAGCACATTGATTTTAATCATCGGCTATTGGACATCAAATATATGGTCATTCTGACATATTTCCTTAGAGGAAACCCGCTGCCGACACATAGGTTACTCTTTCCGATAAGCAGCAAGGGGTCTTTTATATGCTTTTATGTCCAGGACTACCGGTACTGCAGCCTTTGACGAACCAGTTGTGGACCACTGGTTGGAATGGAAAATAGCCCAAACCGCAGATCCAAGAGAGAAAATGTTGTGGGAGTAACTAGGCTTAATCCTTATATTACTCCGTTTCCTCCTCTAGTTATAGAAACTGCGCAGTTAGGTAGCAACAAGTCTACATTTTAAGGTAACCATGCCAAAAGTAGCCAGATAACACAGCACACAGCTACGTACAAGCCTATGATATGTAAATAGGAGTAGGCTAGTCTAGTAATAAGAGTAGAACAAATAAATACATATATGCCAAGAAAATATTTAAAAAACTAACATAGGCTATTAACCATACCAACCAATTATCTATCTGCTACTGAAATGCAGGCAATCAAATACTTTATCAGCAGCCACTGGGTGGTAAGATAACACCAACACTACAACTGGCCAGCATTGAACACAAGCCTGGGTACCCGGGCTTATATGCTATGGACAGTATAAATACAGCCTCAATAACAAAATACAAAATTTAAAATAAAAAAAACATTTCAAAGTATTGCCCTGACTCAGCTCAGGTTCGATTTGGTTGTTGGAGTCTTAACTCCAGGTTACATATCAGGTCATATCAGGACGGGTATCGACTTTTGACAGTGCAGATACCTAAGGACTTAATAGTGCTACCCCACTGGAAAACCAGGCCGTGAGAACCATGACCTAATATCCCACTCAGTCAGTCACATTATCCTGACACTGAGCCAACCAGTCCTTGATCTATCCTAATATTGCCGAGTGCCAGGCTAGGAAGTGACAAGTATCAATTCTTACGTCCTTCGTTTGACTCGACCAGGGTTCGAACCCGTGGGTTCGAATCCCATGATATACCAAAACGGGAGACGGACGCTCAACTCATTCGGCCATCCCGTTTGGTACCGCTCAGGTCAGAACCCAGGGTTCAAACCCAATGACCTCCAAAACTAAAAGCATGTACTCGACTAGGTACAAGATTCACCCCGTACTGCTGCAGTAGGGGTGCAAACCAGCCTTATGTAAAAGCTGGCGAAAAAACGGGTCAAAGAATTGAGAGCCTAATTTTACAATCTAAGAAGCAACATTTATTCTTTACATATGTTTTATTATTTACCCGCTACTTTTGAGTTGAAAAATATAATATAATATATAGTTTAATAAGATTTAAAAGTGAAATCGACGGCGTTCTGCGGCCGCCATCTTGTCTTTTTGCATTCTCTCCCATTTCACCAACTCTGTGCCTATAGAAGTATCCATTTGATACTGGAGCCACATACTGGAGCCTCACTTCCATACTGGAGCCTCACTTTCATACTAATGCTATTTTCGCCCGTATTTATATAAGGCTGGTCTTCACCCGTGTACTACAACGGGTGAATCTTTTATCTAGTACTCGACCTATTTGGGAATCCAGTCTGATATTTATTTTTAACAATAGGCGATGACAAAAATCGATGTGCTCTAGAGGCATCGCTAAATGAAACACACTTTGTTTACAGTCTGATATTTGGAGTGTGAACATTTGACTATTTCAATGTACAAGGAACATAGGCGATATAAAGGTGGAGCCGGTGCGTTACCTAGCAACCTCCCCGCAAAAGAATGGGGTTGGCATTTACAGATGACCTAGAAACAAATCTACATCACGTCACCAAGCAACATACAGTTGTGACGTATGCAAGCATCCGAGACCCTTACTGTGGCATCCCTTTCATCGAATTTCAGTCTACGTGACAAGGTCTTTTTTTTACCATATTATTTTTATCCTTTCTCTTTAAATTAATAGATGTATTATTTAGTTATATGACTTTAAGCGACACAATCGACCATTAATGGGCGCGGTGGCCGGATCGGTAGAGTGCAGGCTTCCAATGCGGAAGGTCGGGAGTTCAAATCACAGCTGGGTCAAACCAATGAGTTATATAAGTTGATAATTATCGCCACCTAGCCAGGTGTTTGGCATTAATAGGATGGGACAGGGATTGGTTAGCACATAATCAGATAATGTGACTGGAATAGCAGTTCATGGTATTGTTGGCCGCGTCTGCCGGTGGGGCAGCACTATGAAGTCATCATGACCGCGCACTGTCCAAAGTCGGTGCCCATCCTGATATGACCTTACATGTTTCCAGGATGTAAAACTCCAACAAAAATGAGCTTCGTAACAAGCCCGGCAGCTTTTGGCTTTCTGCCCGGTTCCATTTCCGGTTCGGACACAGACCATATATAACCGGCCGGATAAGGGTATACATGTGCATTACAGTGTCACTCTTAATGGTTAATTATGCGAAACACGCAGTGCACTTTCACCTGTACATTTTAATTTGTCGCCGTTACCATAGCAACAGTGACGCACAATTGCCTTTTAGCTTTTAAAAGGGTGATTGTGTAGAACACAATGAGACTGCGAAACTAGACTATCTAGGATACATAACAAAGAATAAATGGACTCAGTAACTTCCTTATATATGCAAGACATCACAAGAAGATATGAAGAGTATATTAATCCGAGATGATTAGAGTTTGTTTGTTTAGGTTTTATATCCTGGGAGATGTGAGGAAGAAATTAAAAGAAGGATAACAATAGCCTGAACAACATTCTCCAAAATGTATAGAGTGTTAACATCAAGTAAGATATTCATACAAACAAGGAAGCGTATTCTTCAGTGTTATGTGTGGTCTACTCTAATGTATGGGGCTGAGACATGGACAATCTCTAAGAAAATGTACAAACGTTTAGCAGCATTTGAGATGTGGACTTATCGAAGGATGATGAAAATATCATGGACAAAGAAGATCACCAACAAAGAAGTTCTCAGAAAAATTAAAAATAAGAAAAGCTTGTTTTGCCACTATACAGACAAAGAAACATATTTATTTTGGCCACATCATTCGTCAGAGTTCAATATACCGTACATTGTTGGAAGGGAAGGTGAATGGCAGCAGAGGGAGATGGAGACCAAGAACATCATGGTTTAGAAATATTTCACAGTGGACAGGCTTGAATTATTCACAGTCAGAACAGCACACCATTGGGACAAGTGGAGAACCATTGCATCCAACCCTCGACTAGAGGACGGAACTATTGATTGATTGATCCTGGCAGCATCTAAGGTCATATCAGGATGGACAGCAACCAATTTGTGACAGTGTGCATTCATGGTCACTTCATAATGCTGCCCCACTGAGCACCGTCGTCACTGGCACCATGACAAGATATACCACTCAGTAGCATTATCTTGAATTTGATTAATCAGGTGATTGACCTATCATAATAGTGTTAGGCACTGGGCTAGGTAGCGATAAGTTAAAATTGTTTAGGTCATTGCTTTAAGTCTGGTTTCAAATCCACAACATCCAGCTAGACAGTGCTCTTAACATTTGGGCACCCGCCCCCCCTCCATTTGAGTCAGTCAAATGCTTAGGATGGATAGGAAATTGGCCTCGACCTTTGAAGTTGACGCATTTCAAATCTCTCCACCCGCCTATGCATCCAATTACCTCTGTCTCCATATGATGCAGTTTTAAATGTTATGATGTACGGCCCCCGTCCTGATATGGTCATAGATGTTGCTAGGATGTAAATCCCCAACAAATAACAAATGTTGTAAGTCCTCTTCGCACCCCTCCCCATCGACCAGTTTCCGTCTACTTATTACCGACCCTCTATTAAAACACTGGCAATAAATAATTGGATGTGTTTGCCCGGAGTAAGATCAGGATAATTGGACGCCAGACGGGATGGCCGACTGAGTTGAGCGTCCGTCTCCTGTTTTGGTAGATCGTAGGATTCGAACCCATGGGTTCAATCCCTGGTCGAATCAAACCAATGACTTACAAATTGATATTTGTCGATTCCTAGCCAGGTGCTCAGCATTATTATGATATGCTAAGCATTGGTTGGTTCAGTGTCAGGATAATGTGGTTGAGTGGGGTATCAGGTTAGGCTGTTGCTGGCCTGGTATCCCAGTGGGGCAGCACTATGAAGTTGCTATGAGTTCGCCCTGTCACAAGTCAGTACCCGCCCTGGTATTACCGTAGATGTTGCTATGATGTAAAACAATAATAAACAGCAACCAACAATTACAAGCGGCCATACTGGATGCTTGCTACATACTAGCTACATCACAGCCACTTAAGCTAAATTCATATTAAAGCAAAACCCAGACCATATCAAAATAACGCTCTATTGAAACCTCCCTATATCAGCACCTACATATAAAAGCTCGCACTGAATGTAAGACCCCAACTAGCTACATTACTCAATTACCTGAATGTAATAACAATATTTAATTCATCTATAACTGCCCTTGTAATTACATAATGTAAATTACTTAATTCAAACCTGTCCTGATATGACTTTTTGTTGTCTTGAAGATTTATACTGCTTATCATGGATAAGTCTGAATAGATTTGTTTTCGCAATTAGACAGTTTGTCGATAGAAAGCCCAAGCCTACACTTTTACCGACCCAAGGGATTTTTAACCTCGCACACTACATAGCCATAGTATGAGAGTGACTGGCCTTTGATGATGCTGTAAGTTATACATGTGGTGGAAATCCAAATTGCCAGAGATGATGGCATGGGGAATCAAACCACTGACCTTCAAATTAGGAGTCCGACCTAGAAAAAAGTCAGACACTCTAACCAGTCTGCCACAGAGAACACCACGAGAACACTTTAGCTATTACCAGGAGGAAAACCCCAACAATCAACCAACTTAAACATAGCCTGACCATTGCCTCGGAGCTGCAAACAAAATTGTATTCGAGATGAATAAAAACGTCTGCCGGAAAAAGAAGAAAGACCATGCATATTCATCTGGCCTTGTTTTATGTGGGTTTTAACAAAAGAAATCATTTCCTCACCTTATTTATTATGTTGCATGCTGATTTTTCTCCTCAGTTGTACTTGTATTTATTACATACAATACGTGGCTTGACACAGTTCTGTCAGCATGCCCCGTTATTGGCACCGGAAGCGTTGACAGCCGGACCGGAAGCTATGTCCATCCCATAATGACCCCCTTATCACTGGTCATTGTAGGGACTCTATGGCGGCATCCGCCCTAGCCGGCCTTGACCCCTGCACAGCCCGTCAGTTGACAGGTTCTCTCACAAGCACCCAACACTCAGCCACACCTGTTGTTTACCTCTCCTCTCTTTCTCTCAATCTCTCTCTCTTTGTCTATGTGGGTCATCTATATGAAAATGGACACTACATATTTGGTTTGGACATTACAATAGTGACAAGTAGTTCTTTCTTTTGTTGCTAGCAAGTGAAATAATTATTGTCGCATCTGGGTGTTATATGTGTTAGCATTACTAGATATATTTAATCTATTCCACAAAATGCATCAAATTATGCTCGTATGATTTTGTGCTGTAGTGAAAATGTGAAAATATACAGATCGATACCTAGATAAAAGATTCACCCAGTACTTGTAGTACACGGGTGAATGACAACGTAGTCTAAATACGGGCAAAAATAGCTTTAGTATGGAACAAGAAGTAGAATGCCTGGCACCAGTGTCAAATGGTTACTTATATCAGCACAGAGTTGGTGAAATGGGAGAGAATGCAAAAAGACAAGATGGCGGCCAGAGAACGCCATCGATTTCACTTTTAAATTGCATTAAAGTATATGTTTTATTATATTTTCCAACTCAAAAGTAGTGGGTAAATATGAAGACATATACAAAGAATAAATGTTGCTTCTTAGATTGTGAAATTATGCCCTCATAAAGACGCATTTCATTAGCCCTATTTTTCAACCGTTTTCTATATAATGCTGGTCTTCACCCGTGTACTGGAAGTATGGGGTGAATCTTTTATCTAATTGATACCATACATTTACCTCAACATTTTTCGAGTAAGATTTAATCTTGCTTACTAAACTGTCATCAATCAAATCTGGTTTGAAGTTGCTGTGTATGTTAAGTTGTTCTCAATGTGTATTTGATTTCCATGTTACGTAGATGAAATTAATGTATTTCTCAATGTGTATAAGATCAAAATCAAAAAGTTAAATTTGTTGTCAACGCTGACATAATTTACCACGCGAACAAGGGGCCCATGTTATGGAATTTGTTAATGAACAAGACATGTAAGACAGTAAGTACAGTAAGGAAGAGCAATATGATGACAGTTGAAAGTTTGACTCAGGCCCTCAACCCCATGCGTATGACTGTTCGTTTGAAGGGTTGGGTGGGTGGCTGAGTTGAGTCGGTCTGTTGAGTTGCTCGTCTGACTGCCGGGTTGGAAGTGAGGAATAAGGTTCGTTGATTTCCAATGAAGGGCCCGTGACGTCACGGTCTCGCGAGGCATGATCGTGACGTCAGAGTCTTATGGGGTTGGTTCTGGGTGAGTCCAGTAGGGGGCCAGGTGGGGGAACACTCCAGATGGCACCACCGTAGGGCTCCCTGTTCACGCGCAAATTACCCATGTTGGCGACCCATCATGAACAATTTACCACGCGAACAATGTGTATGAGATCAAAATAAAAAAGTTAAATTTTGTTTGTTCAACGCTGAGATAATGTACACCAGGTAAATCTCCATGTGAGCATGGATTCTGCTATGATTTGGAAATGTGTTCAGCTGTTATTTGGAACTTGTTCACTTTCGGTTTTCATGTCACACTTAACTGACCGGTTTCATAGCAGGATCCATAAAACAAGGTTTCAGAATCGGTGCACTTGCTGACTGGCTTCCCATGTGGGTAAATCCTAGCCAACGAAATGACTTGCTAAAATGTATACTTGTCGCTAACGATTGATTGATTGGTGGTTGCTTTACGCCGTGTCGCCAGCATAGGCCATATTCACTGAGAGAAATGTTTCTTTTTTTGTTCAAACCATCGCTTTTACATGTAAAAGCAGACAATCAATTATGTGCCAATAGACACTCATTAAATTAGAAAGCTCACAATTATATATTTGTGGTCAAGGGAAACAAATTCCCATAGAAAAAGAAAAGTTTTATTAATAATTGATAGAATCTATTTAGTAAACTATATGAGGTGGTACAGTCCAGCTGCCCTCAAAAAGGCTAGAATGTTTTCCTGTTTTACTTTAGTAAAAAGGTCATGCATACTGTCTGCAGTGTAGAACTGTTGGCGCAGGGCCAAAAAATCAATGCAACTTAGTAAAATGTGTTTGAGTGTCAGCGGGGACTGACACCCAATACATTCAGGGGGAGGTTCCCCCTTGAGCAGAAAAGCATGTGTAAGCCATGAGTGGCCAATACGGCAGCGGCTAAGGACCACTTGGTCCCGCCGGCCTCCCGCATGAATCTGTGGTGGCTTTCCCACAGATGGTTCAATTTCTTTAAGTTTATTAATGTTTTCATCCCACTCATGTTGCCATTTGGATTTTATGTGGGCGGCTATTAGTGGTTTCAGATCAGAGTGAGGCATCAGACATGGTTCAAGATCACAGTTCAGGGCCTTCTTCGCAGCTGTCGCTAACTATCATGGCACTGAACACTATTAACATAAGTCAAAGTACTCAGTTATTCAACACAAAGAGAAGTCTGATATTGGGTAATTGCCTGGTCTCCCAGTGAGTTAGCACTATAAAGTCACCATACATAAATGAGTCAGGATCATGAAAAGAGGCCAATTGGGGAAAGTTGTCGGCGTTGAGCATGGATGTCGGCGTCGATCGGTATAATTATAATTTAGCATTGACAGAGGTGTTGGAAAGTCCTTAATTTGATCGTGAATGTAAAGTCAAGAAAATACAACACCATATTTCTTTCTAGGATAATTTAATATAAAACAAAGAAATGCACTACACTTTAAGAATTGTGATGCCGACGTCTTCAATTGACCACCAATTGGCCCATTTTCGTGAGGCTGACTCATGTACAGTCACATTTTCGTGCCCTTCTGGATGTCATACATTGTCTTGGTATAAACTCATAATATGACTTTAGATATTCTTAGGACATGAAGCACAAACAAATACTATCTAACCATGCATGGCAACTATTTGTGTTTCTCGACAGCTGTGTGTGTATGTGTCACAATAATCCTCTGTGACGCGTTATCCTGAAAATGACATAAATAATATTGATGTTTAGAACCACCAACCAACAAGAGCCAATTAAGTGAAGCATTTGGTTCGATTCAGCTCCGGGATTGAACCCACGACCTCCCGCGTTCAGAAGGGGGTGATCTACACAATATGCCAGCCGTTGTGTACTGAGTGTGACTAGCGAACAGGACGTCTCCGGTTACCATCTGTTATCGGTCATTACCTAACTGACCAGATAAGATCAGCGAGTCTGCGTGTGTGTGTGTGTGTATGGCGGGGGGAGATCGAGAGATAGAGACAGAGGCAGGATGCATGCAGTCTGTCTGGACAACCTCCATCATCCAGAGATGCAGTAGAGACGCAGCTGATTGGTCATCCCGGACTGGAACCTTATCAACATTGTACAGATTAGATGGTTGGTTGTTGGAGTTTTACTTCCTGGCAACATATACGGTCATATTAGGACGGGTACCGACTTGTGACAGTGTGCACTCATGGTAATGTTATAGTGCGGCCCAACTGGGAAATCAGGCGGCCAGCAGCATGACCTGATATCCCACTGCAGATTAGAAGATACCGCGATATACCACTGTCCCTGATCAGCATCCGCGTTCAATGGCTTGGACCCCAGTTAGTGCAGTTCACTTCTAGTACTATTTCCGCCACCGGAAGCCTCCGGAAGCCTCCAAGTTGAGGGCGCAGAATCAGCACGGCCACTTCCGCTGATTGTCAATGCGTAGTTAATAGTGTCATAGAAAAAGAGCACGCTAGTAATACCCCAGTCACACTGTTGCATGTGACTGCTTGCCAGCATTTGGCGACTACAAAAAAAGGTTGATCACAATAAGCGAAGTAGCGAAATAGCGAATGGTAGACAGGAAGTGTGAACACTTATTTGTCTCTCATTTTTGCTTGAGTGCAAGTAAATATGCAACACAAGGAATAATTAGTAGCATGTGGTGAATAAGGGGTCAAATTTCCCTGGATCATCAGCCCATACTTTTTCTAATCTGTTCTTGAATGAATTTATTGACTCGGCATCAATAACATTTTGTGGGAGACTGTTCCATATATTTATGATCCTGTTTGAGAAACTGTGTTATTGAGAGTATGGCCCCGACTGCCTTCTCCTTTATTCAAGGTGAAAAATTGGTTCATATCTATTTTATTAAAACAAGGTTGCAAGTCGTCGAAAAACGATTGCAAGCCGTCGCAACCAGGCCACCACCACCATGACCTGATATGCACATTATCCTGACACTAAGCTAACAAGGCCTTGTCCTATCCTAACACCACTGAGTGTCACTGTCAGACTAGGAAGCGACAAGTGTCAATTTTGTAAGTCATTGGTTTGACTCGACTGACTAGGAATCAAACTCCCAACCTTCCGCATGGGAAGTCTGTGCTCTAGCGATTCGGTCACCCGGTCCGGTCTTTCCAATCTGATTCACTCAGTCTGCATACTGCCACATTGCCTACCCACATCCACTCAAAGCATGGTCAACAGGTACTGTAGCCTGCCTATAGATCATTATCCTAGCAATATTTCCCGTGATGCACATCTGTCTTATTATATAGTGTGTCTATCCATACCTTGCAACGTTATTGCTGAACGATTTGAGTTATCTTTTTGTTTGTTTGTTGGATTTTTGCATCCTGACAACATCTAAGGTCTTAAACAATAATTAATTTGAGATGGGTATTTTCGCCATGGCTTGGAAACAGGCTGCAGTGGTTCCAATACACAAGGGTGGAGACAAAGGGGACATGGGAAACTACCGCCCCATATCACTCCTACCTCTGTCAGGCAAGCTGATAGAGAAAGTAATGTACAAGCACATCATGAAACATCTAGATAGTGAGAAAGTACTAAATAAGTAAGGGATTCTCCACAACAAAAACTATATCCAATCTAACAAATGACATATTGAGACCTATGAATGAAGCTGAACAGAAAACTCCCACATTCATAGATTTTAGCAAGTGAATCATGACATACTGTGAATCATGACATACTGATCAAAAAGCTACAAAGAGTAGGAATACGAGGAAGAACACTAGACTGGATAATGAATTACATCAGTGAGAGAAGACGGAGAACAAAAGTAAATGGCAAAACATCAGAAAGTATACAGGTATCCTCTTCATCATTTACATCAATGATCTGGAGAAGTCCTTAGAGGGAATCAAATTCCAACTATATGCTGATGACATGGTGATATACACAACACGCAATAGCAGAAAAGAGAACAGAGATAAACTAAATGAGAAACAAGTAGCTTTCGATAACGGGTGTAACTCCAACAAGATTTCCATAAACCACAAGAAGTCGAAGGTCCTAGTGTTTGGCAGGGGAAAAATCAACGATGGCAATGAGGAGCCAATAATTTTGGGAGGAAAATTTCTTGATTATCAGACCAACTACAAATATCTAGGGATGAATCTTGATAGGAAACTAAACTACAATGATAACATAAAAGAAGTTATCAAGAAGGCAAACCACAAATCTGGATATTTGCGAATACCAGAAAATACCTAACTACAAATATGGCAATTAAAATCTATAAAGGTATGATACTACTATACTTTGACTATGGCGATGTAATATATATAGGGGGTAACAAAAATATGTTGGATAAACTACAAAGACTACAAAATAGAGCACTTAAGATATGTCTGATGGTGGAACATAGACACCCAACTGATGATCTCCATAGCAAAGCAAGAGTCAACACACTAAATGACAGGAGAAAAGCACATCTCAAAATAGCAGCGTTCAAGGAGAGAAGGAAGCCTAGGAGGGTGCAGGTAACAAAAAAAGTAACAAGAGGTAGTGATGGCCCTAGACTGATAACAAACAGAGCCAAAAACATATCATATGAGAGGAGTACCACATACATGAAGGCAAGGGAATGGAATACACTGGGAGTAGAAGAAAGACGTACAGGGACAATAGAAACATATAAAACATTAATCAAAAGAGAGCTAAGTGCACTGCTAGACTAATGACAACAACAAATAAAATGAATTAAAAAAGAAAAAGAAGGATAGATAAATAAATAAATAAATAATTAGAAAATACACTGATACGTCAAGCACAGTTTTACATACAAAAGGTAAACTTTAAACTTAAAATCAAAACCTAATGACCACTAACACAGCAAGCTGAAGACATTCAGAGAAATTAACTATTGGTCACCAAACAATTATCCGATTGCAGAACGAACAAACTCACAGAGGTTTGGGGGATGTGGGAGAATGCTTACAAATAGATAAAGAATGCATGCAGTAGTTAGCTACACAACAACTGAAAGTGATAAAAAGAAGGGAAGTCATAAGACTATAACTGTCTAGCCGCAAAAACAAGTTATTAGACTTAACCGTTATGGGCAACATAAATACACCCAAGACAACAAAAAAACACAACAAAATAAATATTGGAAGTGGTACCGACTTGTGAGATGCACACTCATGACAACTCTATAGTGCTGCCCCACTGGGAAATAATGTCCGCTAGCACCATGACCTGATATCCCACTCAGTCACACCAGTCCTTGCCCTATCCTAATAATGCCGAGTGTCACGCTAGGAATGGACAAGAATCAATTTTAAAGTCATTGGTTTGACTCGACCGTGAACTGAACCCCCGCACTTCCGCACGCGAGGCCCGCACTCTACCAATTAGGCCATCGCGCCCTGGTCCTGAGTTATATAATTCCGTTGGATTATACGTTCCGACTATCATAGTGAGGGAGCTGTTGGGGGGGGGGGGGAGGTGCTTGATACATGAGACTTTGTCTAGAGCATGACTAAGGGAGGCGGTTTAATGCTTTATTCATTCAAATAAATATTTTGCCATCACCAAGACATAGGTCATCGGTCCTATTTGCTAGACACGTCATTTGCAACGTTTCTCTGAGTTCCAGAGGACATTTCGGAATGAGCTCAAGGATCATTTCTCAATATTAAATACGGTCGAAAAAGCGGGGAAATGAAATCAGAGCCTAATTTCACAATCTAAGAAGCAACATTTATTCTTTGTATATGTCTTCATATTTCCCCGCTACCTTTGAGTTGAATAATATAATAAAGCATTTAGTTTAATAAGATTTTAAAAATTGACGGCCGCCATCTTGTCTTTTTGCATTCTCTCCCATTTCACCAACTCTGTGCTGATATAAGTAACCATTTGACACTGGTGCCAGGCATTCTACTTCCTGTTCCATACTAAAACTATTTTCACCCGTATTTAGACTACGTTGTCGTTCACCCCTGTACTGTAAGTATGGGGTGAATCTTTTATCTATCAGTGCTGATGTTCAGCCCTAGTCACACTTTGGCTTGCGACTGCCTGCGACCACTTTGCGACCACTTTGGGGCTAAGAACCCGCAGTCACTAGTGAGCTCCTTGCGACCAAAGCGTTGGTCACCGACCTCCTTGCGACCATCATGGTCCCAAAGAGGTTTTCAGTACAAAATTGTCACAAGTAGGTCAAAGGCCACTAAGGACCATTTTGTGATCGCTTTTCAACCAATTGCGATCCTTTTGCAACCATGTTCTGATGACTTGCAACATATTTGCAAGCAAACTTTGTTTGTGGTCGCAAAGTGGTTGCAAGCGGTCTCAAGCAGCACTGTGACTGGGGTATCAGGAGGTGTTGAGGATTGAGGTGTGGTGTCCCTCTGAGTAACATAACAAGTTGGGGGGAAAGCGCTCACTAGATAGAACTCAGAGTGTGTGAGGCAGTCACCACTTCATGCAACAAAAAACCCTCTGACTGCATTCAACCATCAACAGAACCACCTGCCTGCCACATCTTACCGGCTGGTCACGTGACCTGAGGAAGTTCTCGGTAACTGTGGCGTTCTCTGTGGCGGAGTGGTTAGAGTGTCTGACTTTATTCTAGGTCAGACTCGTAATCTGAGGGTCGGCGGTTCGATTCCCTGTGCCCCCAGCTCTGCCAATTTGGATTTCCACCGCTGTGTATAACTTACAGCATCATCAAAGGCCGGTTGCTCTCATACCATGTCTATGTTGTGTGGGAGGTTAAAAATCCCTTGGGTCGGTAAAAGTGTAGGCTCAGGCTTTTTATCGACCAGCAGTGGAATGAGGAAGACCAGTCATCTATGACTGAAATTTCCCCCGCTTAAACAACTAATGGACAAAAAAAAGAAAAAAGAAACTGTTTGCCATGCCCGGGGCAGGACGGATGGCCTAGCGGTGCTTCTGGGAGTAATAATGCAGTGGGACGATTACAGACCAGACAGGATGGTCTTATTTGTAAGACTAGGAGTGCTGGCTGGCTTCCAGTTTGGGAGATAATTGCTCCGTGCCCCAGCCAAAATAGAGTTTGTTTTTATTTAACAACGCCTCTAGAGCACATTGATTTGTATCGTTTGGCTATTGGACTTCACACATTGGTCATTCTGACATATTTCTTCGGAGGAAACCTGCTGCTGCCACATAGGCTACTCATGCCCCAATTTGAGTCAAACCAAAGACGTACAGAATTGATACCTCTCATGACCTTGCCCCGCATTTAGCATTAATAGGATAGGGCAAGGATTGGTTCGCAAAGTATTATAGGATAATGGAAAAGCGGGGCATGGTGCCATCGGTGCAATTCCCCAATGAGGACACTAGAAACTCACCATGAGTGTACACTGTCACAAGGTGCTACCTCTCCTGATCTGAATGAGCTTAGTTATTGCTAGGGCACTAAACCCAAACAAACGTGGAAGTTCTCCACCCAAAGCATCATCTTTTCATGTATGTCTCTATAGCCGTGTTCACACGAGGCAGTTAATTTGATTCATATAAATCGCCTTGCCTAGTTCGGCTCACATAATTCGGATTGTATAAACCACCTACAGTTTATATGAACCAAATTTTATGATTCAACTTATATCGCCCGTGTGAACGCAACCGACTTACCTGAGGCGGATTTAAGGACGTCACACTATATAATATAATTTGATCTATGAACTGCCTAGAGGTGTACAGATATTTTGTTCATGATTTATTTTTAGGTTTTCACTGGCCAACAGAAGTTTTGATTGTTCCAAAACAATACAATATAGTCCATACATATCTAGGTCGACCCCACACTCTCTCGTGGTGACGTCGACTAACCAAAACTGGCGCTGGTTAGTATGGACTTGCTCATGCGCAGATATCGATTTCCGCCTTAAACCGCCCCAAGTACTCGGTGCGTGTGAACTCGCCACTAGTTTGATTCATATAATTCGACTTGTCTAAATCGGTTTAAACTTTTCCCGTGTGAACACGGCTTAAGTCTGGATCAGCAACAAATGGAGTATTTATTACTCACGACAGCATCTGGATCCAAGGCAAGTTGTCAAGTAGCTCTGTACATGTATAATGAAGGAGGGAAAACATGAATGTGTCTTCATTCTTGTAGGTCTGGATGGCCGAATGAGCTGAACTTCCGTCTCCCGTTTTGATAGATCGTGGGATTCGAACCCGCGAGTTCGAACCCTGGTCGAATCAAACCAATGACCTGAAAATGTATTATTGTTGCTTCCTAGTCATATGCTCTGGACGATGGGGTTCTAACGAGTTTTTTTAACCACATATCAGGACAACCGGAAGTGGTTGGGAAGGCGGCAGTTGGGCGTTTTTCACTGAGCGGCAGACAACATTTATTGACTGCGGTAATGACATAAAAGGCGCCCTTTCTTGGCGGGAAGTTCTATTCAGTCCGACATCGGGCGTTTCACTCACAAGTGGTGAAACCAGGCGCGTTCAGCGAATTGGTAGAGCGCTGGTCTCGCGTGTGGGAGATCAGGAGGTCGGTTCCCGGTCTGGTCCAACCAATGACTTATAAAATTAATATTTGCTACTTCGTAGCCTGGAGCTTGCCATGAGTAGGAATAGAGCAAGGACAGGTCAGCTCAGTGTCAGGACAATGTGACTGAGTGTGATATCGGGTTATGGTGCCAGACCCCTGATTTCCCTGTGGGGCAGCACTATCAAGTCGCCATGAGTGTGCACTGTCACAAGTTGGTACTTGTCCTAATATTACCTTAGATGTTGCCAGGACATAGAATTCCAAAAATCTACCACTCAACCAACCCTAATGGTAAATATTTTCCAGAAGAGCCGCAGGCCATTCTACTTCCCGCACTAGGAGGAGTGGGGCATAGCTTGGGGGGATAGAGAGTAGCCTATGTGGGGGTAGCAGGTTTCCTCCAAAGAAATATGTCAGAATAACGATTGTATCCAATGATAAAAATCAATGTGTTCTAGAGGTGTCATTAAATATAACAAACTTTACTATTCTACTCCGCGCGACGTTCATGTTAGCATAACATGGGTAATTTGGGAAGGGTAGGTCCTTAAGCCATCTTACGACATTCACCCACCTAGCGATTTAAACCTGAACCACACTGCTTGCTGCCCCCTAGCATCAAACGCTGACACTTTCAGGCCTTACGCCATATGACCACCCCACCTATATTCTAAGTTTCGAACTAAATGTAACTGATGCTGCCACCTTGCCGGTTATTGTCCAGTCTGTGACAGCACAGTGAGCACTACATTCGCTCACTCGCCGACTGGAGACAAACCCCCGAAGACCACCCCACCACCAATTTTCCACCCGACCTCCCCTCAACTAACAAAGAGGCCAGTCAAGCGGTAGGGTTGAGAGTGACGAGATTGATTGACCGATTATTGACCTATGATGATTTACTGTTGTCCCATGACCTGATTATGTTGATTGACTTTGATCCTGATGATTTACTATCGTTCCTTGACCTGATTATTCTGATCGAATAAATTGCAAATTATACCACTCCTGTCTCGTCGTTAATTAATAAAGTGTTGTGTGTCGCAGACAGTGACTCCCATTTGAAGCAGACGAGAATAGAATATTAATGACCAAACCAGGTATCCAAAAACAGCCAGCTAACTGTGCGCGGCATCAAGTGCAAATTGGGCAGTTTCAAATTGCGGCTGGTTTTAAATGTAATTATATACATGTTGTCTCAATTACCAAGTTCTGCATACCCATTTACTAACTTCTAACAATCAATTATTATTTGGATCATGGTGCTAACATTAAAATGAATAATGCAGAAGGGCAGAACCGCAGAAGTGTATGTTCCAATGCCGGTCTAGGCCCGGTAGGGTAAGGGCCGACACGACCAGAAAATGTAGGGGAAAATAGTTTAGTTATGGCTGACCTAGCCCTAAGGGAACATAACTTGTAATTGTAGGGTTGGTGGGTGGGGGAAAATGAAATATATAATACTAGTGTAGTGTGAAAAGTCTGAGTTGTCAATTCGACTTGTAAAGTCTGTTATTAATCTGCATGATTCCATAAATACTTAACTGCAAAAGCAGCGGGATATGGGATATAATTGGTTGAACCATATATTTAGCACATTTGCTTACAAATTTCTATCTGATTATTTCTGTAACCCAGCCTTCTGACATTTGTTCTAAAGGGTTTGTTCGGTTGTTGTTGTTTTAACTCCTAGCAACATCACGTGACTTGACGCTGTGCTACGTAACTGTCAGCTGTGCGGGGCGGGACGGATGGGCTAGCGGTGCTTAGGGGAGTAACTTTTAATGATGCAGAGAGAGGATCACGACTACCATGTACCGGGCGCAGTGGCCGAATCGGTAGAGCGCATGCCTCCCATGCGGGACATCGGGAGTTTGTTTCCCAGTCGAGTCAACACTAATGACTTACAAAATTTATACTTGTCGCTTGCTAGCTTGGCACTGATCATTAAAAGGTTAGGGCAAGGACCTGATAGCTTAGTGTCAGGATAATGTGACTGAGTGGGATATCGGGTCATGCTGCTGGCGGCCTCACTTCCCAGTGGGACAGCACTATACAATCACCATGAGCGCACACTGTCACAAGTTGGTACTCGTCCTGATATGACCCTAGATCTTGCCACGACGTAGAATTCCAACAACCAACGACTACCTATGAAAACCCATATTTGCCGGTCCTCGCATGTCATATATGCGGGCATTAGAAAGCTATTGATGGTGGATCCCATTAGGCGGTACACATAGGTTATGGTTACTTTCATTATGTTCACCCATGTTATTAGCTGTACTGCTCAACAATGGTAGACTGCCCTAATATCCTGTATAATGCATAATATCCTGCATAAGGCTTACTATCCTGCATAAGGCATAATATCCTGCATAAGGCGTAATATCCTGCATAAGGCATACTATTCAAAGTTCCCCCTTTTCATATCTGTATTAGATAAATTACATCCTAGAGCTTACCCCATGGTAGATATAACACACAACACAACATGTGATCCGAGTTCAGCACTAGCAGAAGTGTACATAGATAAGAGGCTGAATGCTTAGTTTCATTCACTTATATATTGTTTTCAGATACATACAATAGTGGATGTAAGAGACCTTTTCATTGGCTATTACACTGAATCACACTAGTCACTCCTCTCCGGCATGATCTCTCCACAACATAGTTCACCATTGGCTGCTTTAAGGACTCACCCCCCTCCCTCCCAGCTCTGGCCACCACCTGGCCATCGTGGGATTACATAACATGACAGATACAGTGTGCCTGGGCGAGATAAGGGGGAGGAATTCTGCTTAAAGGGGCACTGCTTCCCTCCCCTGGAGTGAGCATTATAAAGGGAGTACTGTTTCTTATTCAGCCATCTCGATACTCAATACATACGTAATCGGAGAATGTTACATACCGAGTACCATGTTTGAGCTGAAGCTGCCATCATTCTGTTAGTCAAATCTGTGAGTGTACATAATTCCGGATTCAGTATGAAGTTGATAGACTTTGCCTGAAAATCACAACAAAAAATTCTGTTTTACAGAAAACAACTGAAGTGGATTTGTTGGGTTGACCTCCTGAACCCTTCACTTGTATACTTTGCTGCTGCTCACTAACCAATGCATCATGGGAGCTCCAGTAACTGAATAGTGTTGGCGGTGACTATGGCCTTTGCTGCCGACAAGATGCTAGACCACCACCAACCAATCGATTAGACTATATCAATAGAGCAGTTGCACTGCTCTTCTGGCGACCAGACGGGATGGCCGAGTGTGTTGAGTGCCCGTCTACCGTCTTGATAGATCGTGGGATTCGAACCCACGGGTTTCAACCCTGGTCGAGTCAAGCCAGTGATTAGAAATTGATACTTGTCTCTTCCTAGCCAGGTGCTCGGCAGTATTAGGATAGGGCAAGGACTGCTTGACTCAGTGTCAAGATAATGTGACCGAGTGTGATATCAGGTCATGGTTGTTGTTTTTTTGTTTTTTTTGTGACAAGTTTTTTATTCTGCCCATAATGTATAAGCTCCCGTGAGGGTGCTTGTTTTCAACGCTGGACAGCTGTGGTACTAGATTGGTCTGGTCCCGCACTCAGGAGTCTTTACCTGATCTTTCTCGGGCCAACCTTTGCGGTTTTGGGTGTTAGTAGTTTCTATATTAGTTCTATATGGTTCTTAGTGCCCTGGTCTCCCATTGGGGCAACACCATAAAGTTGCCATGAGGGCGCCCTCTCACAAGTCGGTATGAGTCCTCCTGATATGACCTTAGATGTTGCCAAGATTTCAAACCCCAACAAGCAACCAACCAGCTCTTCTGGCCTCCCAGGGCAGTCAGTATCTGGGGGTGAGTGGTTTATTTGGGTGGTCTGGGATTGAGAGGCTTACTATATAGTCTACTGAGGAGGGCGGGCTGCAGACCTCACAACCTGTACTGTAAGACTAAGGTGGCGTTAGTCTTAGGTCAGTTTGATTAGTCCAGCAAGGAGGAATGTGGTGATTTAGTCATCCTTAAATACCTCAGAATTTACTCTTGCTGTTCTTGAAGTTGAAAGTCACATAACTGGTATCATCTACTTAGATATAAAATATAGAAATACTTATCTAATTTAATTTCGGTAAGATTAATTAGAAAATGAAGGTTATTATTTACCGATTTTTCTGTCACTATTATTGGACAGCAATGGAGTTTTTACTAAGATACTTTGGTTTTACTGATTGCAACATTATAGTTTAATATATTTTATTCTTTAAGTTGCTATTGATTTACTTAACATATTTGTTAACCTAATATTATTTGTTATTTGTCACTACCGTATTCTGATTGCATATATATTATATTCTACTTTGTTATTTACTTTTGTTTGTTTGTACATTAGTTGATTAACCGGGGCAAATTTCAATCGTGGACAATAATTAGTCTTCCTCATTCCTTGCCCTATCCCAATGATGCTGAGCGTCTGGCTAGGAAGCGACAAGTATCAAATCACTTGGGTGAAGTAATCTTATTTAAAGTAATTTTACATTGGTTTTAATTATTACAGTACTATGATTTCATACATAGTCTCATTTTATTCACTTTGCTAAGCCTTTTATTTAAGTTATATTATTCAAACTAATATGATATTGAGTGTGTAGTGTTTTTTTTTTTTTTCTTGAAGAATTATACTGCCTATCATGGATAAGCCCGAATAGACTTGTTTTCACCACTAGACAGTTTGTCGATAGAAAGCCCGAGCCTACACTTTTACCAACCCAAGGGATTTTTAACCTCCCACACCATGTAGACATGGTATGAGAGCAACTGGCCTTTGATGACGCTGTAAGTTTCCCACAGCAGTGGAAATCCAAATTGGCAGAGGTGGGGTCACTGGGAATCGAACCACTGACCTTCAGATCAGGAGTCTGACCTAGAAAAAAAAGTCAGACACTCTAACCACTCCGTCACAGAGAACACCCCCAATTTTTTTGCTGAAGAAGAAAAAAACCAATAGCGATGTATTCAAAATGCATATTAAAATTAACTGACCGATTTCGTTCAATTCAGAACCTGATTTAATATTAGAAATAATATTGTCATGAAATAGAGTTGACGCCTCGGGACATACACGCGGTGTCCCGTTTTGAGACGGCACAAAATCTGTGTCGGATTAATACCAGCGGTGTCATCAAAGGCCTTTCAAATAACTGGTGAAAATAAATCGATAAAAATAATATCGGGATGGGCAGATGGTGTAATCAGTACTGGCATTGGCAGGAAGGAACATGGAAGCAGGAGTGGGAATAACATAACTTTATTCTCAAGACAGTCGTCATCGGCACATTCGGTTTAGGTTGTACACTGTTGAGCTTGCCCGCATGCGAAGTCTGACATGAACATGAAGTTATGCAATAATGATAAATTGATCATCAACATATCTACAGTGTTTTTTTATAAACGGGCAAGTTAATACAGTAGTGACTTAAATCAAACAGTGGTTTGTGATGATTAGTTGTCAATCAATTAGGGTGAGTAGTGTCATCAATCAAGGTATGAGTAGTGATGGAGTAGTTATATGATTGGATAACCTTTTCTAACATAGTCATAAATCATAAATGAAGATATACACATCTAATCATGTTCCTTAGTTACAAGTTTTTTGAATGTTAAATGTTTTTTGGTTTATTTTCGTCTCCTTATTGTTTATTTTAATCGAGACGAGTGCAGGTAGTGGGCGGGTGGGTTTTTAGAAGAGATGTGCAGCTGACGAGTGTCAGTGGAAGAGTGGAGAGGTAGGGGGAAGCAGAGGCTTAAGGAAGAGAGTGGGAGAGGGGCCTCTGATTGGCTGCTGGGGAGTGAGCCTCCTGGGTGGAGGTGTGTGATTGACAGGTGGGCGTGGCTGCTGCCCAGGCTGCCCCCCCCCCCGTCCCCAGTAATGACAGCAAATGAGCACCTCCATGGTCATTTAACCCAATGCAACTGATGTTGACTCAGGCTTACCGGAATGAAACGCATACCTGAAACCTACTGGACTGATACGAAGGGGTATAGTAATAAGGCATTTAGGAAATGCCAAAAGTTGGCTAAATTCATCTTTTGAAGTGGAATAATCCTTTGGTTTAACCAGAGCTGTCGGATGCACCACAAGCTGTTTATTTTGTTGGTTGTGACGTCTTAGCAACATATAAGGTCATATCAGGATGGATACTGACTTGTGACAGTGCACATTCATGACAGGTTGTTTTATAGTGCTGCCCCAGTGGGAGATCAGGCAACTGGCACCATGACTTCATATCCCACTCTCAGTCACAATATCCTGACACATTATCCTATGTACACCAGTCTGCCAGAGGCTCGGTAGCGATAACTATCTATTTTCTAAGTCATGTGTTTTATTCCGCTGGGAATCAAACATCTAAACTTCTGCATGGGGAGCCTGCGCTCTTGTGATTCGGCTACTGTGTCGTTTGTTGGTTTGTTAATTTACTTCCTAGCGACATCTAAGGTCATATCAGGACAGCTACTGTATCGTGTCATACCACAAGTTTGGTTGGTTGTTGGAGTTGTTGAATGGTTGGTTGGTTGTTTCTTGGAGTGTTACGTCCCAGCAACATCTAAGGTCATATCAGGATGGGTACCGCCTTGTGACAGTGCACACTCATGGGAGGGGGGGGGGTTTATAGTGCTGCCTCACTTGGAAAACAGGCAGCCAGCACCATGACCTGATATCCCACTCAGTAACATTATCCTGACACCGATCGATCCAGCCCTTGTCTTATACAAATAATGCTGAGCGCTTGGCTAGGAAGCAACAAGTATCAATTGTGAAAGTCATTGGTTTGACTCGACTGGGAATTCTGCGTTCTACCGATTCATACATGGCGTCCCGTCACCCCAAGGAAACAGTTTGTATGTGGTGATGTATCGCTGGAGATGGCAGCATTCCGAGTGGCAGGTGGCGGCCCCAAGGCCAACGCCATTGGGCGGAACTAGATATGTTGTTATTTCCGGTCCGTGAAGACTTCTGGAATCAATCCGGGTAGCATGTGCCATGCTTAACAGGATAGGCTTATTTAAATACCCATCAATAACTCTTATTTGTTTACCTGTCGCGGTCGCTAGAATCGGAATGATTTGCATAGTATCAGGATAATGTGACTGAGTGGGGTATCAGGTCATGGTGCTGGTGACCTGTTCTGGAGGTCGGTCAGCACTGTAAATTCACCATGAATGCACACTGTCACAAGTCGGTACTAGTCATGTTGCTAGGACTTAAAACAACAAACAAGCAAAGCAAACAATATGCATGACCAGATGAGATGGCCGAATGAGTTAGAGCATCCGTCTCCAGTGTTGGTAGATCATGGGATCATGGGTTCGAATCCTGGTCGAGTCAATCCGATGACATACAAATTTATACTTGTCGCTTCCGAGCCAGGCACTCTGCATTATTAGGATAGGACAAGGAGCAGTGGAATGAGGAAGACCAATCGTTCATGATTGAAATTTCCATGCTTAAACAACTAATGTACCAAAAAAACGAAAAATGCATTGATTGTTGGTGGTTTAATGAAAAACTAGTGGTCACCCATGATGACATTTTTTTTTTTTTTTTTTGGTCCATTAGTTGTTTAAGCAGGGGAAATTTCAGTCATAGATGACTGGTCTTCCTCATTCCACTGCTGGTTGATAGAAAGCCCGAGCCTACACTTTTACCGACCCAAGGGATTTTTAGCCTCCCACACCACATAGACATGGTATGAGAGCAACCAGCCTTTGATGACGCTGTAAGTTATACTCAGCGGTGGAAATCCAAATTGGCAGAGCTGGGGGCATGGGGAATCGAACTGCCGACCCTCAGATTAGGAGTCTGACCTAGAAAAAAGTCAGACACTCTAACCATTCCGCCACAGAGAACGCCACACATTCCCATCACCCACATCCGTATGCCTATATTGAAATGTCCCTGAATCTCTGAAATGGTCACATCTGTTGGAAATAGCAGTAAAACCTGATGCACTTTAGAGACTAGGCAGTTTTAAACCTAGCCCTACAAGATAGGAATAGTTAGTTATATGGGGAATGGGTGGAATGTGCCGACCTGACTAACCAAACTGTCTTATTTGCTTATTCCATTTATAAGTATTGTAAACTTTCCACACACAAATATGTGTGCTTTGCAAATGTTGTAGTAGTACGCTCTCTTTCTCAATAATCAGTTGACATTGCTCACAGACACAACTGACTCAGAGACATGAGAGGGTTAATCAAGGCTTTTATTCAGGCCCTGCCTGCCCGGCGGCATGTACATTGACTGTGTATCATCGGGCAAGAAGCGAACGAGCGAAGGCCCGGATATATTGGGAAAATGAAATGTGATGAGGGCATATGAGTCATGTGAACGATTTAACAAACGAGTAATCAATTACGTTAAAGTACAACAGCAATAGTTAATGATAAAAATATGAGATAACATTAGAGGGTAAATTATCAGAAATGTGACATTTAAGTAGGTGTGATCTGTCAACTAAAGTTGGGGGTGGGAAGTGGTCAGTGCGGGCGTTTGGAGAAGACTGACCAGCTTTGGTGGCTCCGGAAGACCCCAGGATAGTGCCTGGCCATGATGGCTGGCAGGAGTTGTGATATAGGCCGGAAGGGGGAAGATGGCTTCCGCCCCTCTCCCCCCACCTCATCACTCACTCCCCCCCCCACCACCACCACAATAGTGGCAGGGGGGAGGGCTTCGGCCTTGAGCCTGCCATGTCCAGCAATGACACCGAATGAGCGACCTCGCTCATTCAATACTTTTATTTCCATAGAAAAGTAGTAGGCCAATGACAGAATTTATTTACCAGTACTCCATTTTGGATTTTGCGTCTTGGTGTATGTATTCCAGCTTAAAGTTGTATACAAAATAGCAACAACAACATGATATCATATTGCTAAAATAGGAAAGTCTTCATGTGGGTGTTTTTTTTTTATAAGCCATTGAGGAGGGGGAGGGGGGGAGTAGTGGGATTTGGGGTGGAGGGGCTTCGGGGAGTGGGAAGGGGAAGGTTATGTCTTAATGTCAGTTTTATCGCCTAGTGCTGGTCAGCAGGGTTGCGCAATATGGACATTAGCAGACGCACTGTGTAGCGTCTGCAGAGATACCAACTGCCTCGATTTTGTAGGACGACTCACGATTTTTGGCTGCTCTCTTCCGATATTTCGATTCCATGTGCAAATCTCCAAATTTTCAGTCTCGCAGCCAAAATCAACTAGTTATACTTACAGTAGCTTAATTCCATCAGCTGCTCAAGGTGGTAAGCAGAGCCGAGAAAATGACACATATACACATGGTCCGATACATGGTGGGACTTGAATGAACAAATATATAATATAATTATATATACGTATGAAGAGGTCAGGTGAAAAACTCTGTAACCGCCAATCCAAAATTTCGGATAAACATTGGAATCAAACCTTCAAAAAGTAAAGAAAATATTAATTCCTACTTTTTTGTTAATTGCTCCATAATCATATCATCACAAGAAAAGTGGAATTAGTGAGAATTAAACTTATTTTCAGGTAAAACTATTTTATTTTAATTTGATTTGTTAGCTTGGCGGTTACAAGGTTTTGCGCCTGAACTCTTCATCTACATATTATATATGTTATGATCATATCATGTCACTATATATGCCTGATTATCGTGCCACGTGTTTCCCCACGAAAAGTTATCTTCATAATAAAATGTTAAAAATCTTCCGATTTTTGGTCATACAATGTTGGCATTTATACCTGTGATGTAACCGTCGAACCGAGGCTTCCCAGCGCTATAGATAGATGCCTCCGGCACCTGCACCAGTTGCCCATGTCTCACTCTACTTATATACCCTCTCCTATTTTTTTTTTTACTAATGACAACCCATAATGCCTCACTTCAAAAGACCCAGTCACCTGTAATCTGGGTTAATGCCTGATTGCCCGGGGAATATCAAGTTTAATGGAGATTGAGGTGGGAAGGCATGCGCATATCGCATGCATAATGGACGCGCCAACTGCTGGCTAAAAAACAGTGAATGCTTTTTGTTGTTTTGTTGGCGTTGTCTTATTGGATTGTTTATTGTGTCGTGTATGAAGGCCCTGGTTGTAGCTACTAGGCAGGGGGAGTTAATTAATTAATTAATTTACTTATTTGTTTGTTATTGTTTTACATCCTGCCAACATCTAAAGCCATATCAGGAAGGGTACCGACTTGCAACAGTGCACACTCATTGCAACTTTATAGTGCTGCCAAACTTGAACAAACTAGGCCTCTAAAGCCATATCAGGAAGAGTACCGACTTGCAACAGTGCACACTCATTGCAACTGTATAGTGCTGCCAAACTTGAAAAAACTAGGCCTCTAAAGCCATATCAGGAAGGGTACCGACTTGCAACAGTGCACACTCATTGCAACTTTATAGTGCTGCCAAACTTGAAAAAACTAGGCCTCTAAAGCCATATCAGGAAGAGTACCGACTTGCAACAGTGCACCCTCATTGCAACTTTATAGTGCTGCCAAACTTGAAAAAACTAGGCCTCTGGCACCATGACCCAATATTACACTCAGGAAACCATGACCCAATATCCCACTCAGTTACATTATCATTTTGTCTCTCAAATTTATTAAGATGCATTAGTTCATACATTATTGATCCCAACAAATTAGCTGGCTGGGACAGATCATTATTTGAACAATATATGTAGCATATACGATTGTAAAAGGTTGTGGTTATTTCCAACACCCAACTTTCAGATGTTTCTTCTGGGTTGTTTAACATACCTGTCACAGAAACATTACTGTCGGAGTTCCATGCTGCCTACACGCTCTATCTAGTCAGCTATGGGTTATTTTATTTTTCCTCTATAGTGTTTAAATATATATGGTATATTAGGTCGGGAGTTCTCACGTATATATATGTTCTAGATAAATACATTATATAAATATTATTTAACGGAGGAATAATATATATAAACAGTATTATTTAACAGAGGAATAATATATATAAACTGTACACAATATAAAATCTGACCATCCGAGCGGGTCTGGCAGCGGTAGTGACCAGACGCAGCTGGTATCCGGGTGGCCAGGAGCCACTCACCGGTGGCACCCTAGTGGCGGAGTCCGGAACTAACTCCTATGACAGTAGTACCGTAGCTAATAACTAACTCCTATGACAGTAGTACAGTAGGTAATAACTAATATAGAGAGAACTGATATGTGATAGTGTCCTTGTTTATATTCCCATAATAGATTATAGAGGACATATATATGTGTGATGTATAACGTATTGTGTGAGTAGGCAGAGTCGGAAAGGAATATTAATATATTATTATATTGTTATATTGTTACACTCTGTAAGACACAACAGTGTGCCGGTGGCGCCGCCTGTGGCCTACCTCGCATAAACCGGATGTTGATCCGTGCCATTATATATTAATTGTTTATATTCCCATAATAGATTATAGAGGACATATATATGTGTGATGTATAACGTATTGTGTGAGTAGGCAGAGTCGGAAAGGAATATTAATATATTATTATATTGTTATATTGTTACACTCCGTAAGACACAACACTGTGCCGGTGGCGCCACCTGTGGCCTACCTCGCATAAACCGGATGTTGATCCGTGCCATTATATATTAAATGGTTTATGTCCATAATATGTTCAATGCTTGCAATTACATACATACATCCAATAACATACATACATACGTATGTGTAGGTGCATACGTCTGGAGATATATAACTGATTGGCGAGCTAGTAATCCCCCTAGGGACGTCTGACAGAACTAAGACCGCCTGTCAGCGATGATGTCCGGTGTCATGGTATAAAACCCCTGCCCGATCGCAGCCCCTGCCGTGAAGACAGTTGACTAAGCATTTATTTTTGTAAAATAAATTAAAAACCTTTCAGTGGATCGATTAAAAATATCTTAATGCGCGATTGAAGAGGAAGATCTGAAGTATTTAATGTAACCTAAGAGCAATTTATGCTGAAAGTATTAAAAACAGAGATAATAGTGAAAGTTGGGATATTCTGAGTGTCAGTGCAATCTTCATACAGAAAAGGTGAAATATCTATGAAACTTACACCACCTAGTCCTAGAAACAAACCCCCTGGAACATATATAAATTTATATGGTTAGGGTTGTGCATTTCTATTAATCTTTAATAGACACTGGCAGTGTGTATTCGTTCTGCAGCCGAGCTGAGCTTGTTTACAACCTCTGCGCATGCGCAGAAGCCACGACAGGGGCTGCGATCCGGCAGGGGTTTTATACCATGACACCGGGGCTAAACCTATCTGCAATATGCACATCCCGAACGTGGCAGTAGCGAATGTGGAAACAGTTCACTTGCTCGAGCTGTCCAGCAGTGCAGATTGTGAAAGTACGACATCTGAACACTTGGACTTCTGGATACTGAATGGTTTATTCCCAGCCATCCGGTGCGGTTAGTGTGCGTGTGTGAGTCTCAATCTATTCAATGCGATCATATTTGACAGATTTACATACGGAATAAGTGAAATTTGGTCAAATTAACCCTAAATGCGAACCGATATTAACGCTGCTGCCACATTGGCAGCATTATTCATATTGTCGAATCGACGAATATAAAGTAAACAAATCGCCACTGCCGCAGCGACGTCGATATCCATACTGTCGACGTCAATTAAAAATGGCCGCCGTCGTCGCCGCCGAATCGGCGGGAATTTCTTACGCCCAAATGTATTAAATGCTGTCATATTTAACAGAATTACATAGACAAATCGTGAAATTTCATTAAATTAACCCTAAAATCGTAGCGAGATTAACACTGATGCCGTAATGGTGGCGATATTAATATTTTCGAATCGACGAGTGTAAAGTAAACATATTGTCGACTGGAGGGAATTCCCAAATCTATAAATAAACTCACGTTAGCTATCCGCAGTGGCTAAAACATTGCTGCATACCACTTGACCTATTTCTCCAACCCGCCGCTACCCTGAGGTAGCTAACCGCGGCTAGTGCCTTAACTCCGGCTATTCGTGCATACGGGCCCTGGTGTATAGCTCGTTATGCGAATATTATTTTGAATGGAGTCCACCTGTAGTGCTTTTCTGCTATAAACCATATATACGTATGTGTTACTCTATAGCAGCAGGGTAGATAACAATACCAAGGCCACTGATGACGATATACGGCTGACTGCTATTATTATATAGTTGTGTAATTGCAGGCTGGCGGGCCGACATGCTCCCGCCTGTAGGAGGAGCAGTTCTTAGGTGTGCATACACTCGCTTTGGTATTTGCTCACAATACTGGGCTGGAGTGCCTTGGCTACCAGCTCAATGCCCACAATACGGGTCAAATGCGATTGTGCTCACCCAATATTTGGCTCACTCGCGCAGAATATATATATATATATATCCGGTCACTAATTTATTATTCATTATGTTAATCGAAATGTTCCTCATCTATAGCTTTATTTTAAAATGACTGATACATTTATTGGATATAAACAAGTCTTGAAAGATATAAAACTTTAAATGAATCATTACATTTGGATTTCAAGTGTTACTATCATTAATTTCAGCTTAATTTAATAGTGATTTGTCTAAAATGTTTACAAGTCTCTCTGTCTTTCTTCCTTCACTAGACCAACACATATCAGGATCCACATCTATTCTCTTTCCCCACCACTCTTACACACGCAATCTGCCTGAGATAGCCTCAGCATTAAACCACAACAAATGCACTACCTGCTGACCCGGTTGTAGTTAGCCTACCTGCCTGCATAGACAACTGAACCCCATGCTGCTCAAACCAGACAGTAGAACATACCGGAATAAAATAGAAGCAATGGACCCCTTTCAATGTTTACAAACATTGTGTATGCGCGCGCAGCTTGGCTGCAGAACGAATGCACACTGTCATTGAGTTTGTAAAATTAATAGAAATGCAGAACCCTAACCTTATAAATTTAATATAATCTGGTTGGTAAACATGTTATCGGTTTGAATACCAAGCGGCGTATGGCTAGGTGGTGTGGTTTTAGAGATATTTCAGTTTGAAGTGTGACCGTGTGTCGTCCTGCAGTCAATCCGTAATTATTACTGTCGGCGGTGTGTCCTGTGTAGATAGTCACTGTCCTATGTTGACTAAATTCTGGAGAGATTTATTGCTGAGGTGTTTATCAATTTCGCAATTTTGTGCGCATGCGCAGATTACGACGTTTCTGCTATAATGGGGCCTTAACGACTGAATATTACGTCATTACATGCTCCTAACAGTGGCGCCCCCTGGGGAGTGTATCAGTAGGCAATGCAGGAGGGGCATTGGTGACCCAATGTCTGACGTCATCAAGGAGTTACAGTGGCACCGCATAAATAGCTGACGTCATACAGCTAAAGACGCGCTAGCATGAGAACAAATGAAGAGTTCGGGCCCAAATCCCCATAAACGCCAATCAAAAAATGTAGTTTAAACAAAGGATTTTAACTGACAATAATTTCAATTCTCACTAATTCAACTTTTCCTATGATCGATTGGTTATGGGAGCAACAATAAAAAAAGGAATATAAAAATTGTTTTGAATGTTTGACTACAATCTTTATATCAATTTTTGGATTGGCGTTTACGGGGTGTTGCGCCTGACCTCATGGAACTCATTTACACCAATAATCGTACATTGCATAGCTACAGGTTACCCAATACCAGGACACTTTTAGTGGAATTATTCATGTGTTTGTTTGTTGCTGTTTTACATCCTAGTTACATATAAGGTACTGACTCGTGACAGTGCACACTCATGGTGACTTTAAACTACTGCCCTACTGGGTAACCAGGTCACTGCCACCATGACCCGATATCCCACACAGTCACATTATCCTGATAGTGTACTAACCAGTCTTTGTCCGATCCTATTAATGCTAATCACCAGGCTAAGCCCTGACAAGTATCATTGCTATAAGTCATTGCTTTGATTCAGTTGGGTTTCGAGCTCCCAAACTTCCGCATGCGAAACAAGCGCTTTACCAATTTGCTCACTGCATCTGGTGGAATGATTGGTACCATAATATATAGGAGTAGGAACAATGTTGGTACGTCATTTATTCCTTTAACATTTGTTTGTAGGATTGTGTATGGCATTGTTTTGTGGGATTATTTTTGCTGGATTGTTTACAAGCTATTTGGGTTGTTGGTTGTTTTTGGTGGGTTTTTTTGGGAGGGGGGGGGGGTTAGCACGGGGGCGTTAGTAATCATTTCATATTCAAAGCACGTGCGTGTAAGCAAACATATAGCGAATTATATGTGTAAAAGCGCTGCGCATGCGGCGGTCTCTTCACCGTCGTCAGTGGCGCTATAAAGCACGGTCAGGTGGGGTCATGCACTGTAGGGCACTGCATCCTGCACAGTGACTGGGTGGTCTCAACCTTTCCCAACCTTTAGAGCAAACATGCACCCACATAGCCTAGATCCCCCCCCCCCGACCCACCCGACACCGCTACCCACACCCACCCACACACACACACCCGTACCCACCATACCCACACACACCAACACACTGCAACTCTCCTTCAGCGCATCCATCCACTTCACTGCCCACACTCACCGACACCTTCAGTCGGGAGTTCGACTCCAGGTCAAGTCAAACCGATGACTTACAGAATTGATATGTGTCACTTCCTAGCTTGTCACTCAGGATTAATAGGATATTGCAAGGACTGGTTAGCTCAGTGTCAGGTTACTATGACTGAGTGGGATATCGGGTCATGGTGCTGGCAGCCTGATTTCCTAGTGGGGCAGCAGTATTAAGTTGCCATCGGTATGCACTGTTACAAGTCGGGAACCGTCCTGATATTACCTTAGATGTTGCCAGGACGTAAAGGTCCAAGAAGCAACCAATCAGCCTTCAAGGCCACACACCCACAAACTCCACCCCCACACACACACACCCCATGCACCCAGAGCTCCACTCGCGCACACCCTCACCCACCCACACCCTCATATATCGACACACCCACCCACGCCCGTCTCCCGTTTTGGTAGACCGTGGTATTCGAAACGTCCTGTTCGAACCCTGGTTGATTCAAACCAATGACTTACAAATTGATACTTGTCGCTTCATAGACAGGCATTCAACATTATTAGGATAGGACAAGGACTGGTTGGCTCAGTGTCCGGATAATGTGACTGAGTGGGATATCAGGTCAGAGAACTGGTGGTCTGGTCTCCCAGTGGGGCGATGAGTGCCATGAGTGGGCACTGTGACAAGTCAGTACCCATCCTGCTATGACCTGATATGTTGCCAGGACGTAAAGCTCCAACAACCAACCAACCCACCCACGCCCAACCACACACAACCCGCCCCAGACGAACACACACCACGCACAACCCCCACACTATCCCAACACACACACACCCTCACACTCCCACCCACCGCACACATACCCCTTTCCCCACAGACCTCCACCCCCTACCTCCCCGTAGCCACCGACCGACCAGCCAGCTCACTAAGCCCCTGGGGCGAGCAGTGAATTCCAATAGCGTCTTCACCGCGTGCGGCGTGTTTCACACCCGCCATAACTATCCTACAGGTACCCAATTTGCTTGGCCTGGCTAACCCCATGCCCATTACTGGCCCTCTCGACCGAGATGGAGAATCACACCTTAAAATATCAGAATATTTAATACAGGGACAAGACGGGATGGCCGAATGAGTTGAGCATCCGTCTCCTGTTTTGGGAGATCCAGGGATCCAAAAACCATGGGTTCATAGGTTTCAACCCTGGTCGAGTTAAACCAATGACTTTAAAATTGATACTTGTCCTTTCCTAGCCAGGCACTTGGCATTATTAGGACAGGGCAAGTCCTCAGGATAGTGTGACTGAGTAGGATATCAGGTTATGGTGATGGTGGCCTGCTCTCCAAGTGGAACAGTACGTGAACCAACAACAAACAAGTAAAAACAAACTTCATATTTCATTGCAGATGCATGGCTAAACATACATGATTTGCGATACGTGTATCAGACATATCATTGTCAAACTTAATAATGTCTGGCATAACCTATTTAATAGGATACTGCTACTGGAATAAAAGCATGTACACCAGAATGCATCTAGATAAAACATACACCCCCATCGTTGGTAGGGGTGAATGAATGGTCGCTTGGTTGTTGGAGTTTAACGCCCTGGCAATATCTAAGGTCATATTGCCACAGTCTGCATTCAGGACAACTTTATAGTGCTGCCCCACTGGCAAATCAGGACGCTGGCACCATGACCCCAATATCTTACTCAGTCACCTTATATTGACACTGAGCTACCCAATCCTTGCCCTATCCTATTAATGCCAAGCGTCTAGCTAGGAAGTGACAAGTATCACTTGTTATGTCATTCATTTGACTCGACCAGCGTTCGAACCCATGGGCTCGAATCCCAGGATCTACCAAAAGAGGAGAAGGAAGCAAAACTCATTTGGCAATCGTGTCTGATCAGTGGTGAATGCTAACCATTTCTAATCAACCTTAAGAGTTGAAGGAGAGAATCCAATAGCCACGATCTTGGTATGGTGCCATTCTCTCCCAGTTCATTAACTCTACATCACTATTGATTAACACTGTATGTTGGAAACAGGACCTGCGCAGCTTATTTAAAGTACAGCGTATTTGTTTTGCTCAGGTTTAAGCGTGGTCGTCATTCAGCACTCCTGGAGCTGAATATTTGATCTCACATCTATCATCTAAGCCTTCTAGAATCTTGACGCCGGTTGCTCTCAGCTCCGAAGACGGATAAGTAAAATATGGCATTTATCAGGGAAGGGGAACGGGTGTTTACCTTACTATTTGGGGCATGTTTTCACATATTATATCCCCAGTATTAGCATGTTAGAATAAAATGTTAGTCATAGTAAATGCATGGCAGCATGACAGCATGGAATCATGTCAGCGTGACAGCATGGTAGCATGGCACCATGGCAACGTGGCAGCATGGCAGCATGACGGCATGGTGGAATGGCAGCATGGCAGCATGGCAGCATGGCAGCATAGCAGCATGGCAGCATGGCAGCATGGCAGCATGGCAGCATGGCAGCATGCCAGCATGCCAATATGGCAGCATGGCAGTATGGCAGCATGGCAGTATGGCAGCATGAGAACATGGCAGCATGGCAGCATGACAGCATGGCAGCATGGCAGCATGACAACATGGCATCCTGGCAATATGGCAGCATGGCAGCATGGCAGCATGGCAGCATGGCAGTATTGCAGTATAGCAGCATGGCAGCATGACAACATGGCAGCATGACAGTATGGCAGCATGGCAGCATGGCAGCATGGCAGCATGGCAGCATGGCAGCATGGCAGCATGGCAGTATGGTGGCATGGCCTCATGGCAGTATTGCAGTATAGCAGCATGGTAGCATAGCACTATAGTAAAATAACAGCATAGCAGGATGCCGACAATAGCATAGTAAAACGAGCATAGGAGCATAATCATCATAGCAGAATAACGGCATAGCAGCATATCAGCATAGCAACTTGAAAGGGCAGCAACATAGCACCATAATAACATAGCATATTGACAGCATAGTAACATAACAGTATAGCAGGGTAGCAGAGTAGCAGCATAGTGGTATAGCAAAATCGCACCGGACCAGTGTAGTACCAGAGCACAAAACTGAAATAAATGTTTAGTAAGTGTGTTAGTGTTTGTACACCCAAGCAAGATCATATCATGATGGGTACTGACTTCTGATATAGAGTAGTGATCGTAACTTTATACGGCTGCCGCACTGGGAGAGCAGGCCACCGGACACCATGACCACATTATCCTGATACTAAGATGGCCAGTCCTTTCCCTATCCTAATAATGCCGAGCGCCATGCTAGGTACCTGCACGTATTCATGTTGTAAGTCATTGGTTTGCTTCGACCGGGGATTGAACTCCCAACCTTCTGCCCGGGAAACGTACGCTCTACCGATTCGAAGACCACCTCTGGTTGTTTAATAAGTCCATCAGTTGGGTACATAGGATCAAATGTCGGTAATCGGGCTGTCACACTACAACGTATAGCCTTAGCGTATGCCAAAGTATGTGATTTTCGACCAACAAGTTGGTGTTTGTCGTCATATGGTATGTATACGTTGGGCGTATGTCAGGTATGTTCCGGGTACGTTGTTATGCGACATCTTACGTCACTGTACACCTAGGCTCCGAAAAAATTGTGTGCATGCTCAACATTTCCAACGTGTGTCGATGTGTGGATTGTACGTTGAACGTATGCTGCATGTATGTTGGGGATACGTCGGCATACATTGGGAGTATGTTAGGGATACATTGGAATATGTTGCTGCACGTTAGGCCTATGTTCAGCCGGTGGGAATGTGCAGTCCGCATACAGTCCGCATACTGCCAATGGATGCATAACATACTACTAACATACTTCGAATGGATGCCTACCATATCCCCAGCATACAGCATACTTAATGTATACATCATATTTCTAGCGATGGAGTAATTTACGTAACGCTGATCAGCATACCGTGATCATATGCAAATGTTTTGCGAACGTTTTACAAACGTTTTGCGAGGCACATGAACGCTCTCATATGCTAGCAGTAGGTCAGAGATACGTTCTGCATACGCTATGTATGTTGTGTGTACGTTGTCTGTACATTGTGTGTACCCCCATTTTTATCCCTTGCCACTGAAAAGTTAGACGAATGCCGACATACTGGCAATTTTTCTAATGTTGAGCATGCGCTGACGCAGTATGTCGTAGTGTGACAGGGCCTTAAGGGTTTTGATTTACTTCAGAAACTTGATACTACCATCGCGGATCATGCAACTTTAGACTGTAAGCGAGTAGAGTCGATCAAGTTGCTGCTCACTCACCAGACGGGATGGCCGAATGAGTTAAGCCCCCTTTACCTGTTTTGCTAGAGGGTGGGGTTCAAACCGAGTCAAACCAATCACTTAAACAGTTATGCCTGTTGCTTCCTATCATGGCGCTCGGCATTATTTGCATAGGGTAATGATTGGTTGGCTCAGTATCAGGATAATTGAAAACAGAACGAGACAGTAGTATAAAGTGGCAATTTTAATTATTTCTATCTTAGCTTGTTACATTACTCTTTCATGATGAGATGACCTTAGATATTTCAAGGATTACAGGCACTTAACCCTATCGATACATCATATTAGTTGGGTGGGTGGGACGGCAAATCTGGGCAGCAGAAGTATGTGCTCTCGGTTTGAAAAGTCTGGTCGAAGTGAATATCTCCAGTGCCACGTCATCGGCTTTGACTGGAAATCACTATAGGTGGCGCGTCAATCGGCAGCCATTTTAGTTCTAAAAGCGAATATAGATGTCGCCAAGAGTCTGATTTTAATCTAACTGCATAGTTCAAGAAGTATCATGTAGATGGCGTGTCGATCAGTGGCCAAAGTTATTAGTTCTAAGAATAGAATATAGTCGGCGCCATAGTGCCCTAATCAAGTGAGATTCACAGTCTCGTTCATTCAATTACCCATGTTGCGCACATCATGGACAATGTGACTGAGTGGGATATCAGGTCAATGGTGCTGGTGGCATGGTCTCTCAGTGTGGCAGACCTATAAAATCGCAATGAGTGTGCACCATCACAAGTCGGTACCCATACTGAAATACTTTAGATGGTGCCAGGACATAAAACCCCAACAACCGACCATCATTGCAACAGGTAAAGCTCCCAATGAAAGCATCAAATTTTGAAAACCTGAACACTTACCTAGGTTTGATTATTTGTTTGAGATTTGCATTCTGACAACATCCAATGTCATAGCAGGATGGGTAGATAAGTTGGTCCCCGTCCTGACATGAGCTTAGATGTTGCCATGATGTAAAACTCCAAGAACCAACCAAACCAACCAGCTGCTCACTCAGTGGGCATAGTGGCGTGTTTCCCCATCAGTCCCATTGGCTGTAATCGATTAAGACGACCCGGGCGACTCGGATCACCCGAGTCATCAGAATTTCAAATCGAACACCATGAATAGAGTCGACAAATACAGGTGCCATGTGCAAAACGATCCGACCCCAGTAACCCACCTCTTGGCTGGGGTTGGCTATGACCGATGACATCACATTTGCGCTGGTACCATCCTACAGGATAACAGCTACCAGTACCAGTTATACATGGTCCTTTTTGGTAATAACCTAGATTAATGAAAAGGAAATATAACTAAATTATGTCATCATAAAATATTTTAAATCCTATTTTGCTGTAGTTATATCGGTTATTAACAACAACAAAAGAAAGTTTTGGATTAAGCCACCATTTTTCCACCCCAATCGTGGAGAAGCGTATTCAATTATTCAAACCGAGTCCATAGGATGTACACATGCGCCAAAAATTGGCTCCAGTGACCCGAGTTGATTAATCGATTACGCCCTCAGTGGTCCACAGATGGAGGTAGGTGGTGCAGTTTGCAATGTTGAGCCGAAGCCCTGCCAAGACCGACTAATAGTTCCGCAAACTAATACCAGCCCATCCTGGCCACGTACATGCCATTTAACCATCAACACACACACCTTCCCCAATAAGCCAGCACCCTGTTTCACTAAAAATAGGTTACCGGACGCGGTGGCCGAATCGGTGGAGTGTAGGCCTCCAGTGCGTCTGATTGGGAGTTAGATAAAAGATTCACCCGGTATTTGTAGTACACAGGTGAAGGACAACGTAGTGTAAATACTGGCGAAAATAGGGGTAGTATGGAATATGAACTAAAAACTGTGGCTCCAGTATCAAAAGGCTACCCATATAGGCACAGATTTGGTGAAATGGGAGAGAATGCAAAAAGACAAGATGGCGGTGCTAGAACGCCGTCGATTTCAATTTTAAATCTTATTAAACTAGATATTACATTATATTTTTCAACTCAAAGGTAGCGGGCTATCAATAAGACATATGTAAAGAATAACTGTTGCTTCTTAGATTGTGAAATTAGGCTCTCATTTCCTTAACCCGCTTTTTCGACCGTTTTTATATAGGGTTGGTATTCACCCGTGTACTGCGAGTACCGGGTGAATGCTTTATCTAATTGGGAGTTTGATACCTGGTTGTGTCAAACAAATGACTTATAAAATCTATACTTGGCGCTAGCTTGGTTCTCGGCATTAGGAGGACAGCGCAATGACTGGTTAGCTCAGTGTCAGGATAATGTGACTGAGTGGGATATCGGATCATGGTACTGCGAGCCTGATTTCCGAGTAGGGCAGCACTATAAAGTTGCCATGAGTGCACACTGTCACAAGTTGGTACCCATCCTGATATGAACTTAGATGTTGCCAGGACGTAAAATTCCAACAACCAACCAATCAACTTTAAACGTACAACGAGTGTATGACCCTATTATAATAGGCTCGACCAGGTCCATATAATGGGATCACGAAAAGAATCGGTGTCATTACATCAGGGCTCAGTTGACTGAATTGCCTGTGAATTAAAGAATTCTCAGTCCAATGTATCATCGCATTATATCCGAAATTTGTGGTGAATTGGGGCGCGTTAAAATGGGACTTCATTGTCTCACCCACATCATTGATACTAAGGCAGGAGCGCAACGTAGCTCAGACGGTAGCGTGTCCAGCTGTGTAGATGTGGGTCATCCCGATCAATCCTGCTCAGTGGACCCATTTGCAGTTTGAGCTATTTTCCGTTCCAACCAGTGGTCCACACTAGTTCATGAAAGGTTGTGGTATGTGCTTTCTTGTCTATGGGAAAGTGCATATAAAAGACCCCTTGCCACTTATCGGAATGAGTAGCCTATGTGGCGGCAGCAGGTGTACTCTAAACAAATGTGTCAGAATGACCAAATGTTTGATGTCCAATAGCCGATGATAAAAATCAATGTGTTCTAGAGGTGTCATTAAATAAAACTAACTTTTTGGATACTAAGGCAGCAAGATCTTTAGTTGTAAATCCTCTCTACTTTGACACTCTGTTACTCCCGCTGATCACTCAATTGTTTTGGACCTGGTTGTTAGGACTCACAACCCAACCCAATAGAGGCGGAGTGTTAGTAAACCTGGCTGCGTGCAGGCTCCAAGACATCTTTTTGGCTAATTTCCATTCAGGGTACGCCTCCGAGTCGTCTCGGAGACCTCTCCCTTTTCAGACAGGAGACAAAAATGGCTGCTGAATTCAGTGGTTTCAGCCAATCAGACCTCTTCTTTTCCACCATATTTGAGGCGACCAACAGCTAAAGCTGTATAGACTAGCGTCACAGAATTTCTCCGAGGCTCCTCTGAGGCATACCTTGAATGCGGCGCAGACATAGTTTCCCCATCAGTAAGAAGGCAAGTCTGGTTTCCCATGTGGAAGGTCGGCTTTCAAATTCCCGCCAAGTCAAAGCAATGACTTAAAAGAATTGGTACTTGTCGTTACCTAGCCAGGCACTTGGCATTAATAGGAACGGACAAGGACTGGGGCCATATGCAGGAGTCAGTGTTAGCGGGGTTTGGTGTTAGAGCCTGTTACCGTTTAGCTATCACCGACGTCGGGAAGTGTGTCAAGTCATATGCAGGAGCGCGTAAGACGTACATTGTAGTTAAACCTGAATTTATTTATAGATTTGGGAAATCCCTCTGCGTCTGTACCCATATATTAGGCTTAAATATATTAAATGCTGTCATATTTAACAGAATTACATACGCAATAAGTGAAATTTGATCAATTTAACCCTAAATTCGAAGCAATATTAACGTTGCGGCTGTAACGGCGGCGATATTAATAGTTATATTTTCGAATCGACGAATGTAATGTAAACAAATTGCCGCAGCCACTGCATCGACGTCACTTTCCATACTGGCAGTGGCGGCCATTTGTTTACTTTACATTCGTCGATTCGAAAATATAAGTATTAATATCTCCGCCGTTACGGCGGCAGCGTTAATATTGCTTCGAATTTAAGGTTAATTTAATCACATTTCACTTATTGCGTATTTAATTCTGTTAAATATGATAGGATTTAATAGATTTGGCCCTATCCTTACGCTAACACCGCACGTAAACGTCATATGAAACGGGGTTAGTTTCGCGGACCTTAAACGCGCGGTGTTACCGTAACACGGCCTCCTGCATACCGACTTTTCGGCGCTAAACCAGAAATCCCGTTTAAACGCGTTTTGGCTCGCTAACACTGACTCCTGCATATGGCCCCTGGTTAGCTCAGTATCAGGATGATGTCACTGAGTGTGATAGTGGGGCATGATATCGGCAGCCTGATCTCTAAGTGGGGAAGCACTAGAAAGTGACCATGATTGTTCTACTGTCAAAAGCCAGTACCCATTTTGACAGATATGCCAAGTTTGGTGGTGCGGATGTAAATTGCAAAGACACAAGCAAACACATGAGTCTTAGTGAAAGAACTCACACTTTAAATCCACATCAAATTGCCACGAACGGCCATTTAATATGGTTGTCCACACACCAGTCCTAGTTAATTTGATTCAGACTCTCGATAAGCCAGGTAATAATAATAATAACATATTTATTTCCACATGATCAATGTACACACAAGTTGATATTTATATCAGTAATTATTTTACATGAAAAAGGAGAAAGCAGAAGTATAATACTTAGGAGGTGCTTTCCCCATTTAAAAATAACACTGATACATTGCTTATACCATAGAAATAATATATCGAAAAAGAAAAGTTAAAAGCATGTCAACATTACCATCAATACTGTAAATTAAATCTCAATATTTATGTACTAGACTACTTATTGTTTTCCCTCTGATAAAGCTTACATTTGTTGAAATATATAGATAGTTTTTTGAACATTTGATATTATCGTCAAGTGAATTCCATATTTGTATACCACATATAGATATACATTGAGACTTTAAAGTTGTTCTTGCAAATACTTGTCTTAGGTGGTTACTCTGCCTTGTATCTTGCCTACTATCTGAACTTATTTTGAATAAAGACTGTAGATTATTTGGCAGTATCCCTTTGTTTGCATTGTAAATTATCATACTAGATTTGATCTTAACCAAGTCTATTAATTTTAATACATGAAGATCAAAGAAGAGCTTATTAGGGTGCTCTCAATATCCAACGTTGCAAACAATTCTCACTGCTTTCTTGTGCAGCAAATAAATACACTCCATATTTGTTTCATATGTATTTCCCCATACTTCACAACAGTATGATACATAAGGCAGAAATAATGAATAATACAATATTAAGCATGCATTTTTGCTAAGTATATATTTTGCCTTGTGCATAATTGCAATAGTTTTGGACAATTTAGATTTAATCATACTAATACAACTTAATTCACATCAATCTGGTGTTAAATTTAATTTAATTCGGTTCACTGAGTTCGGCGCTAATTAAATTGTGTTTCAGAAGTAGTAGTTGGACTGGGTGGGTTTCGGGGGGTTTTGGTCAAAGGCAATCACTAGTACAGTTGAGAGAATGTGTTTAGTGTAATTAATATGTCAAGTTTATGTCCGTGAAGTTAATGAGATTTCTTAAGTAGTTTGGTTTGCTAGGTAGTTTATTCCATTGTGTTTTCCCCAGCGTTTAATATTCTTTATCATTTTCTTTCAGTGTTTTTTGCCATTGTAGTTTATTTCCATTGTTTTTCTCCCAATGCCTTTCTTCAATCATGCTTTCTTTGTCTACCAAGAGGGGTAGGGTTCATGTCATGTTTGGAAGTGTGCCTAATCAGCCCTGCTTCTGGTCCGACCCGGCCTTCTGTGTCGGCCCCAATCACACAATCACAAGGCTTTTGCAGCCCAACAGGTGAAAATGATTCACATCTAAAGAACACCATCGCAAGAAAATCCCCAATTGCAGGTGTTACTTTCATTTACTTTGATGCATATATATGCTGTATAAGAATTATACGAGTATAATACAACAGTCACCAATATTTACACACATGGGGGTTGGCTGTATAACAACTATACGAGTATAATAACCCGGTTAAAATCGAACAGCATCGTCACTAACCTTATACATTTAATATAATGTTTTCTATATGTGTACCAAACGATTTGTTTCTAGGTGGTGTCGTTTTAGAGATATGTAACTTTTCCTGTATTTTATGTATGAAGATTGCTCACGGCCATTGACAATGCCTTGAGTTGGATGGTATGCACAGTGAAAAGCATTAGTTTTATTCAAAATTAATAGAAATCAAGAACCCTAACCCCTAACCGTATCAATTTAATATAATCCTAATGGTAAAGATGTTTTCTATATGTGTACGAAGCGATTTGTTTCTAGGTGGTGTAATTTTAGAGATATTTGATTTTTTCTGTATGAAGATTTGCTCACGGCCGTTGACAATGCATTTGAATGGAAGTGTCCCTGGCAAACTGGTGTCCCTCGGAATCCGCAACACCGGTATATCCCTCCTGTCCCTCATCAATCACTCAGCTCCATGGACTATGGGAGTCTCTCATAGTAATCTACTACTCCAGCCTCCCCAACCCCAGCTCCGATGGTGGCGCCACCACCCTTGCACACTGTAACCGCCACTCACTGTACCGCTGAAAGGTTGTTCCACTAGCCAGAGTAAGTACACTCTCATCCACTATCATGTCTTCTTCTTTTCATTATGTAGGCAAGCTATTATATATATATATATATATATATATATATATTACAATAAATGAAGCGATAGTTATAATATATATGGAGCAAGTGGTGCAAACGTGGGGCGGAGACAGGTGCGGATGACGCGAACTAGATGAGCCAAAAGAGGATATGTAAGAGCAATAGGGCATAGTACTTGGTAACACCAGTAGGATGATCGAAAAGTGATCCGTATGTTGTAGAAATAGTGGGAGCATGATAGAAGGATCGGTATTCGGTAGTGGTAGAAAGATGATGATACAATGTCATGTATTTGGTAGCAGTAATAAGAGGATGATACAATGGCCTGTATTTGGTAGCAGTAATAAGATGATGATACAAGGTCCTGTATTTGGTAGCAGAAGTAAAATGATAATACAATGTCCTGTCGTTGGTAGTAGTCGTAACTGGATGATACAATGTCTTGTAGTTGGTAGCAGTAGTAAATTGATGATACAATGTCCTGTATTTGGTAGCAGTAGTACACGGATGATACAATGTCCTGTATTTGGTAGCAGTAGTAAATGGATGATACAATGTCCTGTATTTGGTAGCAGTAATAAGGTGATGATACAATGTCCTGTAGTTGATAGCAGTAGTAAATGGATGATACAATGTCCTGTATTTGGTAGCAGTAGTAAATGGATGATACAATGTCCTGTATTTTGTAGCAGTAGTAAGTGGATGATACAATGTCCTGTATTTTGGAGCAGTATTAAGTGGATGATACAATGTCCTGCAATGGTTCTCCACTTGTCACACCATCGGGACAGGTGGAGAACCAGTGCATCCAACCCTCGAGTAGAGGACGGAACTATTGATTGATTGACAATGTCCTGAAGTTGGTAGTCATATTAACAAGATCATACCATGCCCTCTAGTTGGTAGCAATAGTACGAGGATAATACTATGGACTATATGTGGCAGAAGTAGAAATATGATAACACAGTGCTCTCTATTTTGAAAACAGTAGTAGAAAGATGGCAATACAGTACTCTCTATTTGGTAGCAGTAGTAGAAAGCTGATAATACATTACTCTCTATGTTGGTAGTAGTGGTAGAAAGAAGATAATACATTACTCTCTATTTGGTTGCAGTAGTATAACGAAGATAATACATTACTCTCGATTTGGTGGCAGTAGGTCAGACTCCTAATCTGAAGGTTGGCGGTTCAATTCCCCATGCCACCACCTCTGCAAATTTGGATTTACACCGCTGTGTAGAACTTACAGTGACATCAAAGGCCAGTTGCTCTCATACCATGTCTATGTGGTGTGGGAGGTTAAAACCCCCTTTGGGTCGGTAAAAGTGTAGGCTCGGGCTTTCTATCGAGAAACTGTCTAATGGTGAAAACAAGTCTATTCAGACTTATCCATGATAGGCAGTATAAATCTTCAAGAAAAAAAGTAGTATAAATAAGATAATAAATTACTCTGTATTTGGTGGCAGTAGTATAAAGAAGATAATGCATTACTCTCTATTTGGTGGGAATAGTATACAGAAGATAATACATTACTGTCTATTTGGTGGCAGTAGTATAAATAATATAATACATTACTCTCTATTTGGTGGCAGTAGTATAAAGAAGATAATGCATTACTCGTTATTTGGTGGCAGTAGTATAAAGAAGATAATACAGTATTCTCTATTTGGTGGCAGTAGTATAACGAAGATAATACATTATTCTCTATTTGGTGGGAGTAGTATAAAGAAGATAATACATTACTCTCTATTTGGGGGAGTAGTATTAAGAAGATAATACATTACTCTCTATTTGGTGGCAGTAGTAAAAAGAAGATAATGCATTACTCTCTAGTTGGTGGCAGTAGTATAAAGAAGATAATACATTACTCTCTATTTGGTGGCAGTAGGAGACAGATGATAATATGGTACACTCTCTTTCAATGATAGTAACGAAAGGATCACAATACAGTACTCTCTATTTGGTAGCAGTAGTATAAAGATGATAATATATTACTCTCTATGTTGGTCGTAGTGGTAGAAATATGATAATACAGTACTCTTCAATTGATGGCAGTAGGAGAACGATGATAATATGGTACTCTCTGTTTGATGATAGTAGCAAGGATGATAATACAGTACTCCCTATTTGGTAGCAGTATTAGAACGATGATAATTCATTACTCTCTAGTTGGTAGCAGCACTAGAAAGGTGATAATACAGTACTCTCTATTTGCCATGAGCAGTAGAAACATGATAATACATACTCTCTCTAGGTTGTTAGTAGTGGCAGAAAGAACATAATACAGTGCTGTCTATTTGGTAGCAGTAGCAGAAAGATGATAATAGTACAGTGTTCTCTATTTTGGTAAGAGTAGTAGAAAGGCGATAATACAGTACTCTCTATTTGCTAGTAGGAATACAAAGATAATGATGCAGTGTTCTATATTTTATAACATTGTTCCTGGGAGAATGCCAACATTTTCTTCACGCCGGGATCTAGAACTGATTCGCGGTTAGGTTCTGCTGGCATGACTAGCTTTCCGGCGACTATCTATCCTTATTTCTGGGCAGAAAAATGAATGCATCGAATTTGGCAGTTGGGCATGGTATTGCAGAAAGCGATCGTATAATAATAATAATATTAATCAAACATTTATATAGCGCCCAATCCAGCAAGCCATTGTCAGGCGCTTTACATAACAAACAAATATACAGGAAGATAAATTTCACCTAGTTAAAAGCAGATTTAATGAAATATGTCTTAAGACCTTTTTTAAAAGCACTAACATATTTACAATCAGTGATATATCCTGGCAGAGCATTCCACAGCCTCGGGCAGCAATACTAAAAGCACGATCCCCAAAGCCTTTGAGTCTGCTCCGAGGAACTGCTAACTGGCTGGAGACTGTGGAGAGCAGTGTTTGAACATTTGTTCTCTCCTGGAGCATATCTCTCATATATTCTGGAGCCTGATCATGCAAGGCACGATATACAAGAAGCAGAACCTTGAAAACAATTCTCTTCTCCAAGCTGGCACTGAACTAGTTGGGTTTTAGTGTTTCTACATAGTGCAAAGGTAACTTGGTTTGAAGGAAGTGTAATGAGGTGTACTCCCCTAACCAGGTTGGTTGGTTGTTGGAGGTTTACATCCTGGCAACATGTAAGGTCATATCAGGATGGGTACCGAGTTGTGACAAATGCGCACATGGTGACTGTATAGTGCTGCCCTATTGGGAAATCAGGCTGCCGGTATCATGACCCGATATCCCACTCAGTCACATTATCCTGTCACTGAGCTAACCAGTCCTTGCCCTATCCTAGTAATGCCGAATGCCAGGCTAGGATGCGACAACTATCAATAGTATATATCAGTGTGCTTGACTTAGCTGGGATTTGAACTGCCGACCTTCCGCATTGGGAAGCATGCGCTCTCCCGATTCAGTCATCGCCTCCAGTGCCTCATCACACACGTATGTCTAAATTGGCGTACTTCATTTATAATATCACGTATATTCCATTAGGACAGATTTTATAGTTAAATAGCCGATCTCTATTGTGAGAGAAGTATTTTAAGTGGCCCATCTAACAAGGGCCAGGTTGCTATGTGTGCAAAGTGAGGTTCATATGCCAAGGTGCCAACAAGGACTTTAATTGCTTCCATACATGTTTAATGCCCGTCTGCTCAACTCGGTGCGGGTCACTTTGGGACGCTCGGTGCGGCGGGAGAGGGCAGGTGGGAGTGAGGGGGGGTTGGGGTGTGAAGCGGAGCTGGGGTGGGTGGGGTGGGGGGTGCACAGGGCAAGGAGAGGTTAGTGGGGTGGGAAGGGGTAGTGGGTGAGGCAAGGGGAGAGGATGGGGAGGGGAGGGGAGGGGAGGAGAGGGGCTGCATTATGGGTAGGCGCAACACGAAGAATACAATTTGTGTGTTTGTTGTTTTACATCCTAGCAACATCTAAGGCATATCAGGATGGGTACCGACTTGTGACACTGCACACTCATGGCAACTTTATAGTGCTGCCCCACTGGGTGACCAGGCCACCAGGACCATGACCTAATATCCCACTCATTCACAGTATGCTGACACTGAGCCAACCAGTCCTTGCCCTATCCTAATAATGTTGGGTGCCTGGCTAGGAAGCAACAAGTATCAAGTCTTAAGTCATTGGTTTGACTCGACCAGGATTCGAACCCACGATCCCACGGTCTACCAACACAGGCGACGGACGCTCTAACTCATTTGGCCAGGGAACCAGGAGGATGGGGGACCAGACGGACAAGGAACCAGGAGGGGTAGAGAAACAGTAATGTTGAGCACCAGGTTACAAAGGAAAATTGTTTTATTTAACGACGCTTCTAGAGCAGATTGATTTTTATCATCGGCTATTGGACGTCGAATAGCACCAAGGTACAGAACAACATTTATATTTATTTGCTTTGCTTTCATGTTGCCCGGGTTCTAATATGCCCTCAGATGTGTTTAGGTCATAAAGCCACAACAACCAACCAATTTCTCTTGTATAATTCATCCTATTCACGCGCGACCTAATTCATCATAAGAACGAGGCTGAGTAAGCGTCGGTATTGGAAATGGCCATAAGACACTACTGTGTGCCGATGTGTCTGAACTACTACAGAAATTAAAGGAGTAACTTCTGAAGATATTCACTTTTGAAACTATCATATTCATGTTTGCATACCTTTTTTCTATTTATTGGTCAATTTTCATGAAGATTGAGTGATGATCAGATGCATTTCAGTAGGCAATGTCAACAAAGTCACTCACCGTGGCTGCCAATCTTTCCTTAAATTCAAAATTGCATAACTTTCTTAATATAGATATATTTAAAAAATATATTTGAACCCTTTTAAAGCTTTTATTAATTTGTAATTACTAAGACTAGTTGTTCAACTGTGTTGCACAGATAACTACGCTGAGAGTGCTGCATTACGTGATACCACTATAACTATGCAGACTTGAAGTTGACAGTCACATTGTAGTTAAAGAATGGGAAAAATCATCATGCAAGGGTCACCCAATCTTCGTGAAAATGTGCCAATAGATAGAAAACAGGTATGCAAATATGAATATGTTACTTTCAAAAATGAATACCCTCAAATTTGAGTGATTTCCAGAGGTTTTGGTTGACAAAAAAGTATTCACATCACTTTACATACAGTGGCACCTAGCCGACGCGTAAGTGCCCGTGGTCTGGTTTCAACATGGCCACGGCGTGAATAGGGTGAATTATATAATAATTAAGAACAGCCTATCAACACACTGAACATGGATATCAGTTCAAATATGTGCCACTCCCCCCCTCCTCACTGCCAAAACCCAGAACCATCATGGTCACCTTTCGATCAGTCCAAATCAGGAATGGTGTCTTCTACACACGGACAAAGTTGAACAAATCCGACAGATTACCAGGAATCTATCTCAATGACGATGTGACGGTTGGCACCCGTAAAAAGAGAGATGAGTTCAGGTCGGTGGCAACCCTGGCCAGAACTATGGGCTGAGACATTAGAATACATGGAGATGGGATAATCATAGATGAACAGAAATTCAGATGTAACAAAATCCTACCTGAAAAGTACTCCCTGACCAAGGCTAAGACAGTGGAGGTTCTGGGAGAGGTCTATTTCCACTCAGAACATACGTTCCTGTCGAATTTCTACCGCTCTCCAATCAGCAATGAAAAATGAAATATATCAGACTGCTGTGCACTTCCTACAGGTGACAAAATGTCACTTGGCAAAAGACACCATCAAATTTAACCAGGTAATGACCGCACAGACCCCACTGGAAGCCAAACGGATTGCGGACCAGATCCTGGAGACCACTGAATGGCGCCATGGAAGAGAGGCACTGCTAACATCAATCATAAACAAGAAATTTGACCAGAACCCTGACCTGGCAGATATGCTTGTGGCCACAGGGAACCTGAAGCTAAATGAAGCAACCAACAATGCGTACTATGGGATAGGTGCAACACTCCAGAGCAAAGCACTGAGAGATAGGGCCTAGAGTGGCTCGAACAAACTAGGCCAGGTGTTGGTGTCTAAGAGAAACACCCTCATGGAAGCAAAAAACCAGGACTAAACAGCAAATATACATATGCACTGGTGGGTACCCTCTATGTGCCAGGTGCCAGGCCCTTTCAACCCCCTTTAAATTTATGGGAGAAAGTCTCCTGTTGCCACAATGGATTCGATGCTAAGTGAGGTGATGATAATATAGATGCTGAGATGGGACACTAAAGTTAGTTAATCATGCTCGAATACTGATTTGGGTTGGAACCAGGAATTTGAACTAAATGGTTGGCACTGGGATATCGAATATGTTACTGTGTAAACTAATTCAGACTTGCTTTCCGTGACCCTAACAGTTCAATACTATTTTATTTATTGTAATTATTTTGTAATTATCTTTTTGGTCGGACTGTACAGCTTTAAAGGGGACGAGCTAAGGGAGATCATTTATAGGACACTCAACTAATCCAGTAACCCACCTGCACTACAATGACTCCACTAGGGTAGGGTTACTGCTCAGCACAACCACATACTGACATCCTGGTTACATAGTGCTACCATAGACTAACAACTCACCTGGTGCTAGGTCATCGCTGGTCTTGACAGGATGGTAGGAGGAGGGGGCACACATGGGTGCATTGAACCTACATACCAACCTACATACACAAGCCCGCACACAATAAGCTGGCCAGTGGCCTCACTAACATCAGCATACCCATACCCTACTTTTCACAATTGCAGCCCGGACCACCACCCTGTCCCCTCCTTCAGTCAGCGGTACAAGCACTCTCCAGGTACAGGACAGGCAGAGCCTAGTACAATAAACAATCATATTGCCATGCAGTTTTCACAAAATATTAGAGTGGATGGACACACAGGACTGGTCTGCAGATGATATAAGATTAAACTAGGTAAAATACATCTAAACAAGAGCGGTCCAGGATTGATGCACAATATATATAAACAACTGCCCACATGTCCTTCTCTATTTTGGAAAGTATCTGGGGAACATAATACACATATAACACAAACAAATTCCAAATTCTCCAAATTAACGGCAACAGCCCAGTCCTTAAGCAATAGTAGCCACCCACAGCACACCGGGGTACACACAGTCCATTAGGCACACATCATACAGCACTGCATGCCTAACAGCTACCTAGCGGTCATTCCCTATTTCGGATCGACCTTGGATAGCCAACCCCAACACAAAACAAGCTCAAACATCTACAAGCCAAGAATACAATTAACTGCCACACTTAGAACCAAAACCATTAGCTATCTAAAGGTCCTTCCCTATTTTGGATCGACCTTGGATAGCCAAACCCAACACAAAACAAGCTCAAACATCTACAAGCCAAGAACACACTTAACTGCCACACTTAGAACTAAAACCAGCAACAATGTTTAGTCTGATCATTGTGGACTCCCATAGGTCTGGCCTACAAAGCATCCTGGCAGATACATGTGACATAGGTGAAACCATATTGTGCACCCACAAGAGTGCAGGCATACTGGGTGTGGTTGCAAATTACTAAACATCATACAAACCAGGAAACCTGACATCATAGTAGTGATGTCACTGAAAGGGACCCAATAACCAAAATAACAAAACTAAGATCCAATAATGAACAAGACATAGTCAATAGAGTCCAGAGTGCAGCCAGAGAAGCGATAGAAATCATCAACAGAGCAATAATAACTCAAATATCCTTTGCGACCCTCACAGGGCTTGACCTGCAGACTACAACAATAGAAGCCGCAGATCAATGTCTACTGACCAATACCTAACATATTGTGCAACAACCCAGAAGATAGACACTAGTCAAGACCTTCTCAACAAATCAATACTAACCATCAATTGCCAATTAGTGGCACTAAACAAGGAAAATAAGATACCAACAACCTGGGCAGCAAGTAGAGTACACGCATACTTCAATAAGTCATATCACCATTACTATGGACGACTAAGTGATGGGTGCCATGCCCACCCCGAAACAAGACAGTACTGGGCCACCCAAATAATCAAGACCATCAATACCATACACCCACAGAACCTCGCTAACTAACAAACTCACCAAGTATCAGCACAGTGATCAAATATTGCCATCAATGCGTTGTTGCATGTCGTGATGGTTGTGCCGCTTGTAGAGGTTAGGTTATATGGAATATCCTGAACTAGTGATCAGAAGTTTAGATTTAATTGTCCTTTTACTACCAGCTACCGTATTACCATGTATAGAAAACAGCTTTGAGTGCCTAGTACTATGGACATTACTGCATGAGAACACCATGCACACACAAAACATACCATGTATGCACATGAAATGAGATACAAGAGCATAAATATAATTTAAAAAGTAAAGATACAAATTCTCAGCCCAGACTAACACTCAACGCTCACTAAGATAAATAAATAAATATGTCAATACAACAGTCACCAATATTTACACACATGGGGGCTGGCGGGTCCTTTGGTGGGGGGTTGCATGCACGGGAGAGTGACTGCGAGGACCCAGGTGTGGTGGTTGATGGGCCACCTACTTTTACTGCACTTCCTCTGACACAACTGAAGGGCCAACCAGGCTTCAAGATTGGCCATCTAAACATACAAAGTCTCCCCAACAAGATTGACCAGCTAATGATAGACCTACCTGAGTCAGGATTTGATGTCTTCACAATATCAGAAACATGTCTCAACAGTCACATGGAAGATAAACTAACCGACAGAAAAACAAAGTGGCCAGATGCTCAAACCAAACAAGGAGGTGAACTGGGAATTTATTAAAAGAATGAGCTGCATACTGATACATCAAAATATGAGGACCTTAACCTCTCCAACTGCAACATAAATCTACAATGGGCAATTGTAATCAAACCTCACACCAAGAGTATACTCATCTGCAACATATATACGCCTCCAGATGGCAATCTAAATGAAGGAATTGACCTTCTAAATGAATCCATGAGACAAATAACCGACATGGACAAATATGAGATACTCATACTAGGATACTCATATTGCAGCACTTATGAGATCCAGCAAATGATACACAAACCAACCGAGATAACCAGAACCTTTGACAAAACAATAGACCTAGCATTCACCAAAATTAAACACTGCACCAATGGAGGAGTTATCAATTATAATATAAGTGACCACAAACCAATATACATACTAAAAAAGAAAATAAGGAATGACAAAAGATCTGCCACCTACTGAAGACGCTCAGAGTGAAACTGTGATCAGAGTGAATTGGAAAACTCACTGCAGGAATTCAACCAAAGAGAGCTCCTAGTGGAACAAGACCGAAACAAATGCTGGGAAATGCTTAACACAACAATAACAAAAACAGCTGACATGCACTGTCATCTAGTAGAGCTCACTATTATAACTAACACTGCTGGGTACCTTAATGATGAACTAACAGAACTACAACAAGACAGAGACTACTTCATACACAAATTTGAAATATCAAAAGACCCTGGTGATGATTTCATAGCCAAATGTATGATTAGAAAAGCGAAAGCAAGATTCCTCCAAGAACAACTAGATAAACATTGAAACAATGCCAAAAAATGTTGGTGTGTACTCAACCAGATTGAACCAACAAACCAGACCAAAATTAGTAGCCTTTCCAATGAAGAATCTGTCAACATGATACCTGATAACCTACTTACTGAAGAAATCAATAACTATTTCATCGAGATAGGAGAAAGGTTAGCCAGTAAATTTAACCGAGTAACAGCCCAACAAAAATGTTACCAAGCTAAACTAAATAACCAAAACTATGATCTCCAAGAAACATCTTGTGATGAAATCCTAGATAGAATAAATCAAATATCATCCTATAAATTGTATGGTATAAAAGACATCAGCCCTGATAAAGATGGCAATAACAACATTAATTAGGCAATTTATACATATATACAACTTAATAATTAAAACAGGCATCTTCTCCGATGCATGGAAAGTAGCTACAGTCATCCCAATCCCCAATACCACTAACACAACATATTGCAGTGAACTGCAACCAGTTTCAATCCTCCCACTTCCAGGAACAATTATTGAACAGATTATACCTGACCAAGTTAAAGCATTCCTTGAATCATCCAACTATCTGACCTACCAGCAAAATGGATTTAGGAAAAACAAATTCACAACAGGGGCTCTGGCATCTCTACTGGCTGAACTTTTAGGCAACATGGATAAAGGTGAACAAACAATCACTGTCTTCCTTGATTTCAAAAAGGCATTTGATACAATTGACCATAATCAGGAAAAACACGAAGACAGCAAGTATAATTATGGTAACTTTAATCAAGGTAAGGTTGAAACGTCTGGTTACACAATGTCAGCTCACAAGTGCTTATAAACGAGGCTAGAGATGCTATGGCCCTACTAAATGTCATGCGTGGGGTGGGTGGGAGGCGCATTTTTAAGTCTGGTCAAAGTCTCCTGGCTCCTCCGGTCGTAATGACAGAAACCCACTGCTGCGTCGCCTTATATAGCTAAGTTGTACCCACAAAGCACCGCGTCGACAGTTTAAGCACACTGCCTGCTACGTCATCAGAACCTGAGATCCACGGTGGCGAGGCTAAGAAAAGACACCGCTAGTCGGCGACTGAGTTAAATACGTAGTTCTGACGAAATCCGCTAGTCGGCGCCAAAGACGTCCTGGCTACTGGCACGCCTTGTACTGTCTTCGTGATCCTGATTACCCGCAATGCCAAAGCATTACGCATAATCAGGAAAAACACGAAGACAGCAAGTATAATTATGGTAACTTTAATCAAGGTAAGGTTGAAACGTCTGGTTACACAATGTCAGCTCACAAGTGCTTATAAACGAGGCTAGAGATGCTATGGCCAAAAAGAGTCTGATAGCAATCTCGGAGCCGAGACCGATGGTTTCCGAGGGACATACGCGTGCACCGCGGATGATTTCCAGTGACCAAGGTCTCTTATGTCCTGAAGGGGGAACCCCGAGGCAGGCACAGGTCTGAGCCCTACCTCTACGAAGACTATGCAGGGTCATGGCTCCTGGGGATCCGATGCCCAGCGCTGAGAGAGCGTGACGAAGAAGTTTGGTAGCCCTCCTCGGTGTGATGGGCGTCCCAAGCGCATCCAGGAATGCCGGGCCATCTGGATGTGGCATCAGGTTCCGATAGTAAGTCTCCCATGCTTGTAGCGGGCAGTATCATGACCCAGGTATCGCTGGTACATGGATGACATGTGGCGAAATTGACTCCCAGGACGTCTTCGAGCTGCAGACCCCTATGACCAGGGCTGAATCAGTATGAGTTATGTCCTTGGCCCGCAACGTGCGTCTTGTAGATAATGTCGTCTCTGCTGTTAGTAGATTACTCTGTCTGAGTAACGTAAAATATCCAATTATTAGGACGGCTTGACAAATTTGATTAGCCTACGATGATGTCTTTGGTGTACCTGTGGCAAAGAAGGCAAGTATTAATTTTTGCCACAGATTATATGCATGATGAGATAGGGTCGGCACACCGGCGCGTGTGTTGCCGGCTCCCTGCTACGTCGATCGCCGGAGATTTAATATTGTCCAGGCGGGCTGGCGTGCGTATCGCCGGCTCCTTGCTTCGTCGATCACCGGAGAACTAAGTTGTCACGTCGTGCCGGCGAGCGTATTGCCGGCTCCCGGCTTGTCAATCGTCGAAGAAATTAGTCCGTCGTGCCGGCGAACCGCCGCGCATTCTGCCGGCTCATTGCTTCGTCGGTCGCCGGAGAATTTAGTCTTGTCCCGGCGGGCTGGTGCGCGCATTGCCGGCTCCCGGCTTCGTCAATCATCGGAGAATTAATGTTTCCCTGGTCGACGGCATCTGCCACACTGATTCCCATGCTTAACGGCTCCTCCGGTCGGGCCGGCTGCAGTGAATCCCGTGTTGCTGGAGAATTTAGTATTGTCCCGGCGTGCCGGCACGCGTGTCGCCGGCTCCTTGCTTCGGTCGATCGCCTGCAGAGAAATTCTGACAGTCGTGCCGTCTCCTGGCGCGCGTGTCGCTGGCTCCTTGCTTTGTCGATCGCCGGAGAATTTTAACGTTGTGCTGGCGAACCGGCGCGTGTGTTGCCGGCTCCCTGCTACGTCGATCGCCGGAGAATTTAATGTTGTCCCGGCGGGCTGGCGTGCATATCGCCGGCTTCTTGCTTCGTCGATCACCGAGAATTTTAACGTCTTGCCGGCGAGCGTATTACTGGCTCCCGGCTTGTCAATCGTCGAGAGAAATTAGTCCGTCGACCCGGCGCGCGTGTTGCCGGCTCCTTACTTCGTCGATCGGCGGGGAATTTAGTGTTGTCCCGGCGGGCTGGCCCGCGTGTCGCCGGCTCCTTGCTTCGTCAATCGTCGGAGAATCCAATGGTACAGTGATTCCCATACTTAAGGCTTGATAACGTCTCCTGGCGCGCGTGTCGCCGACTCCTTGCTTCGTCGATGGCCGGAGAATTTTAACGTCGTGCCGGCGAACCGGCGCGTATGTTGCCGGCTCCCTACTACGTCGATCGCCGGAGAGTTTAGTATTGTCCCGGCGGGCTGGCGTGCATATCGCCGGCTCCTTGCTTTGTCGAACCGGCGCGTGTGTTGCTGGCTCCACCGGCTCCTTGCTTCGTCACTCGCCATAGAAATTTAACGTCGTGCCGGCGAACCGGCGCGCGTGTTGCCGGGGCATTGCTTCGTCGATCGCCGGAGAATGTAGTGTTGTCCCGGTGGACTGGCGCGCGTGTCACTGGCTCCTTGCTTTGTCAATCTTCGGAGAATCCAACGTTGTGCCATCGACCCAGCGCGCGTGTTGCTGGCTCCTTGCTGCGACGATCGCCAGAGAATTCGTCAGAGAAATTACTGTTTCCTTGGTCGACTGCATCTGCTACAGTGATTCCCATAACATCTCCTGGCGCGTGTGTCGCCAGCTCCTTGCTTCGTCGATCGCCGGAGAATTTAGCGTTTTCCCAGCGGGCTTGCGCGTGTATTGCCGGCTCCTTGCTCCGTCAATCGCCGCAGAAATTTAACGCCGTGCCGGCAAGCGTATTGCCGGCTCCCGGTTTTGTCAATCGTCAGAGAAATTAGTGTTTCCTTGGTCGACGGCATCTGCTCCAGTGATTCCCATACTTAAGGTTTGAGAACGTCTCCTGGCATGCGTGACGCCGGCTCCTTGCTTTATCGATCACTGGAGAATTTTAACGTTGTGCCGGCGAACCGGCGCGTATGTTGCCGCCTCCCTGCCACGTTGATCGCCGGAGAATTTAGTGTTGTCCCGGCGGGCTGGCGCGCGTATTGCCGGCTCCTTGGTTCGTCGATCGCCGGAGAAATTTTAACGTCGTGCCGGCGAACCGGCGCGTGTGTAGCCGGCTCCCTGCTACGTCGATCGCTGGAGGATTTAGTGTTGTCCCGGCGGGCTGGCGCGCGTATCGCCGGCTCCTTGCTTCGTCGAACACCGGAGAATTCAGTGTTGTCCTGGCGGGCTGGCGCGCGTATCGCCGGCTCCTTGCTTCGTCAATCGCCGTCGAAATTGAACGTTGTGCCGGCGAGTGTATCGCCGGCTCCCGACTACGTCAATCGCCGGAGAAATTAGTGTTGTCCCGGCGGCTGGCGCGCATATTGCCGGTTCCTTGGTTCGCTAATCGCCGTAGAAATCTAACGTCGTGTCGGCGATCGTATTGCCGGCTCCTGGCTTCGTCAATCGCCGGAGAAATTAGTGTTTCCCTGGTCGACGCCATCTGCTACACTGATTCCCATGCTTAACGTCTCCTGGCTCCTCCGGTCGGGCCGGCTGCAGTGAATCCCAATTTTTAAGTCTGGTCAAAGTCTCCTGGCTCCTCCGGTCGTAATGACAGAAACCCACTGCTGCGTCGCCTTATATAGCTAAGTTGTACCCACAAAGCACCGCGTCGACAGTTTAAGCACACTGCCTGCTACGTCATCAGAACCTGAGATCCATGGTGGCGAGGCTAAGAAAAGACACCGCTAGTCGGCGACTGAGTTAAATACGTAGTTCTGACGAAATCCGCTAGTCGGCGCCAAAGACGTCCTGGCTACTGGCACGCCTTGTACTGTCTTCGTGATCCTGATTACCCGCAATGCCAAAGCATTACGCATAATGAGATCCTGATGCAGAAAGTAGCAAGAGCTGGATTAGGTAACAAAGCATATAATTTATTCACAAATTATCTTAAGAACAGTATGCAGTGCACAAAACTAAACAACAATGAGTCCACCACCCGTAGGGTCAAAACAGGGGTGCCAGAGGGTTCCACCCTAGGACCCCTGCTATTCGTAATCTTTATTAATGACCTACCACTAGTATCTGAAAGAGCAACATTTACATTATTTGCTGATGACACAGCACTCACGGTACACAATAGAGATATTGTGGCAGCTGCAGCCCAGATAGACCTGGTGCTAGTCAAGGTGAATACATTGTGCCATGAAAATAAACTAACAGTATATAGTGACGAGACAGAGTATGTGATCTATGGGATGAAAATGAGAAAAACAAGAGCCCCTCAAATCCAACTACAAATGGGTGGAATCGTACTTTGTGAAGTGGACTCCTACAAATACCTGGCCACAACTCTTGACTCCACACTAAATGGGAACCGACAATTGGCAAGACTGAATCAAACACTGGCAGTAAAGCTGACAACTCTTAGGAAATTAAGGAAATTTATAAGTGAAAACAATGCACTGCTCCTGTACAAGACTACAATATTGACTGTTATAGATTACAATGACATCATATATGAGCTCTTAACAAAACAAGAAAAGATCAAACTGCAAAGAATTCAGAACCGAGCACTGAGAACAGTTTACCAAGGCAAGACACTCAGTGTGGCTGAACTGCACAAGAAAGCCAAATTGGATACTCTCTCAGAATGAAGGGACCTACATGTGATGGCACTAATGCACAAACACGCAAAAGATGAAAAATGCATTGATTACACAAATAGAATAACAAGAAGGGTAGCCTCCACTCTGCTCAATGTACCACACCATTCAACAAATTTATATAATGGAGCACCAATCTACAAAGGTAGTGTCATGTGGAATGACCTTCACATCAGAGTCAGAGAAGCACAAAAAATACTTGCCTACAAAATTGCATATAGAGCCCATCTGGTTATTCAGGCCCTTGAATAACTACTGCAGTAATTACTAGCAAAGCCCTGAGCTCCTGTCCCCCTCGCATCCTCGCTTGCTCTCCTGTGCGTTTTTCCCCCCACCGACCAGCCCAATGGGCCCCCCTCCCCTGCCACCACACTTAACCATCATGAATAAACCATTAACACACCAAACATCCTACACAACTATCAACCTGTTTAAACACATTGAACAATATATAAGACAGACAAAATGTATTCTCAACTATAAACTTACCTTGTAACCCACAACGATTGATTGAGTTGCCCTGAGTATACACTTTCTACTCAGTGCTGCTCCCCATTTTTGCATGAACTACGGTGACTGATGCTGTACATTATACAGCAGGAGCCACTCCCTTAATTATAATGGATTGGGGATGTAACTAATACAGCACTGATCAAACTGAGATTATTTAGACTGTCAACTACAATAGTAAGATGGCTGGAAGACCAGTGCTCCGGAGTTGAGAAGTATCATATTCAGATGAATAAATACTTTACCAAAAGAAAAACACCTATCAAATGGATTCTAATAAAAAGAGATACTCAAATTAGGAAAATAATACAAAAGAAGATTGCAGACTTTGAAGCCACAAAAGAAAAGCCATAAATACTAATAAGCCCAAATGAAAGAGTGAGTGGCATTAGTTAGTGTGTTCTCCTGCTGGGGTTTTCATTACAGATTAAGTATCAATGCCGCAGTACATTCGGCGATAATTTCGGCTGAGTGCTCATTAATTCGAGAACAAGAGTGATTCGGACAACCAAAATTCCCATCCGGTGAATGCCTCAGATATTTTTAGATATTTTTTCAATGACGACACCATTGGCTTCAGCATTAAAAGTTTCTATTGCATTGACTTAAGAAGACCAGATGGGATGGCCGAATGAGTTAGAGCGTCCATCTCCCATGCTGGTAGATCGTGGGTTCGAACCCTGGTTGAGTCAAACCAATGACTTAAAATGGTATACTTGTCACTTCCTAGCCAGGTGCTCGGTATTATTAGGACAGGGCAAGGACTGGTGTGCTCAGTGTCAGGATAATGTGACTGAGTGGGATACCAGGTCATGATGCCGGTGGCCTGGTTTCCCAGAGGGACAGCACTATTAAGCCACCATGAGTGCACACTGTCACAAGTCGGTACCCGTCCTGATATGACCTTAGATGTTGCTAGGAGGTAAAACAACAAACATACAAACAACTAATTGACTTAAGATCCCCTTCTGTCCCATAGCACCTGCTATGTGCACCAGTATCTAAGTTCAATGTGGAGGAACCCACCTAGGAACCGGATTCGGTGGACGAATCGGTAGAGCATAGGCTTCCTTTCAAGGTCTGGGGTTCGATTCTCAGTTGAGTCAAACCGATGACTTACCAATTTGACACTTGTTGTTACCTGGCCTGGTGATCGGCATTACTAGGAGAGAGCAAGGACTGGGAAGTTCCGTATCAGGATAATGTGACTGAGTGGGATATCAATCAGATTATGCAAATCTCAAATGAACAAACAAACAATCAAACCTAGGTACATGTTCGGGTTTGGAAAATTTGATGCTTTCATTGGGAGCTTTGCTTGTTACAATGATAGGTGGTTATTGGGGTTTTAGATCCTTGCAAGGTATAAGGTCATATCAGGACGGGTACCGACTTGTGACCGTGCGCATTCATAGAGGACCTGATATCCCACCCAGTCACATTATCATGAGACACTCACCCAACCACTCCTTGCCCTATCCTACTAATGTGAAGCGCCTGTCTAGAAAGCGACACATGATTTCTAAATCATTGGTTTGGCTCGACCAGGGTTCGAAACCACAGTTTTGAATCCAATGATCTTCTACCAAACCGTGACACGGATGCTCAACTTATTCGGCCATGCCGTCTGGTCTTTGCAATGAAGTAACTTTCTTGATCGACAATAAAGGGTTGCAATTGCACATCGGTGTTCTCTGTGGCGGAGTGGTTAGAGGGTCTGACTTTTTTCTAGGTTGGACTCCTAATCTGAAGGTTGGTGGTTCAATTCCCCATGCCCCCCACCTCTGCCAATTTGGATTTCCACTGCTGCATATAACTTACAGCGTCATTAAAGGCCAGTTGCTCTCATACAATGTCTATGTGGTATGGGAGGTTAAAAATCCCTTGGGTCGGTAAAAGCGTAGGATCGGGCTTTCTATCGACAAACTGTCTACTGGTGAAAGCAAGTCTGTTCAGACTTATCCATAATAGACAGTACAAATCTTCAAGAAGAAAAAAAACCCTGCTATTGCCGATCAAGACAGATTGTTCCGTGGCGCACAGCAGGCTTTAACACTGTGGCTGTTAGAGGAGAATGTCATGCATGTGGGATGCGCCTTCTGATGACACCAAGAGGATGAGGGCACAGCTTCTACCCGTCTCATTAATAACCACCTTCTGCCTCTGAAGCTCTGCTGCAAACAGAGTCAGGCCGCGTTTAAATGTGGTTTATCTCCATCAAGCGACACCCTGCTGATGGACCAGAAGTCGGGTAGTTGCTTCCCTAATCAGCAGAGCGTGGGTCTCAGGTGCAGAAGGTCGGGAGTTCGGTTCCCGGTCGAGTCAAACCAATGACTTATAAAATTGAGATTTGTCACTCCCTAGCCTCGCGCGTGATATTAATAGGATCGGGCAAGGACTGGTTGGCTCAGTGCCAGGATGATGTTACGGAGTGGGATATCAGGTCATTGGGTCCGTGGCCTGATTTCCCAGTGGGAGCACTATAAAGATGCCATGAGTACACGCTGTCACAAATCGGTACCGGATATGACCTTAAATGTTGCTAGGTCGGCCACCACGTCTCATGCGACGGTAACCTCTATCCTTATAATTTATATTACCATAATGGATTATAAACATAAGGCAAATATATATGTGTTGTGTGAAGATAAATATCATATTGTATATGTACACCGTGAAGGTGTACATGTAAGGGGGGCCGTTAAACCATCAGCAATCATCATCACAAGTCTGCCCTGACCTCTCAGGCAAGGAGCCGCATAGACAGGTATGGGTTGGTAGTGTGGTGATATCAGGGAGCCTCGGTGGTATAATGGTTAGCACACTGGCCCAGAATGCAAAGAGATGTGGGTTTGAGTCCTGTTCTTGGCGCAATATTCCCCATTTTCATCACACACCACAACACTGGAGCCATGACCAGGATCTTGTACAAGCTATGTGATGTATAGTTGTTGAACCTACCCTGTGTATCTATATGTAAGCTTATTGGCTGGATGTATGTAATCGTAAGCGTTAAAAGACTTACACTTCCAGGGGGATGAGTGTAGAAGTCTGCACTGACCTCTCAGGCAAGGAGCTGCATAGACAGGTAGGGTTGGGTAGTGTGGTGATATCAGGGAGCTTAGGCGATGTAATGGTTAGCACACTGGCCCGGAATGCAAAGAGATGTGGGTTTGAGTCCCACTCTATGCGCAAAATTTCCCATTTTCATCACTCCCCATGACACTATTATATAATGATGTAGGTGCTCGGCGTTATTAGGATAGGGCAAGGGTTGGTTGACTCAGTGTCAGGATAATATGACTGAGTGGGATATTGGGTAATGATGCTGGTGCCCTAGTCTCCCAGATGGGCAGCACTATAGTATAAATTCACCATGAGTGTGCACTCTCACAAGTCGGTACCCATCCTGATATGACCGTAGATGTTGCCAGGATGTACAACCCCGATCACCAACCAAGTGCTTCTGCAGAATTGACCATTAACCTCGTCACAGCGCATTGGTGGAGAATTGGGTAACACTAAAGGCCAATGCGCATAGTGTATGAGCGTACTGTCGCTAGAGGACATTTTATCGACCTGTCTTTGTACGTTGAGAGCTTGATGGAACTGCGCTCTGAGGAATAGCACACAACACGCGGAAGTCTCCAGAGGGAAGCTGGGGCAGGGGGGCTGGGTCTGGAGGAGATGGGGGTAGGGGGTTGGAGGAGGGGAGAAGGAGGCTGGAGGCGGGAAGAGGAGGGAGGAGGAGGGGAGGAGGAGGGGAGGGGGGAGGGAGTAGGACCATGAGGAACAGGGGGAGGAGATGTAGGGGGAGAAGGAGAAGGAGGAAGAGTGGGAGGCTGGAATGGGAAGGATGGGTGGGGGAGGGGTAGAAGGAGACGGTGGAGCGTGAGGACGGGGGAGGAGGAGGGGAGGAGGAGGGAGTAGGACGGTGAGGAAGAGGGGAAGGAGAGGTAGGGGGAGAAGGAGGAAGAGTGGGAGGCAGGAAGGGGAAGGATGGGTGGGGGAGGGGTAGAAGGAGACGTGGAGCGTGAGGACCGGGGAGGAGGAGGGGAGGAAGAGGGGGAGACGGCAGGAGGAGGCGAGGCGGAGAGAGTGAGCTAGGGGTCAGGGTGTCCTGGGAGGTGGGAGTGGAGAGGAGGGGAGGGCTGTAGAGGAGAGGGGAGGGGGAGGGGGAGGGGGGGGAGAAGACGTAGGGGGGAGGATTAGTGGAAAGCGGAGGGCGGGAGGGGGAGGCTGGAGAGTGGGGGCTATGAAGGCGCAATGATGGCTGATTTACAATGCGCAGCTCTGCCAAAAAGGAGCCAATTTCCGCACACGTGTTGACAGAGGGGAAGGCAATCTGCCTAGCAGACAGATGGCTATCTCTTTTATTCAGATTGAACACATTCAAAATACAGGTACACAGTTGCTGGGAGTCTCCTCAGTCAGAGACAGTAACATGGCATTTCATTGACTGAACTCCTCCAGTCAGTGGTGGGAGGAGGCAGGGTGGGAGTGGGTGGACTCCCGCTACTCCCACCAGCCCCCTACCCCCCTGCTGGGTAAGGAGGTAGGGGGGGCCAATCCACACCAAGTCAGATACATATTTGTTCATCAAGTTCACCAAACACACTTACATGCAAGTATCAACCCTATTTATCTTTACATAACACCAGTGGTCACCAGTCCCTTAGATTCGGACAACTCCAAAATAGTAGGAATTTCTACATGCCTTGCTTACTTTGAGAATTAAATAGTGCATCATCTTTAGTTCAGCAAACTGCCACCAGGTGGGGCAGGGAGGGCTTACACACTCACACACACTCCACCTCCCACCTCCAGCCTGACATCTGGATTTGGCAGGTCCTGCAAACACTCACACACACACAATCTCCATGCATTGTCATTTGTGTGCTAACACTCCCTCATATACTGGCATCTGTAAATCATACCATAACAGACCGACAGAACTCAGTTTCTTAACGTAATTATTGTACCCATTCTGTGGAATTCTTCACAGACTATTTGTCTGGGTCAAGAAACCACAGTTGGCAGCAACTGTATATGCTGTCCTTAGTTTCAGCATTTACCTCCCTTTATACAATATATTATTATTACATTACATAAGGAACACAAGACAGGAAGTTGGATCGAGCCAATAACTCTGGCTGGCCCCCCTAAAAAGACCTACCGCATAGTTTATTTGAGCAAAAATAGGATGTGGAGTGGGCAGAAGGAGGGCGAGCAGGAGGCCACCTGGAGGGAAGTCGGGGAGTAGGGCTGCTTGGAGCAGCTAACCTGCCCTCCAGGTTGCACACCAACCACCAGCTCCACCTACCCAACACACTAAACTTATACAAGTTGTCCAGGTGTTGGGGAGAAGACAATAGAGAAGGATAATAGGATAATTACATTGCATGAATAATATACGCATAAGAGTTTATACATAACATAATACCAACAGACTTCAATTCAGTAATACATGTAAATATACCAATACAGTAATAATTTTCCAGAGTTCTTATCTCCAGTGGTTATATTTTATGTAGAACCTTAGAACAATATGTTATTAATGATCACTTCACTTAATATACATAGTCTACCATGGTTTCACAACTTGGTTTGATTATTATGCATATGTATTTACCAACATAATAGAATGAATTAGGTATTATTAGAGCAGTTTTATAGGCATACTTATAACATTGGAATATTATTATAATGACTTTATAGAAACAACTGGATGATTTAAATATGATTAAAACATACCTGAAAAGTCAGAATATTGTACATACTGACCTAGCAATACACAACATAGTGCTTTAGACAATTATTCTCATCAGTATTTGACATGTGGGAATACACCTGGGGCCGTATGCATGAAGAAGTATTTATCGGCTCTGGTGTTAAGGGCGGTGTTCGGGTTAGCTAACACCAGTGTTGAGAAATGGGTCACAGGGTATGTACGGTGCCAAAGCGTGGCGGCGTTAGCTAACATATAAGTTATTTATAGATTTGGGAAATCCCTCTGAGCCTTTTCCCGGCGAGCACCACTATTTAACAATATGACCGCTGATATGGTGGCGGCGGCAGTGGCGGCGGAGTTAATATCGCTTCAATTATTGGTTTAATTTGACCAAAATTTGGCGGCAGCGTTAATATCAGTTCGATTTCTGGTTTAATTTGATCAAATTTAATTGTTTCTGTAGCGCTATTTGCCAATATCGGCGTCGATTCGCTGCCGTTTCGGCGGCGGTGGCGGCAGTGGCGGCGGCAGTGGCGATTTGTTTTGTTTATATTGGACAGTATGAATATCGCCGCCGATGTAGTGGCGGCGTTAATATCGGATTTTGGGGTTAATTTGAGCAAATTTCAATTTTTGATTATGTTATTCTGTTAAACATGATCGCATTGAATAGATTTGGGCCTAATCGGTACCTAACACCGGCCTTAAACCTGCTATGGAGTGGTGTTAGCGTACCCAACCTTTCGCCGCTAAACTAGAAATCCCATCCAAACCCAGTTTTGGCCTGCTAACACAGACGTGACGGACCCTGGTGGGAGAAATGTATATACATTCTTTGTGTGTTCGCCGGTATTGCAATGGTAGTGAGAATAACCGTTCTGCAATGGCTAGAAGTGTTCGAGCCTAAATACCCAAGGATCTAAGGTCACCAGCAGCAGAGGGGTCACTATGACTGGTCACACCACTAGTCATGCCACACATGCACCTGAGCACGGAGTGGGGCACCCTACTGGTTCCCCCGATCAATCTACATAACAATTCAGGCACAAACCCCATAAACCACAATCCAACAATTTAATTAAAATACAAGATTTGTATCTGTAGGTACTTTTAATTCTCACTAATTCCACTTTTATTGTGATAAAATGGTTATGGTGCAATGAAACATCATAATCATCATCATCATCATGCTGTCGGTCGCGATGCGACAAAGACTGCGTTCATTACTTGACTGCCGCTCTCCATTTAGCTCTCTGCTGTGAGAGTTGTGGCCATGAGTCCCGGCCATAATGTCATATTTCATGAAAGCTGTCTGCAAAAGTGTTGAAGTGCTGCTGGCTTTTGCAAGTTACCAGCGGCACTCTCTCGGGGAGCAAATAGAGGTTTCACACCAGCAAGAACATTCAAGACAGGCGCAAAACTATTTGTCCCTGCAGTGGCTGGTCAGGAGATGTTGGGAGTTCCATACATCAACGGCCCTTAATGCTGCCACAGTGACATGGTTTTCTGTTTAGGGCTTGCTCCCTTAGCCTTCGGTTCTGTCAAGAACCTGTACCACAAGGCAGTGGTTTACAACTCTGCAGGGCAGGGGCGTCAAACTCCCTGAGGTATTGCTATACCTGCATACCGTGCAATGAAACAAAGAATAGGAATATAAACAAATTACAACTTGTTGAAGGTTTGATTCCAATGTTTATCTAACTTGTTGGATTGGCGTTTACAGGGTTTTGTGCCTGAACTCCTCATATGTATAATGCAATATGCCAAGTATTTATGAAGCATTCAGGCGCAAAACCATGTAAACACCGACAAAATGTGTAGTATAAATAAAAGACTGTTACCTGAAAATAATTGTAATTCTCACTAATTCCACTTTTCATATTATCACATGGTTTTGGAGCAATGGACAAAATAGTAGGAATTTTTTTTTTTAACGGTTTGAAGGTTCCAATCTTTATCTCCATGTTTGGATGGTGTTTACGTGGTTTTGCGCATAAACTCTTCATATACAGTAATGGCAAAGTAGTAAGCCTGTACACATGCTTATTTCTACTTCAACTAATATGTCAGAATCCAATCTCACAATATAGAAAGGCCACGTGTGCAATCATTTTAGAGTCGGCTGCATTAAACTCATATCTGTACCACTATCCTGTAGTCATTTTTTGTTAGTATATTAGTTGTTTAAGCAGGGGAAATTTCAATCGTGGATGATTGGTCTTCATCATTCCACTGCTCCTTGCCCTATCCTAATAATGCCGAGCGCCAGCTAGGAAGTGACAAGTATCAATTTTTAAGTCATTGGTTTGACTCGACCAGGATTCGAATCCACGATCCCACGATCTTCCAATACAGGACACGGATGCTCTAACTCATTTGGCCATCCCATCTGGTTATTGCCATATTCAAATTTGGTCACGTGATGTCCACTTGTTTTCCGTCCATAATTATTTGTTGGTTCTTACATAACAAAATATTCCGCGCTTGCAGGTCAGACCCTCATTCCGCAAGAACCGAGTAAGACCTGATAGCTTTCAGGCACACACATTGTAATAGGTTTCTTCTTAAGGTTTACTATCCTTGTAACATCAGGTGCTCGGCATTATTAGTAGAGGACAGGCACTGGTTGGCTAAGTGTCAGGATAATGTGACTCAGTGGTATATCAGGTCATGGTGCTGGCAGCATGGTCTCACAGTGGGGCAGGACTATAAAGTCAACAGAAGTGTGTGCACTGTCACAAGTCAGTTCCCATCCTGATATGACCTTAGATGTTGCCAGGACGTAAACCTCCAACAAGCAACCAACCTTGTAACATATGTTAGCTTGACCAGAAACTATATGATTGTGAGTTTACAAAATTCATGAGTGTCCATTGACACAAAACTGATTGTATGCTTTTACATGTAAAAGCAATGGTTTGAACAAAAACAAACATTTCTCGCCGTGAATATGGCCTATTCTGATGACACGGCGTAAAGCAACCACCAATCAATCATGTAACATATGACCCCATATTAGGATGTGTATTGACTTGTGACACTGTGCACTTGTAATGACTTCATAGTGCTGGCCCCCATTGCGAGAGTGAGTCATCAGCACCATGATCTCTTAATCCACATTATCTTTATATTCAGACCAAACCAGTCCCTTCCCTATCCTTTAATGCTGGCCACCAGGTTACGTAAAACATCCAATGTGAACTTCTCCTTGGTCTAGATTAATTTACCATCTCCACATTGCAAGGGTCGGGAAAGTACTGTGATCAGTGGAAAATGGAAAATCAAAATGTGTGGAAATATCGCATTCTCGTTCTACTAGGATTGTACCACCACGAAACAGCCCTATAAAGCGTGCACTCTCATAAACCGGCCCTGATATGACCTTGCCCGTTATGACCTTAGATGTCTCTTGGAAGTAATACCCTACCAAGCAAATGACAAGCAAGGGATACGATCAGGGGCGTAGCTAACGTCCACATCGTTTTGTCAACAACAACAAAAATAAAAAAATAATAAAGAGAGAGAGAGAGAGAGAGAGGAGGCATGTAGTAGTCCAGAGTCTCGAAAACTCAAGTCTAAAATGTGTAAAATCCGCAAGATTAAGCTTAAGCTTAAGCGGCCCCCTAAACCCCCTGCCGAAATTAGGAGGACACATTGTTAAAGGTCTAGCTACGCCCCTGCCGATGATGGTGTTAGGGTGTAAGACCCCAATTACTTACAGACTCCTCCTACATGGTGAATCAGACTCATTGAGTGCTTTTCGAGGCAGCAGCCGAAGGACCAGAGGACAAAGTACACAAAGAGCGACAACGCCCTGATCGTTAAAAAGGGGGATGTGGAGTGAAGTCTTCAATTATCGCCCGGCTTATTTTAGTTAATTGGTTTGTTGTTGGAGTTGTTACGTCCTGGTAACATTTAAGGTCATCTCAGCGGATAGGTACCTACTTGCAACAGTGCGCACTCATGGTGACTTACTAGTGTTTCTCCACTAGTAAATTAGGTCGCGACCTGGCAATATGACCGAATATCCCACTCAGTAACATAATCCTGACCCCACACTAACCAGTCCTTGCCCTATCCTATTAATGGCAAGCGCCAGGCTAGGATGGCAACAAGTATGAATTTTATTATAAGTCATTGGTTTGACTCGACTGGGAACCGAACTCCCGACTCTTTCGCCATGCAAGGACACGCGCTGTACCGACTCGGCTACGGCGCCCGGTTCCCAGCTCATGTAAATATGACACAGGAGAAGAACACGCCCTCTGGTGCCAGGATGGGGCGGGGTGGATGGGGGATGGGGGACCCGTCAGGTGGGGTGGGGGGGTGGGGGGGAGGCCACGCCCTGGTTTTTAAGTTACCTGCAGCGCTGCCTGCACATTACCGACGCCATATTGGAGATAGCTTCTCTAAGCCAATGCTTGTTCGATGGATCAGCAAGTGGAGTATCGTCCTGATATGACCGTTGTTGTTCATAGGAGGTAAAACCCCAACAACCATACCACTTGGCGCGGTACGGAGGGAAGACGGCATTTTCTAATCCAATTATTAAAGTTCCATAGTGAGATGCTTTTGAATTTCTCTTATTTTCTGAGTTAAATACCTTAGATTGATCATTAGTATCTACTTAAACTTTTGGTTAAAGTAACTTTTAGTTTAAATGGCTAACTTTGGAGGTATTTGAAGTGAGAACATGCCAAGTTAATTTTGGAAAGCATGCCAAAACTCTGACACCATAGGCTTATACAATAAGAGGTTCTATTCAGTTTACTCAGTATGCCCTCCTGTGTTGCCATAATGGCTTTCTAAGTCACGAGTACTTAAAGTTGCATAGTCCGATGGTTTTGAACTTCTATATTTTTTTGAGATAAATATATTGGATCGATCACTAGTATCTACTTTACATTAGTTCAAAGTTACTTTTATTTTAAGTGATAAACTTTTTAGATATTTTGAGTGCAAACATGGAAAATTAGTTTTGGGAAGCTTGCCAAAACTCTGACACCATAGACTTCTGCAGTAACAGGTTCTGTTAAATTGACTCAGTATTGCCTTCTATGCAGAAACAAATGCTTAATAAGTGTATCAGCATCTAAGTTAGATATGTAAACTCAAATCTAGATAATTGGTTTGGTTTTGAAAATTTTGTATTTTATCGGACTATGCAGCTTTAAGTTAGATATGAAGAGTTCAGGCGCAAGACCCCATAAACGCTGATTCAAAAATGAGGATAAAAATTGGAATTAAACCGTCACAAATTTTATTTTTTTACATTCCTACTTTTTGTTCATTGCTGTATAATCATGTCATCATAAGAAAATTGGAATTAGTGAGAATTACAATTATTTTCGGGAACAGATCTTTTATTTTAATCAAATCTTTGAATTAGAGTTTACGGGGGTTTCCGCCTGAACTCTTCATATGTAAAATCAAATTTACATGAGTGTTTTGCTTTTGAGAATTTGATGCTTCATCGGACTATGCAGCTATAAGTGTGTCAGCTGTCTCCAAAATAAGTAGGTTTATTTGGTGTGTTTGTTGGAATTTTGGGGTTCATCATCCTAGTACCATCTATTGTCATAAAAGGACGGGATTTCAATCACTGTCCACTCGGTGTGATATTTATAGTGCACTCACACTGAGAGAGGATGCCACCGGCACCATGTCCATATATCACACTCAGTCACAGTAATTATCCGAACACTAAGCCAACTAAGCATTGTCCTGTCTGAGCAGTGCCTAGCACCAGGCAAGTATCAATTTTGTAAGCCTTCTGTTTGACTCGGTTCGCGGAGAGATCACGTGACCTGCCGCACCAGACGTGACTGTGAATTGGCTTCTTGTTTTGTTTGTAGTAATTACTCCTTTCAAAACCAGATGGGATCGCCGAATGAGTTAGAGCATCCGTCTCCCGTGTTGGTAGACCATGGGATCATGGGCTCGACCCCTGGTCGAGTCAAACCAATGACTAACAAATTGATACTTGACGCTTCCTAGCTAGGTGCTCTGCATTATTAGGATAGGACAAGGACTGGTTGGCTCAGTGTCAGGATAATGTGACTGAGTGGGCTATCAGGTCAGGGTACTGGCGGCCTGGTCTCCCAGTGGGGCAGCACTATGAAGTCACCATGAGTGTGCACTGTCACAAGTCGGTACCCGTCCTGATATGACCTTAGATGTTGCTAGGACGTAAAACGACAACAAACAAACAAACTCCGTGAAACAGAATCGGTAGAGCATGGGCGTTGTGTGCGGGAGATCAGGAGTTTGGCTTCCGGTGAAGTCAAACCAATGACAATATCGATACTTGGCGTTTCCTATCCTATTGACATAAATAAGATAGGGCAAGGACTGCTTAGCTCAGTGTCAGGATAATGTGATTGAGTGGGATATCAGGTGATGGTGCTGGTGGCCTGATTTCCCAGTAGTGCAGCACTATAACATGATTTTAAAATGTTTAAAATGTCATCGGGCTATGCAGCTTTTAAGTGCCTTTCTAACATGCCATCTCTGTAGCGATCAACATACAGTTTCTAAAGGTATGCATCGGTGTCTAAGTCGGAAATGTATAATGAAATGTAGGCAATTGCTTTGGCTTAGACAATGCCCAAGACGGGATGGCCAAATGAGGTAGAGCATCTGTCTACCGTGTTGGTAGATTGTGGGATCGTGCGTTCGAATCCTGGTCGAGTCTGCTTCCTAGCCACACAATCATCATTACTAGGATAGGGCAAGGAGAAGTGGAATGAGGAAGACCAGTCGTCTGCAACTGAAGAGTACCCTGCTTAACCAACTAATGTGCCAACAACAATAAAAAATGTTATGGTTTCATCGGATTACGCAACATTGATCAAGCAACATCAGAGAGCACATAATAATGATTTTATTTACTCTCACACGTCAAATAAAATATTAGTTAAGCTGAACATTGACACAAGTGTCGGTGACACGCCATCGTCTTTAAGATCAGAGCCTTAGGTGGCAAATTAATGTGGTTGAAAAGACGGGACTTCATTCCCTTTTCGAAATATTCAGGATAAGACTGAGAAAAAAAAGTAGACAAATTCTCATTTCCTCCCATTTCGTGAATGACAAATAAAATGTCCTGATGTGGGTGAATTAAGTTAAAGTTACCTAGTCTGATGGTTTTGAAATTCTGGTTGTTGGAGTTTCATGTCTTGGGAATACATAAGGTAACATGAGAACGGGTTGAGTTTCTGTAATTTTTGCTGTGATAAATATATTAAATTGATTCTTATAACCGACCATGCTCTCCTTTGAAGCATCTTAAATGGCTAAGTTTTGAGATATTTGGAGTGCAAACATGTCAAATTAATGTTGCCAAGCACAGCCAACACTCTGACACCATTGGCTTCTACAGAAACAGTTGGTCTTTACTTTGACTCGCCATTCCACCGTATCTGGCAACAAATGCTTATTAGGTGCATCAGTATATACGGTAGATATGGAGAATTAAATCTAGATGATCTTTTTTGTTTTGTTTTGAAAAGTATATCTAATTTCCTGAAAATGTCCAGGACATTTAATTGGGACCGGATGGAGTAAATTAGCTGTGAATATTAGGAAATAATTCTTTAGTTACAACAAATGACTACAGGCCAAAACTGCCACGATAGTACTATGTTGGTGTAGCAGTAACTCCCAAACAATAGGGCACCTCCAGTCAACCATAGGGGTATATGCTGGTCTGTGGCCCACTCATATACTTCCACTTCCCACTGGGGGACGTTATGTGAGGACTGTTGTACATCATTTAGATATATTTTTTGCATACCAATATATATATAAATATACATATATGCATAATAAATAATTCACTGTGATTATGCATTTGATGCATGATCACCAGGAATAATGAGAATAATACTTACTTCTTCAGCAATGGCCGATGCGAGTTACACCGGTCAAAATACACCAGGATCCCCCGCCCCGACCCGGGAGGCCGTGCGTTGGCGGCTTGTCAGGCCATCTACGCCGGCACTAGGTGAGCGGGGTTTACTGACGGTGGTGCTGCCACCTGACGGAGCTGGCGAACACTAGGATGCGTCAGGGATGGAGGGATGGGACCGCGGGGCAGGTGGGTGGGGGGGTTGACGCTGGTACTATGTTCGCAGTCGCCAGGACCAGGTCTCAGACAACCCCGGTGGACCACAGTGTGCTGACCGGTGTAAACTGACACCAGGCGGGCGCATTCAGAACTACAATAGGATTGGTTGGTTGTTGGAATTTTACTTTCATATCAGGACGGGTACAGACTTGTGAGAGAGTGCACTCATGGCGACTTTATAATGCTGTCCCACTGGGATGTCAGACTGCCAGCACCATGGCCCGATATACCACTCAGTCACATATTATCCTGACACTGAGCTAACCAGCCCTTGCCCTATCCTATTAATGCTGAATGCGACCAGTATCAATTTGTAATTCATTGGTCTGACTCGACCGGGAACAAAACTCTCGACCTTCCGCACGAGATCCGCGCGCTTTACCGATTAGTCATCCTGCCCGGTTATACAATAGGATGACGTCAAGATTCTGTATAAAGACAAACCTTTATATTTTGGTTTCTACAGCTGTTACTGTCAACCAGACGTGAGGGTCAATTGAGTTGAGCATCCGGATCCTGTTCTGGTAGGTTGTGGAATTCGAACCCCTGGGTTCGAACTCTAGCCAGGTCAAAACAATGACATTAAAAAAGTATATTTGTCGCTAACTAGAAAGCCCAAGAAAACCCCAAAGCACTAACATAGGACCTTAAGAAAACAACTAACATAGTAATAAGAATAGAACAAAAATACAATGCCAAGAGGGCCCAACAAAACTAACATACTAAACGTACCAATAGACTATCTATCTGCTACTGAAATGCAGGCAATCAAATAACTTATCAGCAGCTACTGTTTGATAAAACAAGACCAACACTACAGCTGGCCAGCATTGAAAACAAGCCTGGGTACCCAGGCTTACATGATATGGACAATATAAATACAGCCTCAATAAAAAATAAATAAATAAAATAAAAACTAGCCTGTTGATCGGCATTAATAAGATAGGGCAAGGCGCAGTGGAACAAGGAAGACTAATTGTCCACGATTGAAATGTCCCTTGCTTAATCAACTAATGTACCCCCAAAAAGCACCGCAAATTACAAATACCCTCAAAACAAGTTTTAATCGGACCCAGTATAGGGTACACCCCAGCCATACCCATCCGACCAATTCATGGAACAGTTCTCCGACCAAATTACTCTCCTGACACACCTAATCAATTTGTGTAACTGTATATGTGGAGTAAAAGGGGTAAAGGCAATGTCTACAATGACTAGTGTGCAAACTATTTAAATTCTATCAATATTAGTATTAAATGCGGCATTGCACTTAGAAAGTCTACCATACATAGCTGTAGCAGCCTATGGTTGAATGGAACTGATGATAATTGCTTGAGCACCTCACCCTCAATTGGGCCCTAAATGAATAATCGTATGTAATCATGATAATTATGATTAAGTAAATTTGTGTTGGTCATGGTACTGGCCCTCTAAGTATCCAAAATTGCTCGAAAGAGGTTAGACCGGTTCTCAAATTATACTCATTGCTGGGGCTGGTCACCATCACCATTTTGGAATGATGTTGAACTGTTCGCTATTAAGCCCCAATCACACAAAGGGCTTGCGACCACTTTGGACCAACAACAGTCATCAGTGACCTCGTCGCGACTACAACAATGGTCGCCATCCTCCTTGTGACCATGTAGATCACAAGAAGGTATTCAGTGCCTCAGCTGCAAGCTTCTTCTGTGCAAAATGGTCGCAAGGATTTCGGCGACCACTGAGGACCATTTTGCACACTTTGCGGCCACTTGTGACAATTGTGCGACAACTGTAGAACCACTTGCGTCATCTTTTCAACCAACATTTTTTGTGGTCGCAAATTGGTCACAAGTGGTCCCCAGCAGCAGTGTGAGTAAGCATATAATAATAATAACAATAAAATATTTATTTTCACATGTTCAATCTAAGCACAAGTTGATATTTATATCAGTAATTTGTTCACATGTAAAAGGAGAAAGCAGAAGTACAAAACTTCTGAGGTGCTTTACCCATTTAAAAATAACACAGATACATTACTTATACGATAGAAATAATAAATAGAAAAATAAAAGTAAAAAGCATATCAACATTACCCTCAATACTGTAAATTACATCAGAATATGTACTAGACTACTATGTATTTTCCCTCTGGTAAAGCTTAAGGATTTTCTTTTTATACATTCGTTGAAACGTATAGATGTTTTTTGAACATTTGATATTATCATCAAGTGAATTCCACTTGATGATGTATAAACTAGTACGGACGCTGATTTGATCTTGCCTGGCAGCAGTACTCCCAACTTGCAGCCATACTCAATAATGTTAGTTTGAACCACCAGGTGGCATCACCTGACGAGGTGTAAATGCTGACAGACTCCTGTATATCTGTATGTTATTAGAAGCAGTATACTAGCCATGATATCTGCTACGCTGAGGGGGTCACCATGGCCGTAATCGATTAACACAAACCGGGTGACTCAGGTTACCCGAGTCGTCAGAATTTCAAATCGAATACCATGAGTGGAGTAGAGAAATACACGTGCCGTGTGCAAAACAACCTGACCCCAGTAGCCCACCTCTTTGCTGGGGTTTGCTAGGAGCGATGATGTCACATCTTTGCGGGTACCTGTAGGATAAGAGCTACCAGTACAAGTCCTATGTGTTGTTTTAATGCTTTTTTTTTTAATAACCCAGATTGTCAGCTTCTACAAACATAAAATACTTTAAATTCTATTTTGCTGTACTTATATTGGTTATTGAAAACAAAAATAAAGTTTTAGATTAAGCCACCATTTTGTCCACACCGAGTGTACTTGTTTATTCAACCCGAGTCTGTAGGATGTGTGCATGCGCCAAAAAGTGGCTCGCGGTGACCCGAGTTGATTAATCGATTACGCCCCATATATCAGTGTGTTAGTATAGTTACCCATAAGTGTAGCATATATCATGATAACACTGTATTTTTGAAAATGAAATGAAGACTGTTTATCCTGTCGATAGACATAGATACCACTATGAGGCAGTTAAATGATGTTCGCAAGTTGGTTGGATGGTTGTTGGAGGCTTACATCCTGGTAACATCTAAGGTCATATCAGTAGGTGAACCGACTTGTAACAGTGCGCACTAATGGCAACTTTATCAGTTTATATTGCTGCCCCACTGGAACATCAGGCTGCCAGCACCATGCCCTGATATCCCACTCAGTTATGTTATTCTGACACTGAGGCAACCAGTTGTTGTCCTATCCTAATCCGACAAATATCAAATTTTAAAGTCATTGTTTTGATTCGTCCAGCGTTCGAACCCGTGGGTTCGAATCCCACGATATACCATGTTCACAAGTAGCTGCCTATGTAATAATATGTGTGTGATCTGTCCGCCAATAGCAGTGCCAGTCTGAGAATCAGACTAGCCTAGCCATATCCTGGGTCCCATAGCCAGCCGACCAATTCATGGATCTCCCACAAATGTGGAACTCATTGAGCGGCAGCAATATGGATAAAATGGCAATAACATACGTTCAGATGTCATATGTGAGTGGATACGGTTGCTTAATATCGGATGGTTGGCTTTCCATGCCAATGGGATGGCCGAATGAGTTAGAGCGTCCGTCTACCATGCTGGTAGATCGTGGGGTCGTGGCTTCGAATCCTGGTCGAGTCAAACCAATGACTTAAAAATTGATACTTGTTGCTTCCTAGCCTGACGCTCGGCATTACTAGGATAGGGCAAGGAGCAGTGGAATGAGGAAGACCAGTCATATGCAACTGAAATTTCCCCTGCTTAAACAACTAATGTACCAAAAAAAAAAAAAAAAGGTTAAGGATTAAAAACTCCCTGCCAAGTGAAACCAATGACTCAGACAAGTAATACTTGTTGCTACCCAGCCTGACGCCCGGCATTACTAGAATAGGCAAGGACTGGTTAGCACACTATCAGGATAATGTGACTGAGTGGAATATCAGGACATGGCAACCTGGTCTGCAGGTGGGGCAGAGCTATAAAGTCGCACACCACCACAAATCGCTATCCATCGTAATATGCCCTTAATTGATGATAGGAGAGGAATTCCCAACAGAGAAGCATTTCACCTGTGAGATGCTGTGTGTGGCAATGGATAACGTTTTCTTTAAGCTTTCAAAGAAGACATAAAACATATATGAAGAGTTCAGACGCAAAATCACTTAAAGGCCAATCCGAAAATTGATATAAACATTGGAATCAAACCACCAACAAGTTTTTTTTTTTTTACATCCCTACTTTTTGTTCATTGCTTCATAATCAAGTCATCACAAGATAAGTGGAATTACTGGGGAAAAAACCTTATTTTCAGGCTAAATCATTTTATTTTAATAACATTTTTGGATTGGCGCTTACATGGTTTTACGTCTGAACTCTTCATATTTCATTCGTTATATTTCTTCAATATGTGTGCTGAATGCTTAACCTTGTGGATCGCGGTGTCTGAATTAGCATTAGCTTACTCATGTATTTTAAGGGTTGAGGTTGGGGTCGGTCGTTCATTGCCAGCTTCCTGTCGGTTTAAATTAGATGGCACCAGTACAAAGCAGTACAAGAAGGCAATCAATAGCCAGCTGGCTCAAGTTGGGTAGGTGTGAGTTCGAAACCTGGCCTAGTAAACCAAAGATTTACAAAACTAACATTTATCGCTACCTATCCTAGAACTTGGCTTTACTACGATACAACAACGACCGGCTTGCTCGGTATCAGGATAATCTGAATGAGTGCGATATTCAGCCGTGATGTGCATTATGTTGCTTTATAGTGCTGTCATTAGTGCGTTTCAACAGAACTCAGTACCCATCTTCCTATGGCTGTAGATGTGACTCAGACATAAAACCCCAGCAATCAAACCAGGAAACCAGTAAACCTGTCACCGCTAAATGCTTAAAAGCCCAGCCACAATATGTATTGCTAACGCTGGCGACCACGTTGAGACCACTTTGGACCAAAGAACCCACAGTCACCGGCGACCCCTTTACGAGCAACATAATGGATGCCAACCTCATTGCAACAATTTTGGTCGCAAAGAGGCTTTTAGTTCAGTAGCTGCAACCTCCTTGTGACCAAAATGGTCGCACACAGGTTGGCAACAACTGAGGACCATGTTGTGCCCATGTTGTGATAAGTTGCATTCATTTTACAATCAATTGTGACCTCTTTCTGAGCACGTTTTTATTGTGGTCGGAAAGTGGTTGCAAATGGATAGATGTAGTAGTGGGACCGGATATACCGTGGGCAGAAACTGCTGAAGGAGTTGTCATGGAGACCGCGCTTTTAACTAGTGGCAATTACGTCATCAGTCTAAATATAGACCAATAACTGGGCTTAGCCAATTTCCTGCTTATTTGAATATTCACGCCAAAGTCTGACGTCATTCCTGACAAGCTTGCCACAATTAGGCCGTTGTGCTACATGTACCATCCATTCAAATATTGATGCCATCACGTGACTTTATTTTAATCAATCCAGAGGCACCTGCGAGTTGTTACATTCAAATCAATACTTTATTTTTGACTCAGCATTTTTGCAGTGGTATATAATAGTGTCATAGGGGTGATGAAAATTGGAAATATTGCGCCTAGAGCAGGACTTGAACCCACATCTCTTTGCATGCCAGGCCAATGTGCTAACCATTACACCACCTAGGGTCCCTGATATCAACACACTACCCATGCCTACCTGTCTATGTGGTTACTTGCATGAGAGGTCAGTGCAGCCTACTACACTCGTCGCCCTGGAATGGTAAGTCTATACATGGTAATTTAATGTTTAAAATTACATACACACATGCAATGCACTTACATATACATACAAAGGGTAGGTAAAACAACCATACAGCGCATAGCTTGTACAGCATTATGGTCATGTCAACCAGTGTCATGGGGGTGATGAAAATGGGAAATATCCAACCCATATCTCTTTGCATTCCAGGCCAATGTGCTAACCATTACACCACCTAGGGTCCCTGATATCAACACACTACCCATGCCTACCTGTCTATGTGGCTACTTGCCTGAGAGCTCAGTGCAGACTACTACAATAGCTACATATAAGAATGAATGTAAGTATCATGTAAGTAATAGTATGTGCACTACAATACTAACAACGGCAAGTTGTTACATTCAATTCAATACTATATTTCAGACTCGGCATTAGTGCAGTTACATAAAGTGGTCTATAATAGGTACATATAAGAATAAATGTGAATAACATACAAGTAATACAGTATAACCCCATTAAACCAAACTTGAATGGACCCGAGAAATTTGTTTGGATTAACCGATCATTGGTGTAACCAAGCTTTGACTTTGACTTTGACTTGGCTTTGGCAAAAACGTTGGTGCAGTATGAATGTAATATACAATGTATGTGGACACTCTGATTATTGTTTTTTTATGTATATACAGTTTAACCCCATTAAACCCAGCTCGTTTAAACCAAACGATCGGTTAATCCAAACTTTTTCGGCGACCAGGCAAAATACTACCATTTATCATATAAAAAACTCTCAGATGATCTTAAAACCACATGAAAGTTTGGTTTAACCATACTCGTAGTGCCCTGGGGCCCGACAATTTTGTTTAGAATAACCAATACTTTGGAATAACCGATTTTGGTTTAACCAACTTTTTTGATATGATAAATGGTAGTATTCTGCTGGGCCGCCGAAAAAAGTTTGGATTAACCGATCGTTTGGTTTAACCGAGCTTGGTTTAACAGTGTTGTACTGTAGTATGAACACTAGAATACAAACCATTATCAAAATATTGGCATATATGCAGTGATTTATAGCAATGCCTCCATATGACAGAGGCAAATGTCAGATCACTGTGTCCTATTTTCACAAGTCCCTGTATTATAGCATCTTCTGACTTGCAACCATTTTGTTCGCAATTAGGTTGCAGCTACTGCACTAAAAACCTCCTCACGACCAAAATAGTTATTCATGCATGTTACATAAAATAGCCAATGAAGTCAATTCACTAGAACCGGTTACCCGGTTACTGTGATTTATTACAATAATGATATATCATGGCATAAATATTTAAATGGACAGTCAGTTGAATAAGCATGACAACATTAATATTATATGTTTACACTTCAAATATATCCAAAATTAGTCCTTTTAAATCAATTTGACTTCATACTAAAGTATTTTCGATTCTGATGAGAATAACCTGGTATATTTATCTCAGAAAATGACAGAAACTCAAACTACTGGACTATGTAGCCCTCGATATCCAGCACAGCAGTTAACTGGTTAGCTGACACAATATCCTATTGAGTGGATCTATGTTAGAAGCATCTCCCACTGTCTCATAATTCAAAACACGAGGCGGAAGTACATAATGTGGAATTATTAATCAGAGTAAGGGTGAAGTGAAGGTAGTAATCAATGTCAAGTAGTAAGTCAATAATCAATGATCAAGGTAATCAATTAGGAAGGTCATGGTTGAGTAGTAATGAGTGTAGGTAAATCAATCAGGTTCAAGGATAGGTGAAGTGTCAATAAGTAATAATGCGTTGGGTCAAGTGTTCAGGTAGATAAGTCGAGAGTGAGGGTAGGTTAATGAGTCAATAATCAAGGTAGGCAAGAATGAAGTCTCTGGGTGACCCGGACCTCAACCCTTATGATATGTGGGGTCGGGTGGGCTGGTGAAAAGAGGTGTTGGTGGCGAGGCGTGTGGTGGAGAAGTGGCAGAGTGAGAGGAGAGCGGAAGTGAGGTGGGGAAGGGCAGGGGACCAGCGGCGGCACCAGCGGTGGGTGCCGGTGCCGCCACCTGGAGGGGAGGAGGGGAGAGGAAAGGGGGCGTCGGTGGCGCCGTCTGGATAGAGTGGAGGCGAGGGGGACGTAGAGAAGGGGTGGGGGGGGGGGGGGGGAGAGAGTGGGGGAGGAGGGGAGAGAGAGGGGAGGTTGGAGGAGGGTAGGAAGGGGAGGTTTCCCGCCTCTGTTTCGAATTACCCATATTGCCGTAGCAATATGAACATTGCTTTTTAAGATGTTGGTGTTATGCCTATGGTTATTTATATGCACCTTTTGGTTTCGATCAAGAATGTTAATTGCCAATTTGTTGATAGAAACTGGCACTGTTGTGGATTTTCAGATTTGAAAAAAAGTTGTTGAATTCACACTAATCATGCGTGACCTAAGTTGGCATCAGAACGAGTCTGAGCATGCGTCAATATTGGAAATGCCCATAAGACACTGATGTGTGCCGATGTTTATGAACTAGTACAGAAATTAAAGGAGTAAGATTTGAAGATATTCACTTTTGAAACTATCATATTAATTTTGCATAAGTTTTTTCTATTTATTGGTCAATTTTCATGAAGATTGAGTGATGATCAGATGCATTTCAGTAGGCAATGTCAATAAAGTCACTCACCTTGGCTGCCACTCTTTTCTTAAATTCAAAATTGCATAACTTTCTTAATATACATATATATTAAAAAAATATATTTCAACCTTTTTAAAGCTTTTATTAATTTGTAATTACTAAGACTAGTTGTTTACCTGTGTTGCACAGATAACTATGCTGACAGTGCTGCATTACATGATACCACCATAACTATGCAGACTTGAAGTTGACAGCCACATTGTAGTTAAAGAATGGGAAAATCACCATGCAAGGGTCACCCAATCTTCATGAAAATGGCCCAATGGACAGAAAACAGGTATGCAAAGATGAATATGGTAGTTTAACAAATGAATACCTTCAAATGTGAGTGATTACGAGAGGTATTGTTCGACGAAAAAGTATTCACATTACTTTTCATACAGCGGCGCCTTGCACACGCGTATGTGGTCTGGGGCTGGTTTCAACATGGCCGCGGCGTGAATAGTGTGAATGGACAATGCATATCCACCTGACCAGTTCTAGCCACTGCCATCAGAATGAGGATCACCGGTAGATATGTATGTATTGTAGATATGCATAGTCGAGATATGATCTATAAGACCATTTCCACAGATGCTACTGCACGTGAGCTGTTTCCCACATTACTTATGTTTTGCCCCATCAGAATGGGGATTGAAATCTTCTATTACTAGACCACTCCCATATATGCTCCAGCACAAGGAGCTCCAAACAAAACTAGTATAGTAGTTCTTTCCACCTCTAGCATAGGACAGATTGGTTGTGGGAATCTTCTATTTAAAAAAACCTTGTCCATAGACGGTGCTGCACAATAAGCTGCTGTGCACATCAGTAGTTGTATATACTGCCACCAGAGGGCATGATGGTGGTGGAAATCCTCCACGAGACCTATTCCATAGATGATATTGCACATTAGCTGCGAACCACAACAGTAATTATATTTAAATAAATAAATAATAAATACAACATTCATATAGCGCCCGATCCAGCAAGCCATTCTCATGGGTTTCTGCCCATTGAGCTGTTAAGCACAACAGTAACATAGTTCTTTCCAATGCCAACAGAGGGCATCTTTGATATCGAAAACCGGCTATATAATCCAGTTTTTTTTGTTAAAGCAAGTTGCTGGCTGGATGGTTGGTTGTTGGAGTTTTTTGTCCTGGCAACATTTATGGTTATATGAGGATGGGTACCGACTTGTGACAGTGCGCACTCATCGTGACTTAATAGTGTTGCACCGCTGGAAGATCAGGCCGCTAGGACCACGACCTGATATCCCGCTCAGTCACAGTGGTGTTCTCTGTGACAGAGTGGTTAGAGTTTTTTTTTCTAGATCGGACTCCTAATCTGAAGGTCGGTGGTTCGATTCCCCATGCCCTCCCCGCCACCTCTGCCAGTTTGAATTTCCACCGCTGTGTATAACTTACAGCGTCATCAAAGGCCGGTTGCTCTCATACCATGTCTATGTGGTGTGGGAGGTTAAAAATCCCTTGGGTCGGTAAAAGTGTAGGCTCGGGCTTTCTATCGACAAACTGTCTAATGGTGAAAACAAGTATATTCAGACTTATCCATGATAGACAGTATAAATCTTCAAGAAAATAAACCAACACAATCCTGACCTTATATGTTGCCAGGACGTAAAACTCCAAAAACAAACCGTAAAAGTAAACGTCAGAAAGTATGTACAACACAATGGTGCAATGATGTTCCCTATCAGCGTTTGGTGAATATTTTGTAAGAGGAAACATGATTGGTTGGTTGTTGGAGTTTTACGTCCTGGCAACATCTAAGCTCAAATCAGGACGGGGTGGAAATATGATGGGATCAATAAAGCAAAGCCACAGTTAATTGGAGCTGACGGAGCTGTCTGCCACTCATTCAGTATTTCTTCATTAAAAATGTTCAAAACTCTGAGAGCAGGTTGATTGCGATCTTAACAGCACATTGACCTTGTCAACGGGGTGCGACCAAGGTTAGTTACTCCCACAGCAACCAGAGGTGGTGGCCAAATCGATAGAGCGCAGGCTTCCCATGCGGAAGTTCAGTAATTTAAATCCCAGCCGAGTCAAACCAATGACTTATAAAATTGATACTTGTCGCTCACTACCTAGCCTGCAGTAATAGGATTGGACAAGGAATACTGTGTGGGATCTTGGATCATGCTACCAGCAGCCTGGTCTCTAAGTGGGGCAGCACTATACATTTGCTATGAGTGTGCACTGTCACAAATCGGTATATGTCCTGATATGGCGGTAGATGTTGCTAGGACATAAACCACCATCAAACAGACAAAATCCCGCTGCCCTGAGATGGAGCTGCTGAACAACCCATTAGAACAAATGTCCGAAAGATGCATAAAAGGAAATTTCCACATAAATTGTTAATGTACGAAGCAAAATATATTATCCACATATTTACCCGATATGTTTCAATGAAAAATTCATTAAACCATGTGGATTAATATACTCAATTTGAGAGTTTTTTTGATGCAGCCATTTAACAAAAATGAAATTGTTGTATTCTCATTCAATATCTCAACTTTAAAGGCCCAGTCACACCTTACCGGACTGGGGAACCGGACACTGTCCGGTGAAATATGGCAATGTCCGGTACATGTCCGGTACCCATCCGGTACCCATCCTGCGGTGTCCAGTGGTGTCTGGTGGTGTCCGGTATAAGTTTTGAACATGCACAAAACTTCTACCGGACACCGCCAAACTGACATGTCCGGTTGGTATCCGGGTTGTCCAGTACATGTCCGGTACCCATCCGTACATGTCTGGTACCCATCCGTTGGTGTCCGTTGGTGTCCTGTTTGTCCGTTTTGTCTGGTACATGTCCGGTACCCATCCGTTATGTGTCCGGTTCTCGTCCAGTTCTCATCCGGTACATGCATGGTACATGCATGGTACTTTTCTGGTCGCCTGGTGGCAATTGACCCAATTATGCTCCATTTCGGTACATTTCGATACATTGTTATCAACGGACACCACCGGACTAGACAATTCTTTGTCTGGTTCATGTCCGTTGCCCAATCCTGTGAAGGTGTAAAATTGTCCGATTTGATACATGTGAACCGAGGTGAAATTACTATAATAAATTACAGACTGTCTATATAATGATAAGAGTTAAAATATAAAAACCCAAAGGCATATGAGGGATGTGTGAAATTGGTAAACTATTGTTCATTGAGTATAGAATTTGTATAATTAAATAGTCTTTGGAGGGAGTGTCACTTCCGAGCTTGGCTAAGAACAGTCTTTGGAAGAGTCACCTCACATTTCCCCTCCCCCTCCCACATGGTATTGTTATGATCATTGACCACTGCATTGTATTCTAATTGGAGGATTAAATCATGTGACCACTGCATTGTACTGTGATTGATGAATGGAATCATGTGACCACGGCCATCTTGAATTCTGATAAGCCTATATAAGCCAATAAATTGAAGAGTCTCATTCTCTTACTTTCACTCTAACCCTGTTTCCTTCATTACCTGTAGTGCTTTCATTTGACCTATTTACACCACCCACACCACCAGCCGGCACGTTTACAAAATGGCGACCACGACGAGACTCGATAGAATTTTAATGGTCGATTTAGGTACGTCAGTTTAAGTAGTTTTTGTTATCAGTAAAGTGGTATTGTATAAGCGATCGTTTGGTACCCACATCCAGCGATCGATATAGGGGACTGGTCGATCTGTGGAGGTGGTCGATTGGAGAGGTTTTACTGTATAGGTATACACTGTACACTGGAACCATCACATCCACTTCTAATTCCTACTGATGCAGGCTTTTGATCACGTTACCCTACTCTGGGTAAAGAAGACAGGAATGAGGGACCCGCACGTCACCGCAACCTCCATCCTGATATGACCGTAGATGTTGCCAGGACGGAACACTCCAACAACCAACAAACGTGGCCGCAATGGAAATATCCCCGATCTAATCAGTTAATGATATAAATGGTTTAAAAGTAATGCCTGGCAGACACCAGAATTTAACAGTTATTGGATGTGCAGAGTTCACGTTATGTTGGAAGCCTATAACGGCAGGGGGCGTGACGTAGCTCAGCTGGTAGAGTGTCCACCTGTGAAGGCTATGGTATGTGCTATCCAGTCTGTGGGGAAGACCCCTTGCTGCTTATCGGAATGAGTAGCCTAAGTGGCGGGAGCACAGGTTTCCTCCAAAGAAATATGTCACAATGACCATTTGTTTGATGTCCAATAGCCAATGATAAAAAATCAATGTGCTCTAGAGGCGTCGTTAAATAAAACAAATTTCTTTTCCTAAAATGTACGCGCTTAAAAAGAGGGCATTGCTGTCCTGCTTTCTCAATATTTGATAGCATATCGCCGAGTTTTGCAACCTTTATTTTGTTTAGAATGACAGTTGTCTGTTAGGCTTTAAGGGCCCCAAGGCGCTTAGAAGGGATTCACTATATTCATAGGGTAGGTATCTGATGGGCATCATAACATAATTGATCTGGAGCTGAGAGAGGCTTCATTATTTATCACAGGAATTCATAGTCAGAGGTCAGCGTGAATTTATATGATTGTCATAATTATGGAAATGATCGGATATTAAATATATCACATGAATAAATAAATATACATGGAAGCATGAAGTCGCTATAGAATGCAAGCGTTACATCGTCTAAAGGGATATTATAGGCCTGTCACACTATGACGTAAGGAGGTAATGTAAGCTGACGTAGATGACATTTTGTCATTACATTGAGGTACGTCGAGTTACGTCATGGTTACATTAGACTGACGTCGATTTACGTCGAGTTACATCAGGTTATGTTGAGTTATGTAAGCGCGCGTCGAGGTTTTGGACATGTTGAAAACTTTCAACTTAGCTCGGCATCATGCTCTGACATTCGGGTGATGTTACACTCACATTACACCAATGTGAGGCGTGTGGGAGGGCTGCGTCAGCTACCTTAGATCAACATTGCGTTACGTCATAGTGATGCACAGGGAGGAGGACTTTGCGGCTCACCCAGGTGACGTTGGACTGACGCCAGCCTCTCGGTTGGTCGACGTCGACTCACATCGGGGAAAATGGTTGTCTCGGACGTGATGACGTTAAGCGAGGCTAAGCAGCCACTACTGTCAGCCTAGGCTGACGTTGCGCACTGGGGTTTCGCAAGCCTCACGTTTACATAATAAATAATTCCTTTGAAATTTCTCTTTGGCACGATGCTATACCGATGTTATGCTCACGTCCATTATGCGGCATTGACGTCCAACTCAGCCACGTATTTGCATATTACGTCGAGATTTTCGATGTGTTAAATTTATTTTCACGTTGTCGCTATGCTGGCGCATTACGTCGTAGTGTGACATGGCCATTAGGGAATATATGGAGGAACTAATGTAGCTGTGAAAAAGAGCCATAATAGGTGGCGCTGTGACTGGAATACATTAAGACAAACAAGTGCGTGCTGAATAAAGGATTTCCACCACCAAGCTTCATTGATATCTGTCGCTTCCTAGCCTGGCGCTCAACATTATTAGGACACCCAGAATGAGATAGCAAACTTAGAGAAAAACATTATTGTATTCCCAATGCACAGGTAAGGTCATTGACACTTACCTCACTCATTGCTATTTTTGTGAGGCGTTCAGCTGAGGAGAGTGTCTGGCACAGGAAGGAAGTGGCTTTGAGTTACTGTCATTTTTCTGAGATAAATATATTAAATTGATAATTGTAATCTACCTCTATCTTGAATTTGAAGTAACTTTTACTTTGAATGGCTAACTTTTGAGATATTTGAAGTGCAAACATGCTAAATTAATTTCGACCAGCATGCCAAAGATCTGACAACATAGGCTTATGCAATAGCATACTTGGTTAAATTGACAATGTATGCCCTCCTATCTGGAAGCAAAAGCTTAATAAGTGCATCAGTATCTAAGTTAGATATGTAGGCCCTACAGTCAAATCTAGCTGAATATTTTTGTTTTGAAAATCTAATGCTTCATCCGACTATGCAGTAGGTACCTGTTTTCAAGAATCCCTGCGATGGGTGAAACCTTGTGAACAATTGTTCAATTCAGGAACTATATCTCATCTCACTGCCCCCCCCCCCACCCCCCACCCCTGGTGACAGGAAACTTACTATATCTGCGCAACATTGATATGAATGTACACTTATCCATTGAAGACAGATTTCGCTGTGACTTGACCAGACGGGATGGCCGAATGAGTTAGAGCGTCCGTCTCCCGTGCTGGTAGATCGTGGGGTCGTGGGTTCGAGTCCGGTCGAGTCAAACCAATGACTTTAAAATTGATACTTGTCGCTTCCTAGCCAGGCGCTCAGCATTATTAGGATAGGGCAAGGACTGGTGTGCTCAGTGTCAGGATAATGTGACTGAGTGGGATAGCAGGTCATGGTGCCGGCGGCCTGGTTTCCCAGTGGGACAGCACTATAAAGTCGCCATGAGTGCGCACTGTCACAAGTCGGTACCCGTCCTGATATGACCTTAGATGTTGCTAGGACGTAAAACAACAACAAACAAACAAAATCGCTGTGACTTGGCTTGAATCACCCAGGGATCGAACCCACGACCTGGGAGAACCCTGCCCTCCCCCCGCCCAAGACAGGACACCTGTGATATCTGAACAAATGTGGTCTGAATGTATGTACACTTGTCCCTCAAATACAATTTCCGTTGTGATTTGACTTGATTCGCCCAAGGATCGACCCCACGACCTAGCGGAACTCTTCCATGAAGTCCCACGTGTGATGCGGACATTCTAACAATTCCGCCATCCGATCCCCCGAGAGTGGCAAGAGAAGACCCCGAGACACCAAACCGGATAGCCACTTGAGTTGAGCATCCGCCTCCCGTTTTGGTAGATCGTTGGATTTAACCCAAAAGGGTTCGAGCCTTGGCCGAGTCAAACCAATGACTTAAAAATTGATACTTGTTGCTTCCTGGCTAGGCGCTCGGTATTATTAGGATAGGGCAATGACTGGTTGGCTTAGTGTCAGGATAATGTGATTGGGTGGGATATTGGTTCATGTTGCTGGCGGCTTGATTTCCCAGTGGGGCAGCACCATAAAAGTTGCCATGAGTGCGCAGTGTTACAAGGTGCTATACCTATCTTGATATGACCTTAGATGTTGCCAGGACGTAAAAATCCAACAACCAACCAGCATACCCCGAGATAACCCTGCCGCGAGCGTTCAGTCTCTGCTAGAGATGGCGTCGTTCATTTAATCATTGGTACTGCAACCTATGTCGATGCCCAAGGCAGGGGCCATAATAGAAGCGCATTGAATCAGAGTCAGAATCTCCAACATAATCAACAAAGCAACAGCGCAGCGAACGCCTTCGGAGCTGATTACCGGGTTTACACGGTTTGGCACCTACACTCTTCAAATAATGACTTAGATTTTAGAACTGTTGCACACTTGTCACTATATGGCCTGGCTCTAAATATGAGTATGACAAGGAAAGTATTAGTGGAATGAGGTACGCCAAGTTTTCGACGTAGAAATATTATCTGCATAATCAGCCAGTCTAGGAAAGTAAAAGGGTATTCCTGGGGTAGCATTATACAAGCATCAGGATTGTGCATCGGTGCAAATCTGTAGCTATGCTGATATTGCCTGATATGTTGTTAGGAAGGGAAATGCCAATCAATGAGTCAATTTATTGGTGAAAAGTCGGTACATATTAGAAAGAAGAAAATATTTGGCAACCCTTATTGTGGAGTTGTTCAGCAACTTTCGTCCTTGTGTAAACTCGACTCACGGTTCATCCTGGGTTCATATTCAGTTAATTTGTAGCTCAATTTTAGCTCATTTTCAGCTCATTTTCAGCTCATTTCCAGCTTATTTTCAGCTCATTTACAGCTCATTTTCAGCTGAGGAACATACTTAGCGGTAAACTAGTTTCGATGCAACCGAAGTCCTTTAACCATACACTTCTTGTTGTTGGTAAACGATTGTGAGAAAGGAGATTAGGAGAGCATATATCTACTTTATACACTGGATGACGATCTTATAGGATGTAGAGACAGTATTACAATGGACAGAGGGCATAAATGTAGCTTCTTTCATAAAGGCTCCACTCTCTTTCACTCCAGAACTACTGTGTTTGAGACTGTCCTTTGCATCAACTGATTTGAACTCACAAAAAATGAAAGAACACAAAATAGACCTCGCCAGTTAAGCTAGTGACATCTATCAGCAGAATTTGTAACCACTCTAGTTGGGTCGTTTCTCTGACTGCCTATGATTTAACATGCTATATCTCCATAAAGAATGCTTGCAAAAATAATCAAATCCTTGATTATATTCAGATATTCATAGCGCAACAGGCATGAAGCTCTTATCCTTGTAATATAATTTTTTTTAAAGACAACTACATTGTTATTTTCTTCTGGGTTTCACCGCCACTCTCTTCACATGTAATAAACCCCACAAGTTAAGCTAGTGACATATATTGGTAGGATCTGGAACCAATCTAGTCTGCTACTTTCCAGCTTAACTTGTGGGGGTATATTCCATAATGTTATTCAGAGGACTGAACCAAATTACATATGTTGGCCTGGTCAACATAAATAATTCACCAACAAGGTCATGCACACTACTTTCGTCACATGACTACCTTCTCCACTCACTTCGCCACACATAGCTCTCGGGTACACTCACTTCACCCATCCTCCCTCCCGAAGCTCTAAATGTTGAGTTCTGATGGTCTTCAGTCGTTTCAGACTTTGCTCCCCTGGTTTCTACGCAACACTACATCCAGACAAATAAGTGAGTTTGCTTACATTATGCCTCCAAGGAAGAAGAAAAGGGGCCGCCCCTGCTCAGTGTTCAGGCTAGCACAATTGCAATAAGGAGGACGCCTCATAGAAGCACACGATTTGTGGCGGCGGCTTTAGGAGCGGACATCCCCCCACTTTGTGCTAGAGTGCGTCCGGCTGCATTTCCCAAGCCAGTCCGTGAGCATTGACTGCTCCGGACCTACTGGACCCTGATTCCATTTTATTGTATGAAATGCAACGTGAAAATCTACTCAGGAATAAAGAAAAATGGTGGCACCCATTGTGATATATGCGTAATAGACGTCTAGACATCTAGACGTCTAGACGTCTAGACACATCTGTAATATATGCAAATGAGATGACGTCACATGACTAAGTATGCCATAGGTCTAGACCCCTGATGGGGAATAAAGCATTCAGTATCCAGAAGTCAAAGTGTTCAATCGTTGTACTTTCACATTTTTCACACCGGCTACCAAACGATCATGCAACAGCGATTTCTCCACTGATCCATACTCACCATCTTTCACCTTGTCCCTCAATGCCGTGATATACGTGGCCATCATCTCCAAAGCTTGATTATGCGTATTAAACTTGTACCTTGTGATTATCAAACTGCCTTTACCTATGCAATATGGGTGAAACGCCTCCGTGAGCTGTCCGATCTTGTCTCGGTCATCGAACGTGATGGACATGTTGGCTAAGACTTTCTGCACTTCTTCGCCAGCAACATGAAGGAAAATACAGCAAAATGACACCTGCAGCACTTGCGTATATGTCATATGCTCTGATCCATGTTTTCCAGTTCGATCTGGCGTTGTTGCTGAGGACAAGCTGACCACGATGCCGCAAACCCGGCAGTGTATTCACGAGCGGCATTCTTCCTCATCTGACACCATGTGAAAGTATAACATCTGAACAGTTTGACTTCTGGATACTGAATACTTTATTCCCTGTCAGGGGTCTAGACCTCCGTCACACTTAGTCATGTGACATCATCTCATATACATGAAGTTCTGCAGCCTCCACCAGGTCGACACTTTGAAGCCGACAGTATATGACGTATTGTCTTATATTATGTACCTCACTCCTTAAGTCACCTGGGTCGATTGCAAAGTATCTTAGCGGTGCCAAGACATGTGTAAGAAGCATTAGGTGGGGATGTAACTCCCTTTTCAGCCTATCAGGTATCACTCCTTAAGAAGGGAGTATGCGAGAACTCTTCGCACGTCCCCGCCCGGGCCCCTCCGATATCACCTCATGACTTTAAGGCGATCATCTCCTACCTGTCTTCCTTCGGCGAACATGCTGTCATCTTTATAGCCGTTCTGCTCGTAATCTATTTCACTCTAGTACAACAAAGTAATGTCACCTCTTCTCCTACCCCACTCCTTGGTACTCATACCTTGCTAACCTCTGATATCTCTGCGTCTAATGCAGGTCTCTATGTCTCGATAAGATCATCTAAAACCAAGGCTAAATATCAACCTCTCCTCACCTGCCTCCTCCCTTTCATTCCAAACTCTTTATGCTGTCCGGTTGCTGCCTGGTGACGATGTGCCCTCCGATTTAACCATCCACAACTCTCTCCTGCCTTTCTGTTCCCAGATTATACCCCTCTAACGGTGATCAGACTAACCAAGGTTCTTTCACTCGCTGCTTCTTTCCTCTTTGGACCACGTTCATCACTCTCTCTACATAGCCTTCGAAGGGGTGTGGTTCAGGCATGCGCAGAAGCCGGAGTACCTCTTGATGCCATAACAGAAGCCTGTCCTTGGAAAAGCAGAACAGTCCAAGCTTACCTTAACACTCCTCCGATACATCTAGTTCCATCAGCCCTCGGGAATTTGTTGGGTAGAGGTATGATAGTCTTCCTGCTAGCGATATGATCCTATTTCCTTCTCCTCACCGCACGGCTTATCTTGTGACTTGCCACCTCTCCTTCACCTGTGACTCTACTAGCTATGTCCCTGATTGATTGATACAACTTGTTATTTGATTGTTACCCAGTACTTATTATTCTTGACTTGACACTTGATGATATACGATATCTACTTACCATTGATTTCCTTACCTACCCTGATAGTTCACGATACCACGATACACAATATACGATGCTGATCATGCTCTCCAAGCATCCTGATATGCCGACCTGCCTGCAGGTTATGTTCTCCAATAAATTATTTTTCACCAAATATATTTCCTCACCTTTCTCTTGTGTCCTAGTCAGTGAATTATGTATGTTGGCCCGGTCAACATAAATAATTCACAAACGAGCTCATGCACACTACTTTCGTCACATGACTACCCTCTCCAGTCACTTTGCCGCACACAGCTCTCGGGTACAGTCGCTTCACCCACCCTCCCTCCCGAAGCTCTAACTGTTGATGTCTGATGGTCTTCCTGCTTGCGATATGCTCCTACTTCTTTCTCCTCACCGCACTGCTTATCTTGTTACTTGCCACCTGTCCTTCACCTGTGACTCTACTAGCTATTACCCTGATTGATTGATACGACTTGTTATTTGATTGTTACCCATTACTATAAAGTGGTATGCGGGTAATGCAGTACTTCGGATACCTTAGGTGCTAAAATACCTCAGGACGCCCCTGCCTTGCAAAGTTGTAAACCACTGCCTTGTGGTACAAATTCTCGTTCTTGATAGAATCAAAGGCTAAGGGAGCAAACCCTAACAGAAAACCATGTTATTGTGGCAGCATTAAGGGCGGTGATAAATGGAACTCCCAACATCTCCCAACCAGCCATTGCAGGGACAGATAGGTTGCGCCTGTCTTGACATGTTCTTGCCGGTGTGGCACAAATCGGCAGTTGGGTAATGGAAGCAGTCTTTGTCGCATTGCGACTGACAACATGATGATGATGATGATGATGACCCATTACAGTAGAGTGTTATTTTACTGGAATGATAAAACCTTATGCTGCACTGTTTTGTTATACTTGGCAGCCAGCCAACTAATAGACCCCGCCAGTTAAACTAGTTACATCTATAGCCAGAATCTGGAACCACTCTATTAGGGTACTTTCCAGCTTAACACTCAGTCACTGTATCAGGAGGGACGAACAAGCAGTCTTCAAAGTTGTTTGGGTTGCATTGGAACTATAATAAATTAATGGATCGACATATATATACACATTTGTTACAGTGCTGTATATATCGATCACGCTGTGCCCCTCTAAATATAGTTCATTAGGTACAACTGCTAATACACCCGCCAGTTAACTTAGTGACATCTATCGGCAGAATCTGGAATCACTCTATTTGGGTACTTTCCCCTTAACTGGCAGTCTATTGCTTAGTTTATCCGAAGTACATTTTAGCTAAGTAGGGTGTTATTTCTCTTCTTTCGCCGAAGTATTTTTGGGGGGTTATTTATTTGTAGTTTTACTTAAAGCTGCATGGTTCGATCAAAACATCAAATTTTCAAAACGAAAACAATTGTCTAACTTAGATACTGGTACACTTATTAAACATTTGTCATGACATATAAGGAAATACTTAGTCAATTTAATAGAACCTGTTACTGCATAAGCCTATGGTGTTAGAGTTTTGGCAAGTTTGCCAAAATTAATTTCGCACATTTGCACTTCAAATATCTCAAAAGTTAGCCATTTAAAATATAAGTTACTTCAATCTAATGTAAGGTAGATTATAATGATCAAACTAATATCTTTATCTCAGGAAATAACAGAAACTCAAAATCATCCGACTATGCAACTTTAAGTAGAATTGTAATGGGTACCTTTTACTTTTAAATAACACTTTACCTTTAAATAACACTTTGAATTTTGGACATCTAGTATCGGACATTGAGGCTGGTCATCTTTCGACATGTTGATGGAATCGAAACCTTTCTTACGCAGTGAAGATTGACCGAAAATTGTCCTAACACATTGTTTATATTTTACCACCAAATATTTAAATGCAAAAATAAATTACCTGAACAGATGGAATGGCTGAATTAGTTAGAGCATCCGTCTCCTGTGTTGGTAGATCGTCTGATTGTGGGTTCGAATCCTTGTCGAGGCAAACCAATGACTTAAAAATTGATACTTGTCACTTCCTAGCCAGACACTCGGCATTACCAGGATATGGCAAGGAGCAGTGGAATAAGGAAGAGCAGTCGTCTGCAACTGAAATTTCCCCTGCTTAAACAACTAATTCACGCACGAGGCAAGTCTATGCTCTGCACGTGACCTCCTTCCCTTCTCCCTCACTTCCCTTTGCAATGCCATACAAGCAACAGTAACTTTTCCCCACACACCCAACCCTCTTCCTGAATGCGTTATGTGCTGAGTTTGTTTGGTAGTTTTCATAATTGTTGATTCTCACCATGTTATCTATCTCGATTCAGACATTCACGCTACAGGATTAGCGATAACATTAAATGACATTAACGACACCAACCGGAAGCCAGTCTTCCATGTCGACAGGTGGCAGCCGCCTGCAGTTATCTCCTATCCTGACACCATGTTCTCGGAGCCAGCCTCCTGCACGCCCGCTGTGGCACTGTTATCTGAACGTGATTGATTACTTATTTGATTGACATAATCAATAAATGATTATTTAAACCTTGACTCATTAGTCTTTGTCCGAGTGTCGTGAATTAGATATTTTGACGAGGCAACATAGTTAATGTACCCCCCCCCCCCCTAAAAACATGCTAAATGTTCACACTTACAGGGGGCTCCAACCTCGTTAATAACAAACGGAGGGAGAATCACTTTTTAAATGTTCGAGTTCACCTTTTCTTCCTTAGGAGCCGACGAGAGCAGGGGCTGGCTCTTGAATTCAAACCATCTATTCAATTGCAACCAAATTGTGTGATGCTATATGAGACCGAAAATGCTACAGTATGCGGTGGCAGAATCGGTAGAGCGCAGGCTCCTGTGTGGGAAATGGAGAGTTCGATTCCTGGTCGAGTCAATTCAATGACTTTCAAAATGGGTAGGCCTACTTGTGACTTCATAACTTGTTTGTTTATTGTTGTTTTACACCATAACAACTCTTCCTAGCTTGTCACTCGGCATAAATAGGATAGAGCAAGGACTGGTTAGCTCAGTGTCAGGATAATGTTACTGAGTGGGATATCAGGTCAGGCTGGTGCGCTGATGTCCCAGTGGGGCAGCACTATAAAGTCTCCATGAGTGTGCACGGTCACAGTTTGGTTCCAATCCTGATATGACCTTAGATGTTGCCATGACGTAAAATTCCAACAACCAACCAATGACACCGGAAGTGAGTTTTGAAAGCGGGGTGGTGCACCTCCTCCACCCACACGCATTGCAGCAGTCGTGGGACATTCTGTTCAGGATCGAAGTAATCGTATGCAAATTAGTTATGCAAATCAGACCAGTGATTGACAGGCCGGCGACGGTCACTAATAACGATGAGAGCGATTTCAGGGTAGAGAGGGATGTCGGTGTGTGGGTGTGTGGGTGCGTGGGTGTGTGGGTGTGTGGGTGGGTGGGTGTGTGGGTGTGGGTGTGCAGGTGTTTGGGTGGGTGGGAGGTTGGGTGTGCAGGTGTGTGAGTGTGTGGGGTGTGGGTGTATGGGCGGTTGGATGTGCAGGTGTGTGAGTGTGTGGGGTGTGGGTGTGTGGGCGGGTGGACAGTGTGTGGGTGTGTGGACAGTGTGTGTGGATGTGGGTGGGTGAATGTGTGTGGGGAGTGGGTGTGGGTGAAGGTGTGGGTGGGAGTGGGTATGTGGGTGTATGTGTATGTGTAGGGTGTGGGGTGTAGGTGTGTGATGTGTAGGTGTGTGGGTGGGTGAGTGTGTGGGTGTGTGGGTGTTGGTTGGTGCGGATGTGTGGGTGTATGGCTGCGTGTGTTGCTTAATGGGTGTGGGTGTGTGCGTGGGATTCTGTCATGGTGTGTGTGAGTGGATATGTGGATGTGTGGTCTTGTCAAGAATGCATGCCATTCTAAACAAGTTCCAGTTATATGATGCATATAAGAATGATGCGAGTATAATAACCCGGAATTCTATACTTACACCCACCCACCAGTAATTGGGTGGTTGAGCCTTGGGGTACCCATCTATTGCTCAAACCTCGCCTCAGCTCCGACGGTGGCACTACCAGTCACCTTGCTTATTATCCTGACTCACTTATACCGGCCATTATAGGCTAAAGCCCTAGTCACATACATGTTAGTGAACGTAGTTGAATGTAGTTGAATGTAGGATAGATTAACGTGGGTCAAACATAGTGTAAATATGTTAAACTACCATGAAAAACATTAAGGTATGACTGGTTTTGGTACGGATAAATACAATATGGCATGGATGCCAGTATGTTCAACTATGTTCAACTACAGCAACTATGTTCAACTATGTCCAACTGCGTTCAACTATGTTCAACATGCATTAACCTCCACTACGTTCAATTACGTTCAACTATGTATGCTAGAGTATGATATAGTATGCTAGAGTATGCTACAGTACATTAAGAGTGCGGAGACTTCGCCACTATTTTGAACATGTCCAAAGATTAAATGGGAACTCATGGCGCACCTATGTTATTACCAAGTTAGCATGATGGAGAAGTATGGATGCTGGTACATTCAACTACGTTCAACCACGTTCAACTGCGTTAGCCTCCACTACGTTCAACTATGTCCACTAACGTTTATGTGACCAGGCCTTTAGAAATCTGGCCTAAAGTTTGTCTAGATTCTATTAGTTCCTACCAAACTGTGTTTGCATTGCTGTTATTTATGTATTTGTGGTATATAAATACAGTAAAACCTCACTAACCTCCCACCTCCACAGATTGCCCACTCCCCTATATCGATCGCTTTATTTGGGTCCAAACAATACCATTCCAAGGATATTATATACGAAATAATGCAAGGATCAAATTACTCCTGCGCCACTGTATACATAAATTTCACATCTTGGGCGTGAAAGCAGACAATTTTATTTTACTCACCTCCATTACGACGAAAAAATGTCAATGTGGGAGTCGGTGCATATATATATATATGAAGAGTTCAGGCGCACAACCGATAAACGCCAATCAAAATATAGACATAAAATACAATAATTTTACCTGATGATAATTTTAATTATTACTAATTCCAATTTGCTTGTGATGAAATGATTATGGAAGGATAAAAAAAACTAAAGTAGGAATGTAAAAATAATAAATTGTAGAAGGTTTGATTCCAATGTTTATCTAATTTTTTCAATTGCCGTTTACAAGGTTTTGCGCCTGAACTCTTATATATTATATATATAAATATATACATATATATATGAGACAAATAAGTGTTCAAACTTCCTGTCTACCATTCGTTATTTCGCTAATTCGCTATATATAAGGCATGGACAAACAGGAAGAGTACTCCACATGTGTTTACCAACCAAACCTATCACACAATATTTCCTGGTAAACTGTGCGAATCAAGCATTATCACTGCAGTTAAAATCCATGAGTACCCACATTAATTATCATCATGCTGTCGGTTGCGATGCGACAAAGACTGCTTTCATTACTTGACTGCCGCTCTCCATTTAGCTCTCTGCTGTGAGAGTGATGTCCATGAGTCGGTCTTAATGTCTCTCAGCTTCAGGTTTCTCTTGATGGTATCCTTGAATCGGAGATGAGGGTGCCCTCTCTTTCTGTAACTAGAAGACAGTTGAGAGTAGAGGATCTGCTTTGGTAGCCTGTCTGATGACATCCTCATGAGGTGTCCAGTCCACCGGAGATTCTTTTTGATCAGAAGATCTTGCATAAAGGGCAGCCCTGTCCATTCGAGTATTTCCTTATTTGTCACTTTGTCCTTCCAGATTAGCCTCATAATCGAACGCAGATGTCGCATCATGAAAGCATGCAGCTTTTTCACCTGTTGTCTGTACACTGTCCTCACAGTAAGTGGTGTAATTAAATATTGGACACATTGTTAATGTGTGTTAACATGGTTAATTTAGCATGCCAGGCAGAGAGCATTGGTTACTAAAGAAGAGGAAGGCACCACCTATCGATTTATAGCAGAACAATTCAAATGGGAGCCAATCAATGCGCCACCTAGCCGTAAAGACATTCAAATCACGAATCTAATAAGCGAGTCATTCTCACTTCCTCCTGAACTTTCAAAACGGTAACATCTATCTCTATTCTCCTTAACTTTGCCATCCCAGCCACCCCAGCTTTTAAGACTAAATGAGTAGGGTTGAGTGTCTCCGAACCATAAATGATACATACTGACTTACTTTGACATACTGAAAAATAAATGCCACCTTATTTGTCTGTCTCATGCATTCTTAATTATTAGTTTATTTATAGTATAATATACTGACGCAAGAAATAACGGGGTAACCATATACCATAAATACTCTAGTACATGTTATTTTCCAATAAAAACATTAAGTAAAAATAAGTGCATAGAGCTCAAATGAAATGTAATTAAATAAAGTATTCAGAGAAACATCTGGATATTCATAACTAATGAGAGAAATAAAGACTATAAGGAGTGTAACCGTTTATTCATATGGTGTATTTGAAAAAGATACGTTGCCTTTTGGCGCTTCTGGGATTTCAGAATTTTGGATAAGGAGTTGTGCACCTATATGACATAATTTTAAATATATTTATTGTATGCACAATATCACTTGTACACCTCGCCATTCTCGCTCTCCCCCTCTTCCTCCATCTACTCTCAAAGCCTGCACAGGGGTGTCTCAGCCCTCGACCATCAGATACATCTGCCGGGTTTATGTCTAAGAAAATGCCTCCCTAGGACTCCTACTCCTGGCAGGTCTCTCAAAGAGCATTCACCCACCCAGCCACACACCCACAAACCCACACACAGTCAGTCACACAGCCAGACAGCCACACAGCCAGAGTCACACACCCACACACAACCACACACAGCCACATGGCCACACACAACCACACCCACACATAACTACACACCCACACACACAGCCACAGCTACACACCGACACACCGACACACATACACACATACACACCCCCACACCCCCATACATACCCATACAGACCCACACATCCACATCCCACACACACGCCCCCACACACGCCCCCACACAGCACACACCCACACACCCACATCCACACCCACATCCACACCCACACGCCCAAACACCCACACCCACACGCCCCCACGCCCACACGCCCACACGCCCACACGCCCACACGCCCACACGCCCACACGCCCACACACCCAAATATCCACACACCCACACGCCCGCACACCCATCCACCCAAACACCCACATGCACATGCCCACACACCCACACACCCACACATCCACACACCCACACACCCACACACCCACACATCCACACCCCCACACACCCAGACCCCCAAACACCCCCACATCCACATGCACACGCCCACACACCCACACACCCAGACGCCCACACACTCACACACCCACACACCCAAAGGCCCACACACCCACACACCCACACACCCACACACCCACACGCCCACACGCCCACACGCACACACACCCACACGCCCACACACCCACACGCCCACACGTCCACACGCCCACACACCCACACACCCACACACCCACACATCCACAAACCCACACACCCACACACCCACACACCCACACGCCCACACACCCACACACCCACACACCCACACACCCACACGCCCACACACCCACACACCCACACACCAACACACCCAACCCACGCCCTCCTTTATATCACAGAGGCACCCACTAACAGGTTTTTTTTCTGTCGCTCTTGTCATCTTGGCTTCACACCTCACATTAGTTGGCATCAACTCCTCTCCATTACCACCGAAAACTTTGCCTCAGAGGTGGGCAACCAGGGAGACTTAAATAATAATAGACAGTAGCTGTTGTCTGAGCTGAATTGTATATGATGGGGTAGACGCATTTCACTGAGGTACGGGCAGACAATCTGTGATAGACGCTATTCTTGCTGATTTCCCATAGCATTATTATATCATGTGTTACAGAGACAAGACAAAGTACAGTTTGGATGAGAAGTTATCTGACTGGCACCTACGAAAAGGCCCTACGCGTTTATTTAAAGTCAAAATGTGAATGATGAGTCAGGAGCAGCAGCACAAAAGTGATGTGTGTGTGCTGCTGCACTCGCTAGGCTGAATGGCTGCAGCCAGTCGGTGGACCACAGGAGGATACGTAACGTGGTTACTCCACCAGACAGGGTGGTAGGGAGCAAAGGAAGACAGCAAAAGATAACATAGATGTGAGGGAGGTACATTGAGCGGTACATTTGGATACTTGTGTGACCCACACATAACTATGAGCAGTATGTGGACAACCATAGACACATTTGCATTTCCCATTAGGTACTAGCTTATAAACAGTACCTCTTGTGATGTAATAGGTATTATAGGAATAATACCCGGCTTCATCCGAAAATAAAACTTGAATAAAATATTATGCAACACACGCCCAAACACCCACACCCACACGCCCACACGCCCACACGCCCACACGCCCACACGCCCACACACCCAAATGTCCACACACCCACACGCCCACACACCCATCCACTTGCCTCAGTTAGTTGTTGACAGTTACAGTTTGTATTTATTCACTATCTGACAGCCCTTTTCCCGCCCTCAACTGGATAGGATTTCAGAATCAGTAAAAGGGCTGGCTGGCTTCCATTGTGAGGAGTTGTGTTTGAAGCGTGACCAAGTCAAATTTGATTATTGTCTCTACCTAGCCTCGCACTCAGCATAAATAAGATAGGCCAAGCACTGGTCAATGAGGATAATGGGACTGCAAGTGATCCAGTTTGCCAGTGAGGCAACAATATACATTATCATGAGTGTGTAGTGTCACAATACAGTACCCATCCTGATATGACCTTAGATGTTGCTAGTAGTGTCACAAGTCGGTACCCATCCTGGTATGATATTAGATGTTGCTAGTATGTCAAACCCATTACATCCTTAGACGAGTAAAATACTACTTGGATTCACCAGAACATTGCAGGCACATTGCGTTCTTGAATCGGACTGAGCAGGTTGGGAAGTGGTGAGTTGAGAGTGGGCGACTTCAGATGGCGCCACTGGTTGCGGCAATCGGAACGGGACAATATGCGAAATAGGATAATGTCAATTATTTCATTGATTATAATTATGCGTAGGATACGATGTGAGCATAAATTATATTGCATGCATATATCTAATTAAATATAGTATATCTATTCATATAAATATATAAAACAATAAATTGAACTATAAACAATATATACAAATATATAAAAATATATAACAAGAAATAGTAATATATAATATATATAAATATATGTAAACATAGATAGATATATATATAAATATATAGCAATATATAATATATAAAGTGATGATGCGTGGCGCTGGGTGGCGCTGTCTGGGGTTGTGTGGCACTGGTTGTCACTGTGTGGCGCTGTGTAGCGCTGTACAGGGTTGTGTGGCACTGTTTATCGATGTGTGGCGCTGTATGGCGATGTGTGGCACTGGGTGGAGTTGTGTGGCGCTGTATGGGGTTGTGTGCCACTGCATATCGCTGAGTGGCGCTGTGTGGCCCTGTCTGGCGCTGTGTGACGCTGATTGTCGCTGGGTGGTGCTGTCTGGGGTTGTGTGGCACTGGTTGTAACTGTGTGGCACGGTGTAGCGCTGGTCAGGGTTGTTTGGCACTGTTTATCGATGTGTGGCGCTGTGTGGCGCTGTATGGCGCTTTGTGGCACTGGGTGGCGTTGTGTGGCGCTGTATGGGTTTGTGTGGCACTGCTTATTGCTGAGTGGCGCTGTGTGGCCCTGTCTGGCGCTGTGTGACGCTGATTGTCGCTGGGTGGCGGTGTCTGGGGTTGTGTTGCACTGCCTATCTGAGTGGTCGCCGGCAGGAGGTGGCTGTCACTTAGAGACTAACCCCCCTTGTGTCTGGCGTCGTGTTGCACTCAGCGTCGTGTTTATCACCGCTGGACAGACGCGCCAGGGCCTCCATTTCCGGCAAGGTTGCGCAGGCGCCCGCTACACTTCCGGCGACGCTAATGGATGTTTAGTTAAGCTGGCCGTGTAGTGCATATATGGACACCTACCCACGTATTTATATATATATATATACATATATGTGTGTGTATATATCTATATATATATATTGACATAGTTGTTTTGTTAGTTTTTTCTGTGGAACTCCTTTATTAAAATAAACTTCCCAGCGAGTGGCATGGGAAAGTCCCGAGCATGGGGAGGGGGGGGGGGGGCGGTGTGAAGCATGCCGGTATGCCCCACCAGGAGGGGAGGGTAGAAGCAGGACACTACAGAGATTATTACATGTGATAACAGTCTTATCATTATATATAAGCCATTACTCTAATGCACACACAGGTAGATGGGTTGTTGATTTAGCAGTCTACACAAGGATGGCCTCTGGAGGTGGGTGTGGGTGTGGGTTTGAGGTGGGTGTGGGTGTGGGTACAGAGTGGGAGTTCTGTCTGTGTGGTGTATTCACCATACAGTGTATGTGTATGTGCATATACAGACATACATATATATACATGTCTATATATATATGTGATGTATAACGCATTATGCGAGTATAAAGGCGTGGAAGGGAATTAACCCCTCCTTATTATTATTATGTCCTAATTATTGTTATTATTACAATACATACTGTACTGCCTCCTCCATCTCGTGACTGGTGGCGCCACCCCCGGCTGCGCCCGGTACCCGCCTACCCTGAATACTTCACTCGCGTCGGGAAATTTGAAACGAACGGACGTCCTGCTCTAGCTCTAGCCTGCCGCTGCCCCCGCCGCCGCCAGCCGCTGCTGCTGCCCCGCACCCGGATGCCTCTCTGCTACTGTGGCCTGTGTGGTTTTGAGCACGGGGAAGGGGATTTAGACACCTGCACCCGCAACGAACTGGTAGCTGAGGCAACGGCCAGACAGACCTCGCGCATATCGAGGAGGGTGTCGGCGGAGAGGATGGCTAAGGCAAAACAGGACACGGCTGTTTCAAGCGCCATGCAGTCGCTTTCAATGGAGGACCGTGTGAAGGAAGCGCAGGCCGAGGTCCATGCCATGGAGCTGGAGGACCGCCTGGCCGAGCTGGAGGAGAAGCGGGAAAGACTCATCCGGCGGCGTGCTGATCGGGAAGCCAACCACCACGGGGGGGGGGGGGGGGGGGGGGGGGGGGACCATGAACCGCACCAAAGCACGGACAGTGACACCCGACAGGCCCGTGCAAAGGATGCCACCGCCACCCCGAGCCCGGCGGCGGACGAACACTCGGGCTACGGTCTCAGGGCGCGCCGCCGATCGCGGGGGAGGAGATGCCGGCACCACAGCGGGTCGGACTCCAGAAGCCGGAGCAGCAGCAGCACGAGGCGTCACAGAAGTAAGTGGTCCCTCAAAAAATTCACTGTTGGTGGTAAGGACGTTAAAAAACTAAACCCCCACGAGCTGATCGCTGCCTCGTCCCTCTGGTGCCTAGATATCGATAACTTGAGCGTAAAAGACCATCGTGTGTTTCTCGAACATATCCATTTCCTGTCTGTCCGTGCCATGACGGATGACTTTAAGGATGCCGCCCATGTCGCTTATGATACGGCCATCCGCAAGAAGCTGGAGGCACACGGCTTCTCAGCTTTCTCTGAGGCATTCCAGGGGGCGAGCGTGATCCACTACGGGGCCCAACAGATGAAATATAAATGAGGGGCCACTGGTGGGACTAAGCGCATGGGTAGGACGGGCGGTAGTAAGAGGGCTTGTTTCCACTGGAACCGTGACGCAGGCTGCCCGAAATCTGAGGAAAACTGCGGTTATAGCCATAGCTGTGGAAAATGCGGGAACAGATCTCACAAGCAGTCTAAATCCACCCGTGACTGACGATTTAGCTCCCCTACCTCGGAGGGGGATGGAGAAAACATCATGATGGACAGTGCCGTTAGTGTACACGTGAACAGTGTTGGGGGCAGTATTACTGACTTCGATCAAAAAAAACCTGTACTTGTGACTGACCGAATTATTTCTGCCCAGGATAAAAATGTTTGCATTACAACCGACGACCCCGGTCTTGTTGTGCGTACTGCTGAATGCCATGTTGAAAAACCTGTACTCGTAATTGAGCATAGCTCTGCAGAGGGCCACCATCACAATAATGTTCCCATTACAACCAATGATCAGGGCCAGGTTACTCGTATAAAACACACTTCACTAGATGGCATTTTTCCTAGTCATGACTTGTCCATGCATGCTCGTCCCGACCATGGTGAGCATGCCCGGGGGGAGAAAGAATTCAAAACAAGCATAAGAATTATTAAACCTGTTACGAATGGTGAAATATTGCTTTCCGACGGGAGTGCCGCCGCTTGTCTTTCCTGTAATTGTAACTCTGTCTCTTACGGCGCTGGTGGCAATACTTCCACCCACCACTCAGAGCAATGCACTAGCCACACCCTGCATGGTTTATTTATTGGGGAGAATGATCCTGGTAATACCAAATGGCGCACTGGTGGCCGAGGCCGCCTCCACAGGGACAACCCAGAGGGTGTGGGGGACGCTATCTATGACAAAATCAACGAGACCACTAGTCTCACTAATACAGGAAACCACGGCCACGAGGCCGATGGCGGCGACTACCGCACCTATGTCTCGGGTGAGGACGATAATGTTCCTGGCAGTAACACAGAATTTATGACCAGGCAAGGCCGGTCCCATGTTAACAGCCCAGAGGCAATGGGGGACACCGAAACAGCTATTAATGCCATACATCTGAACACGGGTGGCAGCGTTCATGACACTCACGATAATGATAGTCTCCACAGCATCTGCCAGGAGGGCGGGGGGACATTTTCCTTAATAGCATCACTGCCACCCCAGAACAGAAGAGTGGTAAAAATCGGGCAGTGATAAAAAATGATTCAGGTCGTGCTGTTGTAAATCACGGTAGGGGGGACGCTACCCATGACAATATTGGCGGGAAAACCAGTGCCGGGGGCGGGAAAGCGGGAGTCTTAATGAATGCGACTACAGTCCACTCGACACTGAGGGGCACCCCCCCGACACCGCGAATCACCGCAACTACAGTCCGGCGGACACCGCCCCCTCAGATGTCGTAACTGCCAGCTGTCATAACACCCCCCCTTGTGCCGCCACCCCCGATGCCTCCGGGAGCGGCGCCGACCCCCGCCAACCGGGCTGTGACCTAATTAAAGGCTGGGTAGATCCTCAGGGTGCCACTGCGGCACATTGCCTGGCCGTTAAATATATCGGCGAAAAAGACTGTGTCCTGATAGTGTCCGTAAGGGAAAACCTTGACCAACCGCCCTTCACCTTTAATATTTCTGAAAATTGTGTAAAGGGTTGCTGTATTTGTGTCCACCGGGTTACCGGCTGCACCGCGCAGCTCCGCCCCTGCCGGATTTTTTGTGAACTATTTCTTAGAGGTGACACTGACCCTGATTGGCAGTACATACTCCGGGGGGTTGTGTTCGGCTTCTCAGTAATCAATCCCGATTGCGGTGCCGCCTATGTTCCCAGGTTCAGGGCCGTCCGTGACCCGACTGACAGAAAAATTGTTACCGACAAACTTGTCAGCGAAATTAATCAGGGTTGTGTCTCCGTAGTTGATGTCCCTCCCACCTGTGTCCACAACATATTCTGTGTGCCAAAAGACGACGGTGGAGGTCGCACGATTGTCGATTGTAGCCGCCCGATCGGCTGTTCTGCTAACAGCTTCACAAACAATGTATGCAGTAAGTTCTCTTACAGGAGCGTCGACGATGTCGTTGAGGTGATGGAGCAGGGGGATTTCATGTCCACTGTCGATATTAAAGACGCTTATCGTGCAGTGTGTATTCACCCCCGTGATCGGGACAGACAGGGCCTCCATTGGGGTGTTGACAATGATAATCTGGAATACTGTACTTACATGAAGGACAACAGACTGTGCATGGGGCTTTCCTCCAGCCCCTACATTTTCAGCAAACTCTCAGACTTTATTGTCCGCTGTGCTAACCGCGAAGGCGTCACTAGAGTCATTAATTATCTGGACGACTACTGTATCATAAGCCCAAGCCTGGACGAGGGCTGCAGGGACCAGGCCATACTGGTAGCAATACTCAGGAGGGTCGGGTTCTTTGTCAGCTTTAAAAAGCTATGCTCCCCTAACACTACAACTAGATTCCTCGGTATTGACATAGACTCCATCGCCCTTGAGGTGAGACTCCCCAATGACAAACTAGACAAACTCATGGTGACTCTCAACCAAGTAAAAGGTAAAAACTAAAGTCACACGTAGGGAACTCGAGAGACTGGGGGGGATCCTCGCCCACTGCAGCAAGGTGGTAAAGGGGGGAAGGACCTTCTGTAGACGAATATACGATGCCATAGGCAGTGTCAGGGAGCCATACCATAGGGTCAGGCTATCAGGCGTCTTCCGAGAAGACGTTGACTGGTGGTGCGGATTTGCCTCTCGCTTTAATGGAAAGGCCAGGATCCTTGGGCGTTTCGCCACCCACATATCCACCTATAGTGACGCCTCTGATTTCGGCTACGGGGCCTTTCATGGTTATGACTGGGTGGCGGGAGCTTTCAACCCGGCCGATGACCACCTCCTGGGAGAGGCCCTGGGGCACCACCACACCCCCCCGGATAAAAGCTGCTCATCGGCTCACATTAATATTCGTGAGATGTGGGCCGCCTATGCTGCAGCCGCCAGATGGGGTGACACCTGGAGGATTGTGCAGTGGTAATGGTGACCGACAGCACGACTGTCAGAGCAGCTCTGAACTCGGGCCGCTCTAGGAGCCCTGACATTATGCACTATCTGAGGAGGCTCTTCTGGTTGGCCTCTGAGAACAATTTTGAGTTCTCATCCGTATTCATAGGTAGCAACGACAATGTGATATGCGATGCCCTGAGCAGGCTCGATAATGACGCGAGCGGAAACCGGATCTCTCGCGCTGACCCTGCCCGCAGCCTCTGCTGCCACAAAATCCTCACCAATTTTGCTGGAGTGGAGACCCTGAAGAAGGAGCAGCTCGTCTTCCTGAGCCACTCATATGCCCCAAACTCTGCCTCGACACGGGGTGTGCAGGTGAGGAAGTACCTGGAGTTTGTGGAGGACTTCTCGGAAACCCACTCCCCTCTGCCATGCCCACCAGCGCACGTGGCCCTTTACGCCACCTGGCTTGCTCGGACCTTGAAGTACTCCTCGGTCCTCAACTACTTAAGCGGTTTGAATAACTTCCTGAGGCAGAGAGGCGCGGAGCCCATTGCATACACAAGCTACTTGGTAGCCTCGACCCTGCGGGGGATTAGGCGGGAGAGGGCCGCGCCCCCCAGACAGGAGGCTCCCTTATTGCCAGCAACCCTTCTCCGCATCTTCTCCTTCCTCTCCTCCTCTCCAGGCCACATGGCCTGGAGGGCTGCCCTCCTCTGCAGCTTCTGGGCCCTGCTCCGGAAGTGCCAAGTGACCCTCTCCGATTCCTCCTTCCTCTGGGGGGACTTCAGATTTTTCCCATGGGGTATGATCCTTTCCATTCGCCGCTCCAAGACCATCCAATTCAAAGAGCGAGTGTTGGAGATCCCTGTTGCGCGCTGCGAAAATACTGCTCTATGCGCAGTTTACTGGTGCGAGCGCCACTTCGAGCAGCTCCCCGCGGCCCTCGGGGACCCTGCCTTTAGGATCCCTACCCTGGGGGGAGCTTCCTACCCCATGACTTACAAGATTTACCAATCCACCCTCAGGATCTTTGCTGCTAGGGCGGGTCTCGACCCCTCCTCCATCTCCTCGCACTCACTCCGTCGGGGTGGCTGCACATTTCTCTCCTTGTGTGGTGCAACCATAGAAGAGCTCCGCACCAGGGGGGACTGGTGCACTGACACGGTTTTTACCTACTTAAAAACCCCCTTGTCCGTGCGGGTCATGAACGACATTCGCGTGGCCACCTCCCTGGCCAGCACGGGTATACCTGCAGAATACTAGTGGTCTGGAGGATCCCCGGATCTTTGGCTGATATTCCTAGCCAGAGAATATATAACTCATACCACTACTTTCTCTTGTTCTTGTTCCTTTGTACTGTAGCCGGCCAGTATGCGAGTATAAAGGCGTGGAAGGGAATTAACCCCTCCTTATTATTATTATGTCCTAATTATTGTTATTATTACAATACATACTGTACTGCCTCCTCCATCTTGTGACTGGTGGCGCCACCCCCGGCTGCGCCCGGTACCCGCCTACCCTGAATACTTCACTCGCGTCGGGAAATTTTTCCTTTTATTGTTAGGCTGATATTCCTAGCCAGAGAATATATAACTCATACCACTACTTTCTCTTGTTCTTGTTCCTTTGTACTGTAGCCGGCCTTTATATATATATATATATATATATATATATATATATGCATATATACACACACATATATCTATGCATATATAGGCATAATTATAAACATATAAACGCATATATATGCATATATGTGGATATATATGCATACACATACATATATACATGTAGATATGTATATTTTCATATATAATGATATATGTGTATATATATGCGTATACACATATCTATGCATGTATATATGTATAGATATGTGTAAATAGCAAAGCATATACTACGTATATGCCGATGTAGGTTTCGCATGGTGCTGCCCATCGCGGCGGTGCCTGGTACTACCGCGTAGGGTTCCGGCAAAATCCGCTACTCGGCGCTGCTGTAGCGATATATACACTGAGCGCGCGCCGGTCGCGTCACTACGCCTCTACACATTCATACAAATTACTTTTATTTTTACTTGATCGGTAGGGCATTGTCAGCCCAGCCAGATACTATCTATTATATATGTTTTACACCCATATTTATATATACGTTATTGTAATAAAGATTGTATCATCCACGCCGGTCTTCTTGTAATGCGTACTTACATGTGTATATATGTGCATACATACACATATACACATGTATATATGTATATACACATATATATGCGTATATATATATGTGTATATATGTGTATATATGTGTATATATGTGTATTTATGTGTATATATGTACATCTATATATGCCTATATATGCATATATGTATGGATATGCTGGTACTGGTAGTACCCCTATACTCAAACTTAAAAACAAGGTTTGGCAGCAGTCATGGCTCAATGACCATGACCCACATCCACCAAGTTTTTCAGTTGGATTCTTTACACATGCATCCCCACCCTAGCTTCTTTGTGTCGGTGTAACCCTGCCGGGCATATAAACCTGGTTAGAGGTAGTCATGCATGGCTGCCCCACCTGACAACTCCCCCACCCACACACACAAAGTAAGACAATAGCCACACAGCAATAGTGGTTTGCAATCCACACCCCCACCAGCCCACCTCTAGCCACACCATTCTGGTCAATGATGATGTGGTGATATTTATTTAAATTTGATTTAATTTATATTTAAATTTATTTATTTATTATCCTTACTATTTAATTGTTTTCTGATTATTTCTACCCATATTGTTTGCTCATTATTCACATGTTGCTAGGATCTCCCAAATCAGATGGTAACTGGTTCGAATCTTGGAACCGGAATACATTTTTTTTAAAGAATGTCTTCAGATTTTTTTTAAATGCACAATTATATTAATTTTAATCAATATGCCTTTACCTGACTCGACAATACTGGACTTTACCGGGCTCGACTTTCCTGGGCTCGACTTTACCAGGCTCGACTTTACCGGGCTTGACTTTACCACGCTTGACTTTACCCGGCTCGACTTTACCCGGCCCGGCTCGACTTTAACCGGCTTGACTCTACCTGGCTTGACTCTACCCAGCTTGACTCTACCCGGCTCGACTCTACCCGGCTCGACTCTATCCGGCTCGACTCTACCCGGCTCAACTTTACCCAGCTCGACTTTACCCGGCTCGACTTTACCCGGCTAGACTCTACCCGGCTCGACTCTACCCAGCTTGACTTTACCTGACTCGACTCTACCCAGCTCGACTCTACCCAGCTCGACTATACCCAGCTCAACTCTACCCATCTCAACTCTACCCGGCTTCACTCTACCCGGCTCGACTCTACCCGGCTTGGCACTACCCGGCTCGACTTTACCCGGCTCGACTTTAGCCAGCTCAACTTTATCCGGTGCGACTTTACACAGCTTGACTTTACCGGGCTCGACTTTACCCGGCTCGACTTACCCAGCTGGACTTTACCCTGCTCGACTTTAACCGACTCGACTTTACCCGGCTCGACTTTACCGGACTTGACTTTACCGGGCTCGACTCTACACAGTTTGACATTATCCAACTCGACTCTACCTAGCTCAACTTTACCTGGCTCGACTCTACCCAGCTTGACTCTACCTGGCTTGACTTTATATGGCTTGACTTTATCCGATGCAACTTTACACGTCTCGACTTTACCCGGCCGACTTTAGCCGGCTTTACTTTACCCAGCTCGACTTTACCTGGCGCGACTTTTCCTCGACTTTAGTTGACTCGAAGGCTTGCAGAGTGATGGCACCTGGTGCCGGGTGGCCCACCACGGACATGGCAAGTCATAGTGCATCAAGAGGACTCAGCGTTGGAGGGGAAGGCCATCCATAGTTATGAAGGCAGGTACATCAAGATGTAGCTGTGTCCTGGACACGCATGAAGCCATGCCGCCATGTTAAGGCCCAGTTTTGTGAGAGTTGTGTCCCTAGCCATGAGTGTCTCAGTAGCTTAAGTTGATCCTCCGAGTGAGAGAACCCAGGTTTGGGTTCTGCTTATGTAGTTCATGACCATGGATGGGGATTTGTGGTCATGGAGATGTAAGATATAAGACATCAGATGGTATTGTTGTTATGGCGGGATCAGCGTGATGTGTCTTCAAGTATCACAGGTATTCACGTGCCTGTGTTGTTTTATTCCTCCAGATACAGGGGATAGTCTTGTTGCGATTGTTTTAGTAGTCACTTGTGGTGTTGGTGGAGTAACCTGGGATGAGAGGCAAAGGATTACTATGAATCCCAGGTTAGTTACAAGGTCACGGTGAGGGAGTTGTCGTTGCACACAAAGTTGGTTGTATTCCACACTCTGCAACCATATTAGTCGCCATCGTATTTGCAGTTTTGTCAAACACATGTGGCTGAGGGCGATATCCTTGCCTGGTTTGTGTCTTACCACACTATCGGGCTGTGTTGCGTGGTATAGAGCCACATCATATGAGCATGCACAGATTATTGGGTCATGGCCCGCACCTGTGGTGAAGACTTATTGTGAGGTAGATTTTTGTTATTTATGTAGATGGTAAAGTTATGGTGATTCTGTGGTGCGAAGTTCTTTTTAGGGATGTGGTTAGATTTATAGCTTTAAGTTGTGCCATGTTGTGTTGCTTGTTGCTGAGAGTGTGGGTGTATCTGACACTGTAGAAGTGTGGATGAGAATGAGCCCCTCCAGCCTGTAGCGAGGAGTTATATTCGATGATCCAGCTGACAGGTTCAGCAGGGGTAAGCAGGATGATTCATTTGAGTTGGTAGCATATTGAGTTTCTCACTATATGCGTGATGTTTTGCCTCCATGCCTTAATATTCAATCCAGAGGGGATTGATATTCTTTTTTCCGATGTAGTTTACATTGCTGAGCTGATTCCTGAATGTAGATATCAAGGTAGTCCATGTAGTCTTCCATAGATCTGTGTCAGGAAATGGCCATATGGAATTGAGAGTATGCCTGTATGTTGCATGAGTGTGGAGTGGATTTATTTGAGAAGTTGTTGGTCATCTATTAAGCTTAGCATGTGTACTATGCTATCAGTGTCATATGTTCAGCAATTAGTTCCACAAGTTGACTTCTGTCAAGGATGAGTTTGATGTGGTGATGGTTTGTGAGCGCATTTGTTGCATGTTGTTAGTGTAGCTGGTATTGTCCTGTGTGTTTGCGTCAGATAAATTTTGGTGAGCCTATCATATACGTCTTGATAGTTTGAGTGCTAAGGACTAACTGATTCGAAACCGCTCATAGCAGTTACTAAAGCATTACATGGGTGGCGCAACAGTCAGCAGCTGGCAGATGGTGATAGTACAAGTCCTTTCTCCCTAGGTGGCATCAGCTAAGGAGTCTATAGAAAGAGTATTGTCAATCTTAAGTATTCAATTACCCTTGTTTAAGTAAACACAAACAATTGAATAGTATGAACATACTATTGACAGAAGAATTATTTTCATAGAAACTGTGAAGAGCTACTTAAACCCATTCTAATGATACATTTTGCTAGGTTTCATCCTCAATATTAAAGTTGTTGCAGACTAACACTCACCCCTATTTGTTTCTATATGTGAACTGTCTTGGTTTTTCAATACGCCTTGAGAAGCCAAGACCTTTTGAATTCCTAGTCGTGGTCCCTACCTGGTTAAAACTGTATATTCCGATGAATCATCAAATATATTTTCAAAACCCAAACAATCATCTAGATTTGATTCTACATATCTAACTTAGATATTGCTGCAATTATTAAGCATTTGTTGCCACATAGAAGGGAATACTGGGTCAATTTAATGGAACCAATTATTGCAGAACCCGATGCTGTCAGCGGTTTGGCATGCGTGCCAAAACTAATTTGACATGCTTCCACTTCAAATATCTCCAAAGTTAGCCTTCAAAATAAAGGTTAATTCAAACTAGAGTAAGGTAGATTATAACAATAAATTGAAAATATTTATCTCACAAAAATGACAGAGCCTCAACACCATTGAACTATGCAACTTTAACTAGTTACATATATATAATATATATAAATATATAAATATTTGTATATATAAGATCCACACCTCTACTGCTTAGTTCATCAAATATTTACATTTGCTTAAAGGCTAGGAATGCAATCTAGCGAAAGGATGCCGGGTATTTGCTCAAGGGATATATTACATCGATGTTGATTTTTGTTGGGGGGTACAATTTCCTAACTTCCCATATTTTTCTTATAAGCGTTGAATTTGTGACTGGAGAATTTGCGAGAGGAACATATGAATTTACACAAATATATATGGAAATGTGTATGTACATGTATAAGTAAATGTATATGGAAATGTATATGGAAATGTATATGGAAATGCATGTGGAAATGTATATGGAAATGTATATGGAAATGTATATAGAAATGTATATGGAAATGTGAATGGAAATGTATATGGAAATGTATATGGACATGTGTATGTAAGTGTATAAGGAAATGTATATGGAAATGTATGTGGACATGTATATGGAAATGTATATGGAAATGTATGTGGAAATGTATATGGAAATGTATATGGAAATGTATATAGAAATGTATATGGAAATGTGAATGGAAATGTATATGGAAATGTATATGGACATGTGTATGTAAGTGTATAAGGAAATGTATATGGAAATGTATGTGGAAATGTATGTGGAAATGTATATGGAAATGTATATGGAAATGTATATGGACATGTGTATGTAAGTGTATAAGGAAATGTATATGGAAATGTATGTGGAAATGTATATGCAAATGTATGTGGAAATGTATATGGAAATGTATATGGAAATGTATAATGGAAATGTATATGGAAATGCATATGGAAATGTATATAGAATTGTATATGGAAATGTGTATGGAAATGTATATGGAAATGTATATGGAAATGTATCTGTAAATGTATATGGAAATATATATGGAAATGTATATGTAACTGTATTATATGTATACAAATATGTGATATATAAGCATTATGCGAGTATTAAGGACCGGAAGGGAATTGTTATTATTATATATTAGTGTTACTGTACATACACTCTGTGGGTGCTCCGGTACCCACCATCACATGACCAGTGGTGCGCTCTCATGGCAATCCTCTACACCATCGCCACACAGTGTCGGCATAGGTCTACATTGATATGTATATCAACAAATATAAAATATATATATATATATGCATAAGAGATGATTCGGCAACTCCCAGAGAACAGTAGACAACAGGGAAAAATAGAGAAAAATGGTTGCAAAGTCAGCCCTGCTGCTGCAACGACCCTCGTGGTTAAGGGACTGATGATGATGATGATGATGACGATGATGATGATGATAATGATAGTGGGACACCGCTGGCCATCTGTGGAACTAGTGATCATTTCTTTTATCTGCTGACAGGATCTAGTAGCCTGCCGGGATGTGAACACAACATAGAAAGTATATAGTAGGTATATGTAGTAACTATATTTGCATAATGTATTATGCCGTATATAAATGCATGTTTACCATATAAGACATTCTGTGTATATACTACGACGGGAACGTTATCAGAATATGGCAATATTCCAGATTTGTTTAAGTTATTCAGTTTGGAATATGTTGGATTTATATATTGCATGGCCTGACGAAGGAATGGGAACCTTGCCATTGAAGTTTTGGTCTATATTTTAATATACTTGTGGTTATTTAAAGGGGAATAGGTAGCTTCTGACTTTGTAATGTATGCATATATATTATATACATATATATATATATATTTATAAGGAATTCAGACACAAAATCGTTTAAAAGCTAATAAAGAAATGTTGATAAACATTGGAATCAAACCTTAAAAAAGTTCACTTTTGTACATTCCTAGATTGTTGTTCATTCCTCCATACCCATTTCATCACAAGAAAAGGGGGATTAGTGAAAATGAAAATTACCTTCAGGTACAAATCTTTTATTTTAATTAATGTTTTGGATTGGCATTTCCGGTGTTTTGATTGATTTTGATTTTGTGGTTTGCACCTGAACTATTCATACATATATATATATGGACACATCTGAGACTGTCTCAAAAGGTGCTAAGCAATATGGGACAAAACTGTGTCCATTGTAACGATCAACATAGTATCTGCTTATGCATTCGCTCAGGATAAACTGATTTGTTTTTTACATGGTGTTTCATAATCCCAATAGAATACATATTGATTTGAAGCAAATGTCCTTGTGTTTTCAGTGTAACCGTTTCTGGGCTGTTTTGTGTCAATCGTTACAATGGACAAAAAAAAAGAAGAGTTATCACTTTTTAAGACATCCTCATATATTATCAAATGCACATATATATAAGCAATTGTTGATTGAATAAAGTTATATACTTGACCTTATCCTATCCATTGATAGTATTTATTTATCTCATTAGATTGTTGTATTACATTGGTTGTACATGCTGTAATGTGTGGACTTGCTAGCCTGCTTTGTCTGAGAAAAGTGAAAATGAACCTTCTGAAATCTTTCAAAATCGATTATCTTATGTCATTTTTATTTCCAGCATTCTATATTAATAGGCATTGACACATCAGGTTCTACTGGATGAACATGTCTAAGGCGTGAACCATAGGATGCTTTAATAAATATGAAGGGTTCAATTACAAAATCTGACAAGTGCCATCTGGGCTGAAATGAAACCATGTCTAGAACCTTGGACCAAAGCTGGCTTCATTCTGATAATAACATTTACTTTGTTTGGAAGAAGCTGCCATATCCCCCTTTTTTACTGTCCTATGCAATACAACATTGATTAACTTTAAATGGAAAAACGCAACACTAAATTTGATTTGACAGAAAACAACTGAAATGGATTTGTCGGTTTTTGCACGTGAACCCATCTTTTTTGTATCTTTTTTTTTTATTGCGGCTGTATTTATACTGTCCATAGCATATAAGCCCAGGTACCCAGGCTTGTTGTCGATGCTGGCCAGCTGTAGTGTTGGTGTTATCTTACCACCCGGTAGCCGCTGATAAGTAATTTGGTTGCCTGCATTTCAGTAGCAGATAGATAGTTGTTTGGTATATGGTTAGTAGTCTATGTTATTTCTTTTGGATTTTCTTGGCATATATGTATTTTATTTTGTTCTACTCTTATTACTAGACAAGCCTACTCCTATTTACATATCATAGGCTTGTATGTAGCTGTGTGGAGTGTTATCTGGTTACTTTTGACATGGTTACCTTCCATTGGGCGTCCCGCTGGAGGGCCATGACATATCACATGCCCCTTTGCCGTGCAGCTTAGTGGGGGTTTCCTAGCCTTATTTTGCACAGATATTTTTTGTAAGTTTTTAGGTCAGGAATTTGTTGTGCCTTTACCATTTGGGCATTCCACACCTTGGCAGCATCATATATTCTGTCAACCTCATATGGGTGGCTTGACTCGCACGTACTAGACATCATAATATAATATTGATCACACATTCACTTGTGACTCTCACTACAACCCAAGAGAAGCAATGAGGCATGCGGGTATTGCTTATTTATTTTTATTTACAGGGGATAAGACCATTAGATAAGACAAATATATAAATATCAGTAAATAAATATATTCTTGGGAAGGGTATATGCCTTGGGGAGGCCAGATTGAAGTAAGAACCAGGATTTGTTAACGTTTTATATCATTTAGTTAAGTAGTTTGTGTGTTTCCTTCGTTATAGTCACAGCTTATAGGGCCGTTAGATAAGACAAATCAATAAATAGCAGCAGAGAGATATGTCATAATAAAGGGCATATGCCTTTTGGAGACGAGACTGAGGTGAGGACATGGATTTGTTAAAATGTTATTTTATTATATACAAAAATGAAGAGTTTGGGTGCAAAACCCCGTAAGCGCCTATCAAAATAAACAATTTAAATAAAAGGGTTTTTACCTGAAGATAATTGTAATTCTTAGTAACTTCACTTTGTTTGTGATGAAATGATTATGGAGCAATAAACAAAAAAATAGGAATGCAAAAAACATAACTTTTTGAAGGTTTGATTCAAATGTTTATCTCTATTTTTCGGCGTTTACAAGGTTTTGTGCCTGAACTCCTTATAATAATTATCTTGTGTATGCTTTTCCAGTTGCAATGTCCCTATTTCGCATGGCTGGAAGTGGGAAGAGAGGGATAGGTAATGGGGCTGTGAGGAAGGGGGGCGGGGGGTGTGAAGGGGGGGGGTGTTATTGTGTAGACAAGTGAGACGACGAGGGAGGGCAGGAGGGAGGGATGGATGAAAGAGAGGGAGGGAGGGAGGGGGCGATGGAGGGAAAGTCCTCAGCTGTAGAAAAAACAAAGAAACGCCTAAGGAGGTGGTAGGCTCAAGTCCCAATAGGGCTGGCATTGGGTTGGACTGCTTGCCCTAGGGGCAATGGTTGCCATATGCCATGAGCCTTTGCTTTGGGTTTGATCGATCAGCCCCCTCCCTCACCATCCGCATGCCACCACCCCTCGCTCTTTTCCCGCCTGTGATCCTAGCTCACAACCGGAAGTACGCAGAGTACAAATTGGTATGCTGGTAGAATCTAGCAGAGTAGTTACATAGTTCACGCATTTGATTATGCAAAGGGCATGGCGGTTTTATATATACTGAAGTGGATAATAATTAGGATAGATGCACGCTTAGCCATAGCATCTGTATCGTTGTTGTTGTTGTTGTTGAAGATTTATACTCCCTATCATGGATAAGCCTGACTAGGCTTGTTTTCACCATTAGACAGTTTGTCGATAGAAAGCCCGAGCCTACACTTTTACCGACCCAAGGGATGTTTAACCTCCCACACCATATAGACATGGTATGAGAGCAACTAGCCTTTGATGGCGTTGTAAGTTATACACAGTGGTGGAAATCCAAATTGGCAGAGATGGGGGCAGGGGGAATCGAACCACCGACCTTCAGATTAGGAGTCCGACCTAGAAAAAAGTCAGACACTCTAACCACTCCGCCACAGAGAACACCATAACTGTATTTCTAGAAGTGCTCCTGTTACCTCTATATTAACATGTCAGTTGCGCTATATATGATAACATAGTGTGTACTGGACTGTCGACTAAACATTTACATTATCCTCAGTGATGCTATACACCCACGTATATATTCTAATATGTGCGGTTGTAGGGAGAAAACGCACTGTGCTGCTCCCGGCGGATGGTGGTGGAACCGCCGGGTTGGTTCGCTTCTGCTCCGCTGGTCGGCGCTAGCCCGACTATATATATATATTGCAGCCGCCCGTCGCTCGCGTCAGATTGTCACCGACCCAGGCGAGCCTCACATTAATCACCCCTTATCCGCCCACAATCACCCAGTCCCTCCCACACACACACACACATTCACACACTACACACACACTCTCACACCAACTCTTTCATCTTCAACGTGCCGCTATAGACGATGTCAACGGAGCATGCGCACTCAGCTGAAAACTTTGGTTGGGAATGAACTCTGGAAGTTAGTATTATAGCGAAATAGTGAATGGCAGACAGGAAGTGTGAACATTTATTTGTCTCTCATTTTTGCTTGAGTGCAAGTAAATATGCAACATAAGGAATAATTAGTAGCATGTGGTGAATAAGGGGTCAAATTTCCCTGGATTATCAGCCCATGCTTTTTCTAATCTGTTCTTGAATGAATTTATTGACTCGGCATCAATAACATTTTGTAGGAGACTGTTCCATATATTTATGATCCTGTTTGAGAAACTGTGTTGCCTTAACTTTGAACTGGCTCTGGGTTTTACTAGTTTTAGGGTATGGCCCCGACTGCCTTCTCTTTTATTCAAGGTAAACAATTTGTTCATATCTATTTTATCAAAACCTTTCATAATTTTAAATACTTCAATTATGTCACTTCTTTTCCTTCTGTAGGAAAGGGTAGGAAGTTTCAATTCCCTAAGCCTTTGTTCATAGGGTTAGTCCTTTATAACTGCAACTAATTTTGTTGCACGTCTCTGAACCTTTTTGATCTCCAGAAGATCTTTCCGATGTCCATATATAGTTTTTATTTATTGCAATGATTATTGAATATTCCACTGCATGCATGATTGCCCGTCCTGATATGACATTAAATGTTGCCAGGACATAAAACACCAATAAGTAACCGACGCATGTATAGTGTGTGATGTTGTCATGACTTCGTTATCAGAAATATAAACACATATAACAATTAGTACATGCTCTAGTAATACCGGACATAGGTAACTAAATCTAGCGTCATCTATTTGTAGAATTGTCCAGACTTAAATGCAGTGAATTTCAATTTTGTCAACAAGAACATGTATTCGCAAAATGCAGACAATGACTCTGGGGCTCTAGCTATCCGATCTCCATACAATAACCCGTCACTAACAATAGAAACATGAACTAAAGAAGGACAATTTACAATCACAGACAGAATTATTCTAGATAATATATCTAATATTTCCTAGATGTTAATATAGATTTAAATGTGGTCAATGCACCTTTCAAAATACTGCATCTATCAAGCTGACACTGACTGGATTAGCCCCCACCTTTCTAAACAAAAACTACTATTTGAGTTTGTGTGTTTGTGTTTGTTGTTGTTTTACATCCTAGCAACATCTAAGGTAATATCAGGACGGTGCTATTTAATCTGAGCATTTCTATTATTCTGTCTTATAGTTTTGTGGATTTGCAAGGAAGGGTCTGTGCTTCGGGGTAGTATCCAATGCATTAGTTCTGAAGTGCTCCTACCCGGAGTGCAAGTTCTTGCCGCTGCCAGCAGACGGCCGATTGGTGGAGGTTGGTTGTTGGAGTTTTACATCCTGGCAATATTTAAGGTAATATCCGGATGGATACAGACATTTGACAGTGCACATTCATGGTGACTTTCTAGTTGCTTCCCCACTGGGAAACCAGGCCACCAGCACCAAGACCTGATATCCCACTCAGTCAGATTATCCTGACACTGAGCCAACCAGTCCTTTCCCTATCCTAATAATGCCGAGCGCCAGGCTAGGAAGCGATAAGTATCAATATTTAAGTCATTGGTTTGACTCGGGCAGGGATCGAACCCACGATGTAGCAAACCGGGAATCGGACGCTCAACTGATTCGGCCATCCCGTCTGGTGGTTGGTGGAGGAAATTGTCTATTAATACCACTGACCACCGAAACTGGCTGTGGTAACTGAGTGAGGCAGACCAATATTCTGCGGAATTCAACACAGACATGAGAGACAAAAAAACACACAGAAAACGACGCAGTAATTAAACCAGGCGCACAATACTACCTGATATTGATTTGTTGGGGTTGTACGTTCTCTCCACATCTCAGGTCATATGAAGACTGACATCGACTTGTACTAACTGTTTTCCTCAATGGAAGTACACATCGATGACATCATCGCACGATGTCCTACCCAGTCACATTATGATTATTAAACCACTGAAACAATCAGGGCTTGTCTTATAATATTAATACCAAACACCAGGAAGGCTGACATTAAATTTCTATTGTTTGATCTTTTTCTTTTTCTTTTTCCATTCCATACATAATGATAAATATTGTAGTGGTCTGCACTGACCTCTCAGGCAAGGAGCCGCATAGACAGGTAGGCATGGGTAGTGTGTTGATATCAGGGAGCCTAGGTGGTGTAATGGTTAGCACACTGGCCCAGAATGCAAAGAGATGTGGGTTTGAGTCCCACTCTAGGCACATTAATTCCCATTTTCATCACCCCCATGACACTGGTTGCCGTGACCATGATCCTGTACAAGCTATGTGCTGTACGGTTGTTGAACCTACCCTGTGTATGTAAGTGCATTGCATTGCCTGTATATATGTAAGTGTAAGCATTACAAGACTTACAATTCCAGGGGGATGAGTGTAGTGGTCTGCACTGACCTCTCAGGCAAGGAGCCGCATACACAGGTAGGCGTGGGTAGTGTGTTGATATCAGGGAGCCTAGCTGGTGTAATGGTTAGCACACTGGCCCGGAATGCAAAGAGATGTGGGTTCGAGTCCTGCTCTAGGCACAATAATTCCCATTGTCATCACCCCCATGACAATATGTCAGGTTGATCATTATAATATATAGTATGTTAAATGTTTAGTAAGCTTTGTTTTATATGGTTAATTTGGGAGATATTCGATGGAAAAATAGGAATGATTAATGTTGGCCTGTACATCGAAATGCTGCACATAATCAGGGCTCAATAATAAGATTTTCCATTAAAGTGACCTAGTGTTCCTTGTATCCAACAATACATGTTTAGTAAGTGCGCATAACTTAAAGGTGCATAGTCCGATGGTTTTGAGTTTCTATCATTTTCCGAGCTAAATATATTAGGCTGATCGTTAGAATCTATCTTATATGAGCTTCAAGTAACTTTGATTTGAAATAGCTAACTTTGGAGATATTTGAAGTGTAAACATGCTAAATTAATGTTGGCGTGCTTGCCAAAACTCTCATCCAATAGGCTTCATAGTAACATGTTCTATGAAATTGACGCAGTAGGCCATTCTATGCAGCAACAAATACTTAACAAGTAAACCAGTTTCTAAGTTGGATATGCGGGTTCAAACCTAGATAAGTGTTTTCCTTTAGAAAATGTTATGTTTATCAGACTATGCAACTTTAAATTGAATATGCAGAGAATAAAATGTAGGTCAGTACTTAGCTTTCGAGGATTGGATTGTTTCAACGGATTATGCAGCTTCATCAAGTCCAACTCTTTTTTTCCAGCTTTGGGTTTGACTCAACACAGGGATCGAACCACTATACCTTCCGAACGGGAAGCAGGCGCTCTAATTCCAGGTCATTCCTCCCACTTGCAGCGACTTTAAACACATACGCTGAAACAGGAAGTGCTTGCTTATCTGAGGAATAGACGCAAACTGTGTGGGCCAACCAGACGAGATGGCCGAATGAGTTCTCAGTCTGGAGTTTTGGTAGATCATGGGATTCGAACCCACATGTTCGAACCTTGGTCGATTCAAACTGCGTAGTTCTGGTGATCAAATAACATATATAACGTTCACCAGCATTCTGTGAACATACCGTGAGCGTACTTCAAGCATTTATCTCCGGGAGGTATGTTAGCGATACATTGGTCATACTTTGGCCATATGCTGTGGATACGTTATGTATATGTCCACCTTTGCCCCGCATGCCGAAAAGTTTGACGCTTCTCAACGTAAAAGGTGATTTTACGCATTGGTGGCGCACTGGCGAGATGCATCGTAATATGACAGGGCCATTACGCTGAGAAAGCCTATGGGTTTAGCGGATATACGAGAGTGTGTATGTGTGGCTGTGTGTGGGGAGGGGAGAGGGTACGAGGGTGCTTCCACCGGACGTGATGGCCAAATTAGTAGAGCACAAGCCACACAATCTAAATATATAGTTGACAGTTGACTACATACTATATTATCATATATAGCATGACTGAACAAATGTAACTATATAACTGACTGTGTACTACGTACTATATTACCATACATAGCATGACTTACAATAATGTAAATATATAGTTGACAGTTTACTACATACTATATTATCATAGATAGCATGATTGACACAAATGTAAATATATAACTGGCAGCTTACTACACATTATATGATCATGTTTAGCATGACTGACACAAATGTAAATATATAATTGACAGTGTACTACAGACTATACTATCATATATAGCATGATTGACACAAATGTAAATATATAATTGGCAGTTTACTACATACTATATTATCATATATAGTGTGACTGACACAAATGTAAATATATAATTGACAGTGTACTACATACCATATTATTATATATAGCATGACTGGGAAAAAAGTAAATATAAGATTGGCAGTTTACTACATTCTATATTATCATATATTTCATGACTGATAAACATGTAAATATATAATTGACAGTGTACTACATAGTATATTATTATAAATAGTGTGAATAATGTAAATATATAGTTGTCAGTTTACTATATAGGGCCTACTATATTATCATTTACTATATACTATATTATCATATATATATTATTATAAATAGTGTGAATAATGTAAATATACAGTTGCCAGTTTACTATATACTATATTATCACAGAGAACATGACTGACAACAATGTCAATTTATAGGAATCAATTTGCTGCATACAGCATTATCATATATAACGTGCGTGAAAGTAATGTAAATGCACTGTTTCCTTCATACTATATTATACTATAAAATGGCGATTACTAAACATCACTTATATCCACTGATCATCAAGCTCTGCTCTGTTTGCGTCTAGATCCTATTGGCTGGAGAGTGTGGGGATGGGGAGGAGGGGAGTGGCAAGGTCCACTGAGGGATTGGTAGAAGGGGAGGGAGGGGAGCACAATGGGTGGGGGGGGGGGGGGGTCCGGGATGGGAAAGGGTGGGGAACGGCGGCAGATGGCGAGAGGGCAGGGGTTGGGGGTATGGGGGTAAGAGAAGTGGCAACAGTCACTGAGGGATTGGTGGGAGAGAGGTGGGGGGGGGGGGGAGTACACGGGGGTGGTTCCGGGAGGGGAAAGGGTGGGGATCGGCGGGACGGGGTGGGGTAGCAGGGGGATGGGTTGGGGGTGGGAGTGTTAACTGTCACTGATGGATTGGTGGGAGAGACGGAGGGGAAGACAAGGGGGTGGTCCCGGGAGGGGAAAGGGTGGGGAGCGGTGGAAGGGTGTGGGGAAGCAGGGGAATGGGTTGGGGGTGGGAGTGGTAACTGTCACTGAGGGATTGGTGAGAGGGGAGGGAGGGGAGCTCATGGGGGTGGTTCCGGGAGGGGAAAGGGTGAGGAGCGGTGGGAGGGGGTGGGCTAGCATGAGGGTGGGTTGGGGGTGGGAGTGGCATCTGTCACTGAGCGATTGGTGAGAGGGGAGGGAGGGGAGTACAATGGGGTGGTTCCGGGAGGTGAAAGGGTGGGGAACGGCGGGAGGGCAGGGATTGGCGTTGGGGCTGGGAGGGTCAGGGGGAGGGGGCGTGGCGGGGGGATGGGGATGGTGGCGGGTGTGAGGAAGCGTTGTGGGAAACAAGGTGTGGGCTCAGCTGCTCAGTAACACTTTCAGCCCTTCTTACATGGTGTTCTGTGTGATCGGTATCGGCCGTCCACGCGCACCCACACACTCACCCACACACTTAGCACACCCTCATACACAGACACACTCACACACATACTTAGATACACACTCATGCACAGACACACTCACACACACACTTAGATACACTCTCATGCACAGACACACTCAAACACATACACACACATACACACTCACACACATTTAGATACACACACTTAGACACAGACACACTCACACAGACTCACACACTCACACACTCAGACATACCCTCACACACATACACACACTTAGATGCACCCTCATATACAGACACACTCACACACATTCAGACACATCTTCATATGCAAACGCATTCACATACTCACACACACACTTACCCACACCCTCATGCACCACACTCACACACTCACACATACATACCCTCACACATACACACTTAGACACCCTCATATACAGACACAGTCACACACATTTAGACACATCTTCTTACACGGCCACATTCACCTACTCGCGCACACACTTACCCACACCCTGATACACACACCACACTCACACACTCACACCTTCAGACATACCCGCACACACATACATGCACACACTTAGAGACACTGTCAAATACGGATACAGTCACACACATTCTGACACATCTTCATTCACAGACACATTGACATACTCACGCGCACACTTGCCCACACCCTCATACACACAATTCTACACACCCTCATATACACACATTCAGACACATCTTCATACACTGACACATTCACATACTGGCACACACACTTACGCACATCCTCATACACACACCACACTCACAAACTCACACACCCGGGCATACCTTCACACAGATACACACACTTAGACACACCCTCATATACAGACACACTCATACACATTCTGACACATCTTCATTCACAGACACATTCACATACTCGCACACACACTTACCCACACCCTCCTACACACCACACTCACACACTAACACACACTCACACACAGACCTACCCTCACCACATACACACACAGACACACCCTGGAACACAGACACACTCACACAGACACATGTTCATACACAGACACATTCACACACTCGCACACACACTTACCCACACTCTCCTACATACCACACTCACACACTAACACACACTCACACACAGACTTACCCTCACACACATGCACACACAGACACACCCGGGAACACAGACACACTCACACAGACACATGTTCATACACAGACACTTTCACACACTCGTACACACTTACCCACACATTCGTAAACAGACTCACACACTCACAAACATTTTCATATACAGACACATTCACACACTTAGACACCCTCTCAATCACAGACACACTCACATACGCACTTTGGCACATATTCATACCCATACACACTCACACAATCACACCCACCCTCACACACACTCACATATGTACACACATACTTATGCACAGACACACTCACACAAACACACCAACATACTCACACATATCCTCACACACATACACACTCACACAACCACACCCACGCAATCACACACACAACTCACGCACCACATTCATACAACCACACCCACACAACCACAAACACAGACCTAACACACATCACACTCACACAACCACACTCACACACGTATTCACACATAGACACGCTCACACAAGCACATCTACACTCACCTCACTCACACACATCCCACGCACACACTCTCACACACGCACACCCTGATATTTCCTGTGCAGACTTTAGCCATGTTTACACGGGCGAGTTAAAACGCCTCAAATAAAGCGCCTTGTCTAGTTTGCCTTACATTCGCCGCGTAAATGCGACGCTGAAGCGGTTAAGGGCTGATTCGATTCATATTATTCACTTTATGTAAACCGCCTCACGAGGTAGTTTATATAAAGTGAACTAGCTTACGCATGTCACACGCATGCGCAGTCGAGACCTTAGTTTGTTGACTTTATGGTCGATCCAAAGCGCATATTATATCATTTGGTCTATGACCCGGCTAGAGGTGCACAGATATTTTTTTCAGCATTCATTTTTAGGGTTTCATTGCCCAGCAGAAGTTTTGACCGTTCCAAAACAATACGATTCAATCAATACATATCTAGGTCGAACCCACACTCTCTCATGGTGACGTCGACGGACCCAAACTGGCACTGGTTAGTTATGACGTGCTCATGCGCAGATATCGATTTCCGTCTTCAAACTTGGTGCGTGTAAACGCGCTACTACTTCGCTTCATATAAATCGCTTTGTCTAATTCGCTTTACAATTGCCCGTGTAAACAGGGCTTTAGACTCGGCAAAACTGACAAAATCATGCTGACGGCAGCAAGTCAACAACAGCCAATTCGACACCTTGGGTTATTTATCAACAAGGCTCGGGGGCGTTCAATGGTTGACTAGCATTTCTGCTTACCATCGTACATTTAGAAGGTATGGCGCAACTATGTCACGTGTCAATAGACAGAATTTCATTTCAGCTGGAGTCATGTATTATAGTTCTTCTCAGTAAACTTGTGACGGCTGGCAGTTTGTTCCAATCGATAAATGATGCGAACAATGTAGTATTCATTTGTTATTTAAGGCAATTAGCACTGAAATAAATTGGTTTGGCTTGAGAGCCAAATGCAAGGTAACTAGAAATATAGGTGTTGTTTTAGTAGTTCCGTTGGTCCCTTAGGAAGGACTGAAGATGCGACCCAGCACGCAGGGCCGCAGCTTCAGCTTACACACCGGAAGCTGGGCATAGGTGACAAATACGCATATGCGAAGTGATGCATCATTTAATCTAATACAAAATATTTGCTAGGACAATTTCATTGCAACCTCCATTAGATATAAATGGATGGAGAGAAGCGTACAGAGTTTGGTCATCAGTTTGCACGTGTTTATAGGTACAAATGCCAGTTTATTGTATTGTGTCTTGCGTTGGTGGGAGGGGCAGAAACACCATATTTCCAGTGGATAAGCTGAAGCTGCGACACACAACTCGTGACCCAGGTTTGTTTCTTGTTGATTTCCGTCCTAGCAACATATAAGGTCAGCGTGGCACACGTATTGCAGTGAGCAAGTAACTTACAGCAAATCAGAAGACAACAAATGACCACCCAAAACAATCTTCTTTTTTTTCTCTCCGAAAATTGGAAATGTCTCAAACATTACATGTGTAAAGGGGCTGTCACATTAGGGTTTTTTGCGGGAGCATACGGCGGCGTAGGCGCGTTATGTCATATACGGCGGCATACGCTGCCATACGCCGCCATACGATACGCATACGCTACGCGTATGCTACGCATACGCTACGCATACACCGTCATGTGTCAGTGTACGCCACCATATGCTTTCTCACATCCGTCTGTCCAAATTTGTTTGTGCATGCTAAAAAAATCTCGAGCTACGGGAGCGTATGGTTCATACGCTACTCATACGCTACTCATACGCTGGCATACGCTCCTTGTATGCTAGGTGTATGCCAGCGTACACTAGGGTATGCCAGCGTATGCTACTCATATGCTCAACTTGCATCACAAGTGTATCTCTGGCGTATGAATCATACGCAGAACCGACGAGTTGCCTATGGGAGCGTATTCATAGCGTATGCAAAGCGTATGAGTAGCGTATGGCGGCGTATGCCTGACCTATGGTCTTGGTATATAAAGGCGACGCACTATATACCAGGGAGCCACCAGGTGGCGGACCGAGGAGAGATAACATAGGTCTTGCATACGCTTCGGGTATGCTCTTCATACGCTCCTCATACGCTCCTCATGCGCTCCACATGCCAATCAAAACCGTCAAAAAATGTCACAGTACACTCTCATACGCTCCTCCTAGGCTCTCTCATAGGCTACGCATATGCTCAAAAACACCCAAGAGGTCACCAAAGGTCACAATACTTTGTCCTGCATAGTTCTTTCCCATTTTCGATGTAGGTTTTCAATACGCTCCTGCCATATGCCGTAATGTGACAGGGCCTTCAGGCAGAACATGGATATAATGAAATAGCAAATGTGAGTAGCAACTGGAGTGACAAGATTCTCTGAGGACTTCCATCAATCTTCCGTGAAGCTTTTGTTTCTGTGCGTGTTCCGTGTTAGTTTGTAATGGAAGGGCAGGACTCTCCACCCCTCACCCCAACGCCCCTCCCCCAACACTCTCCCACCCCCACCTCCCACCCCCGCCTGGGTGGGTATCGCATCCAGGGCCCTATGTACGTTTGGGGTGGGGTTACGGGCGGCCAGATAAGGCAGTGATTGATGCGCATGCGCTTAAGTAGTCCTGCACCACGTGACGTAAGAAGCACGTGACCAATCCATCCGCCGCTGGGGAGCACGCTGTCGGAGAACGCCGGCGCAATGTGGGCATGCGTGTGTGTACTCATTTCAACACAAAACTCCCCCCCCCCCCCGCAACGACCGACCCCCCCACCCACCCATCCTATGGAGAGCATATGTTTGGCATTCACCAAGATCCAGCCACATGTGGGTTCTTGATTATGTTAATCATTGTTTATTTTAGTATTTTTGTCTTCTTCAAACCACTCATGGCTGACCATATACCCATTCATATACAACGAGGGCCTCCCGTGCGGGCAGTTGGGAGTTCAGTTCCCGGTCGAGTTAAACCAATTACCTATAACATTGATACTTGCCACTTCCTAGCCTGGCGTTCTGCATTAATATGATAAGGCAAGAATTGGTTAGCTCATTGTTAGCATGAAATGACTGAGTGGGATATTGGGTCATGGTGTCGGAGGCCTGATTTCGCAGTGGGGCAGCACTATAAAATCGCCTTGAGTGTGCACTGTTCTATTCTATTAATGGCGAGCGCCAAGCTAGGAAGCGAGAAGAATAAATGTTGTAAGTCATTGATTTGAACTTCCGCACGGGAAACCTGCGCTCTACCGACTCGACCACCGCGCCGGTGGCTGGACAAATGTATATAACTCTGGATATCACAATCCCTAGATGTGCTTGTTGTTGTTGTTTTACTTCCTAGCAACATCTAATGTCATAGCAGGAGAGCAATGCCTATATTGTGATTGAGTGAGGAACAACTGCACACGTGGACTTCTGGTTACTCAATGGTTTATTCAGCCAGCGCTAGTCTACACTGGTCCATCATGTCGCTGGTCCCAGCCAGCTGGTTCACAGCCGCCGAGCCTCAGTACATTACACAACATTTCCTTTTCAGAGAGCACAAAAGATAAATGATTCTGGAATATAAAAATAAGTACATAAGTCTAAATAGTTTAAGTCAGTGGAATGCCGACAATTCAGTCCGTTAAATAAGTCTGGTTTGCAACGATGGGTTTCCATACAGTTCAGTCCGATTTTCCTTATGAACGTTTCACATATACAAATGTACGCATGTTGATGTTCGGTCACAAGAGTCTGCATTCTGTTCCAATAGCATCTGTTTCCACACTGGTTTTACAAACATACATTATCTCCCTTTTGACAAAATATACAATGTAGTTTTACATAAACGCAATGTACATGTAATACACAATTCAATTCAGTTCAAAGAAATATGGAGTCTGTATTGTGTCTTACATACAATCTTGATGACTACATATTTATAAGATATTACGACATGCATGTGCCGCTGTTAGCCCGATTCTTGATTCCTTGTCACTTTCATTGTCAATAGCTGTACACAGTTGCATGACAATTCCCATGATAGAATATGACACAGTTTTATGTTCTTAAAACTACCATTCAAACCAATGACTCTGGTTTAATCTACTTTCCTTTCAGCTTGTCAACTTGTCAAGTGATTAGCCAACCTTGTTAACTAAGATGTATCATCGGAACTACACATAAAACAGCTCTCGTTTATATTGTTTGTGTTATCTTGACACTTTGCTGATAACTCTTTCAATTAACTGTGCTTTAATGATACCCTAATCTCTTCACAGGCCTTATTTCTCTCCCTCGCCGATTAACATAATTAGCTGGCCTGATATCTGGGTTAACTGTGTTTCTAGCTTGTTCAACTGCTGGGTTTTGGATTACTTGTCTGTTTCGCTTAACTTTTTCATGTGTAGCGAATATGTGTCTGCGATTTCTTTTCATTGTCAGATTGTTTCTGTTCTGTATTTTGTAATTTTGCGAGCCTTTCCCTGGTTCTTTTGTTATTGTCCCTGGAACCACTTGCCTTTGTGTGTGATATACTGCACATGTTCCCCTGTTTTCAATGGCCTGCATTGTTTTCCTGCATGGTGATCATAGAATCTCTTTTGGTTTTGTTGTACCTTTTGTATCTGATTCCGATCTACTTTTACTGCTTTTGATTTCAGATGTCTAGCTAACGATGGCAATTTTGATCAGAGTCTATGACTCATCAATAACTGAGCAGGTGATGCATTTAGCCCTGGTAGTGGAGTGTTGCGAAAATTCAGCAAGAATAGATTATAATCTTTGGACTCCTGTATGGCTTTCTTTATCATTGTCTTCACTGTTTGAATGTGTCTCTTGGCCTGCCCATTGCTTTGCGGATAATGCAGACTTGAGAATTTTATTTCGAACTCGTCCTCTCCTGCAAAACCTTTATATTCTGCACTGGCAAATTGTGGCCCATTATCCGAAACTACCACAGCTGGAATTCCATGTCTACCGAATGTTTGCTTCATGGCTAATCTGACCGCGTTACTCATTGTTGACTGCAGTTCCATGACCTCTGGGTATTTTGAAAAGTAATCGACTAATATTAGATAGTGTTGGTTCCCTATTTTAAATAGATCTGCCCCTATTTTATTGAACAGAATCCATGGTATTTCATGGAGCTTTAATGGCTCGCTATGCTGCTTGTTTCTGTATTGCTGGCACAAACTACACCTTTGAATCAAGTCTTCTAATTGGGTCTGCATCCCTGGCCAAAACATGTGTTCCCTTGCTAGTATTTTGCTTTTAATTATTCCTTGATGTGTTTTGTGTAGTTTACGAGCACTGTTTTCTGTACTTGTTTCGGTACAATTATTCTGTTCCCCTTTTGTAATACGTCACCCTGTCTCATTATTTCATGCCGAAATGTGTGGAATGGTGTTGTGCATTATGGTATAAACTGTTTGTCGTCTGGCCACCCGTTGTCAATCAGGTGTGTTACCTCAATCAACACCGGGTCATTTAACGTTTCAGCAGTGATTTGCTGCATGCATCCCTGAAGAACCTCTATAGCTGCAATGCTGATCTCTTTGTCAAACAGTTCGCTGGGATCGGTCTTGGTGCTATGGTCTCTGGAGAGCGCATCTGCAACAAACATGTTACAGCCTTTGCTATGTACTAGCTGTAAATCATAATTCTGTAAACGCATGCGCATGCATTGCATGCGAGCAGACTGTTGATGCAGAGGTTTGTTTATGATCGATTCCAGAGGTTTATGATCCGTCCCTACGCATACTTTCTTACCAAAAATGTAATTGTGAAATTGTGTACAGCCAAAACATATAGCCAGAAGCTCCTTCTAGATCACTGCATAAATGCTTTGCATTTCATTGAGAGCCTTAGAGGCCATTGCAATTGGATGACCTTCTTGTAATAGAGCTGCAGCAAGACCCAACTTGGAGGCATCTACTTGGAGTGTTATGACTTTCTTAACATCGTAGAAGTGGAGAATAGGTGCATGTGTTATAATGTTCTTTAGCTTATCGAATGCTTTTTGCTGCTCTACTGCCCAATGCCATGTCGTTTCCTTATTTGTTAGTATGCGCAAAGGTTTAGTTATTTCTGCTAGGTGAGGAAGAAATTTAGCTACATATGCGATCGTCCCTAGAAAACTTTGTCCTGATTGTTTGTTTGTGCGGGTGGGCATGTCGGTGATTGCCTGAACTCTCTCCTTGTTGGGTGTTATGCCTTTTTCAGAAATGACATGATCTACATATTCAACACTCGATTTACATATGCGCGATTTGGCTGGATTCAATCTCAGATTCACCTGTCTTGCTCGTTCGAGAACTGCTCGCAGATTTTCATTGTGCTCATGCAATGAGTTACTATAAACCAGAATGGTTTCTGTTATTACATTAACACCTTTTAGGTCATGCAGAATTCAGTTCATCTTGTAAATTAATATGTCTCCGGCAGTTTTTATTCCGAACGGCAAGCTGGTATATCTGAACCTTCCCCATGGTGTGTTGAACATACAGAGATTCAAACTCTCAGTGTCAAGCTGAATTTGCCAGTACCCGCCTTTTGCATCGACAACACAAGAGATTTAGCTCCTTCTAGTTTTGACACAACTTCCTCTTTTGTTCTAGTCAGGTATGGGCCTCACTTTATAGCTTTGTTTAATTTTGTTGGATTTAAACAAATGCACATTTTGTCCTTTTTCTTGATTATCATTATTGAGTTCACCCATGGAGTCGGTTCAGTTTCTTCAACAATTACACCTAATTTGCACATTATATCTAGTTCTTTGCGTACTTTATTCTCAGTAGCATGAGGAATTCTTCTCGGGGAGTCAAGGACAGGTTGGATATTGCTTTCGACATGTATCTTAGCTTCTATTTTAATAGTCCCTAACCCAGTGAACACATCATGAAATGTCATTACCATTTGCGTTGCTTCATCATTGTCATCGTTGCCTTCCGAATGGATTCTGTCGATGCATGAGAGGATGCGTAGCCGAACACATGCATCCTTTCCCAGGATGGGACATCCACTGCTTGTGATTTGGAATCGTAGCAACTGGTCGTTTTTCCTTCACAATACACCCCTGATGCTTCCTTCAACGACCTTAGCTTGTCCACGCCCACCACGATGAACCTCATTGCTTGATGCCCTTTCTGCTCCTCCGCACCGGCTACATGAAGGAATACACAGCACTCCACTTTCTCGCTCCTGCTCTGCACTCCTGCTTTAGTAGCATATATGTTGAAAGCATGAATCCATGTTTTCCAGTTGACGGAAAGGTTTTCCTGCAGGTTCAATGGCCCAGGTGGTTTCAATCCTGGGAGAGACATGACCATCTATGGCTCCGCCTCTGACACCATGTAATGTGATTCAGTGAGGAATGACCGCACACATTGACGTCTTGGTTACTCAATGGTTTATTTACCCAGTGCTAGTCTACACTGGTCCCTCGTGTCGCTGGTCCAGGATGGCTGGTTTACGGTTCGCCGAGCCTCAGTACAATACACAACAATGCCTAGAAGATTCTCACTACCACTAGCGGTGTATGATTTCTATATAGTGAAACCATCCAATCTCGCCTGGAAACAGGCAATGAGTGACCGTGTGCACGAGTCAGATTACGGTGAACAAGCATGGTGACAGTTGGCCTGCCCAAACTGTCAGACAGGTTCGGGAGGGAGCGGAGAGTCGCACCGGATAGCCAATCTCAGATTTCCATTCACAAACATCATATTATACATAGGTGTCTCCATGTTGCCAACCTGGAGCTATTAAGAATCCTTGAGGTTTTTGCGTTGTGGGCGTGGAACCCAAGTGGTGGCAGTTGCGAGCTTGCGAATGCGGTCTGGGGACATACACTTCCAGAACTATTTTTTTTAAATGGCTTTAAAATGGGATATTTGAAGCCATTTCCAATGGGTTATAAGCTAATGTTTTAGTATATGTATTACGTTATATTTATTTGTATTGAATCAAAAGTACTGAAATATTTACTTGTATTTAATCAAGTACAAATTCATGGGATTTTGAACAAAAGTACAGACATTTTTTGGATTGTTGGGGTCGGTCTGTGAGTCGCGAGGTTACTGATCAGAACCTTCAATTCCCGTGACTCTCACTGGAATTTCATGAGAGTTGGCAACACTGGTGTGTGGGTGACGGGGAGGGAGCTGATGTATGACACAATATATTGCCTCGCCTAACAATAAAGCAGTCTGGGACCGACAAGCTTTCGATGTCCTATATTTTGGTATTGCCATACTGACACAGGCTGCCCTGCTGTTAAATCAAGACCAGCAGAGAGCAATATGAGATTTACAGGAACAAGAAGCATGCATCTTAAAAATATCAATTATACAATCTGTGTAAATTATATACAGTGAAAACCTAGGTACTGTTAATTTTGTTAACAGTTGCATAACTCAATGGTTTTTGAGTTTCTATAATTTTCTGAGATAAATGTATTAGGTTGATTATCATTATAATCTACTTTATTTTAGTTTGAAGTAACTTTGATTTTAAATCGCTAACTTTTAAGATATTTGAAGCAGGGGACAATTTATTTTGGCATGCAAGAGTCTTCTGCAGTAACAGGTTCTATTAAATTGTTTAAGTATTCCCATAAATGTGGTGGCAAATGTTTGATAAGTATCTAAGTTAGACATGGAGAATCAATTCGGGATCATTTCTATGGTTTTGAAAATTGGATGTTTGCATCGGACGATGCAGCTTTAAACAAGAACAACAATCAATTCGGACAATGTAGGTGGAGGTGATAGTTCAGCATAATTAGTGTAATTTATTTTGCTTGGGTTTTACAACCAGGCAACATGTAAAGTCATATCAGGACGGGTACCGACTTGTGGCAGTGCTCGCTCATGGCGGAGTTATAGTGCTCCCCCACTGGGATACCAGGGCGCTGGCACCTTGGCCTGATATTCCACACAGTCACATTATCCTGATACAGAGCTAACCAGTCCTCGTCCTATCCTAGTAATCCTGAGCACGAGACTAGGAAGCGACAAGTATCAATCTTGTAAGTCATTGCTTTGACTCGACAGGGAATTAAAACTCCTGACCTTCTGCACGGGAAGCCTGCACTCTACCGATTCGGCCACTGCGTCCGGTTGCACAATTAGTGTTGTGGTAGGCACAAGTCGAGGAGGGTGAGTGTTGTTGCAGAGAGGAAGGAACACTATGGACCGTCCTGGTGTGTGTGTGGGGGGGGGGGGGGGTAAGTGGGGGGGCGGGGGGAGGGGGTGAATGGATGGGTGTAAAGGTCTTGTGCTTTAGCCTTCTAATGCCCCGGTCAGATACACGTTAGTGGATGTAGTTGAAAGTAGGTGAACGTAGTGGAGGCTAACGTGGGTCAAACATGGTGTAAGTACATTAAACTCCGTTGAAATACGTTAAGGTATGGCAGGTTTTGGTACGGATAAATACGTTATGGTATGGATAAATACATTATGGTATGGATGCCGGTATGTTCAACTATGTTACAGTATGTTAGCCTCCACTACATTCACGTACGGCCACTAATGGATATGTGACCAGGGCTTCGTCCAAGTATTCTAGAGTACACTAGTGTATGCTAGAGTATGCTAGAGTATGCTAGACTATGCTAGAGTATGCTAGAGTGTGCTAGAGTAAGTTTGCATCACTGATGCAAATTCAGCCTCTAACGTAGTGCTCTTTTGAACATGTCCAAAAATTATATCGGACATCACGGCTCACCCATTTTATTAACAAGTTAACATCACGGACAAGTATGGATGCCGGTATGTTCAACTATGTTCAACTATGTTCAACTATGTTCAACTATGTTCAACTACATTCAACTACGTTCAACTAGGCTAGCCTCTAGTCCGTTAAACTATGTCCACTAACCTGTATGTGACCGGGGCATGAGTTATGATCCTTAAGGACAGGTCACATACACATTAGTAACTTGGTAATAACATGGGTGGGCCGTGAGTTCCAATTTAATCTTTGGACATGTTCAAAGAGCGCTACATTAGAGACTAACATACTGTGGTGAAATCTCCATACTGTTAATATACTCTAGCATACTCTAGCATGCTGTAGCATACTTTAGCGTACTTTAGCTACCTTGGACATAGTTGAAAGTAGTTGACATTAGTGGAGGCTAACATACGTTGAAGTGGTTGAATGTGGTTGAAGGTGGTTGAATGTGGTTGAACATGGTTGAACATGGTTGAATATGATTGAACATGGTGAACGTGGTGAACGTGGTGAATGTGGTGAATGTGGATGCATGTGGTTGAAGATGGTTGAATGTGGGTGAACGTAGTTGAATGTGGTTGAATGTAGTTGAATGTGGTTGAACATAGTTGAACGTAGTTGAATGTAGTTGAACATACTTGAACATAGTTGAATATAGTTGAACGTAGTTGAACATAGTTGAATGTAGTTGAATGTACTGACAGTTGTGGAGCCTAATGTAGATTGAAGTGGGTGAACATGGTTGAATGTAGTTGAACGTGGTCGAATGCGGTTGAACGTGGTCGAACGTGGTTGAACGTGGTTGAACGTGATTGAACAATGTGAATGTGGTTGACCGTGATGAATGTGGTGAACATGGTGAACGTGGTTGAATGTGGTTGAAGTGGTTGAATGTGGTTGAAGTGGTTGAACATGGTTGAATGTGGTTGACCCTAGTTGAACATGGTTGAATGTAGTTGAATGTGCTTGAACATAGTTGAAAATAGTTGACCATAGTTGAACGTAGTTGAACGAAGCTGAACATAGTTGAACATATTTGAACATAATTGAACATAGTTTAATGTACCGGCATAGCATATTTATCAGTACCAAAACCTGCCATACATTAACGTTTTTCACCGTAGTTTAACGTACTTACACCACGTTTGACCCATGTTAATCTATCCTTTGTTCAAGTACATTCAACTACGTTCACTAACATGTATGTGACCAGGGCTTTACTGGGAGTAAAGGTCAGTTAGAGGGATGGCTGATTGACTGACTCTGTATACCTTTCGTTTGGCTCCACTGCAAGTACAGCCCAGGACCAATAGACACTGAAGGAAGCAGATGATTAGAATTTCCAGACAGGTCAGGTTTTGGGGGAATCAGAGATGCGATTCCCTACTTAGTGATCAGCGTGGTGTCTGCCGTGCAATGTAGAGCCGCCTTAATAAGCTATTTCATTCATCATTAATTGTTATTTTGCTTTGGATATCTGTTTAGCTTCGCCTTGTTTCCTACTATCCAGTAGCTGACGATTTCTATTTTTATTTCTGTGTTTCACCTGTCAGTTTCATGCCGGTTATTTGTGTAGTGTTTCTAAGTATGAAATATTATCTACCACTCTCACTCCATTTCGGTATCTTGGCTGTTCTGAAAACAATGTCTCTCTGTCTCTCTGTCTATCTGTCTCTCTGTCTCTCTCGCTGTCTGTCTCTCTGTCCCTCTGTCATTCTGCCTCTCTGTATATCTGCCCCTCTGTCTCTCTGACTCTCTGTCACTCAGTCTCCATGCCTCCCTGTCTCCCTGTCTCCCTGTCTCTCTCTCTCCATGTCTCTCTGTGTATCTGTGTCTCTGTCTATTTGTCTATCTGTCTATCTGGCTCTCTGGCTATCTGGTTGTCTGGCTATATGGCTATCTGGCTCACAAGTTATTTGGCTATCTGGCTATCTGGCTATTTGGCTCTCTATCTGTCTGGTTCTATGGCTACATGGCTCTATGGATATATGGCTCTATGGTTCTATGGCTCTATGGCTCTATGGATCTATGGCTCTATGGCACTATGGCTCTATGGTGACTCAACTACTCTCTCCTAATATGATTCTGGATATCTGACTCTCTTGGTCATTGTTTTTGTCGTTGCTATCTCTCTCTTTGACTCTCTCATCTGTCAGTCAGTATTCTTGTCTCTCCGTTCCACACTACCTCATCACTTCCTCTTATTTGTGACAGAAATCTATTTATACACTGTACATACAGTAACAACTCCACAGGCTAACGTGCATGTCACACCTTACCGGATTGAGCAACGGACATAACCTGACAAAGAATTTTCTAGTCTGGTGGTGTTCGGTATCAAAATGTCTCGAAATATTGCGCATTGGATCAAAGGGCGGCGGACGGAACGAAAGTTGAACGGACATGGAACGGTGAACCGACAGATGATAACTGAATGTCAAACGGATGGACCGAACATGAACCGGACATGCACCGGAATGTTTATGTCAGGTGACGGACGCGCCAAATACGTTATAAAAAATGATGGCCGATCGAATTCCCAACAGGGGACTATTCAGGAAGCTAACCGGAGATGTTGCAGCTGGGTACCGGACATGAACCGGACAAACCGGACTAAACAAACTTAAACCAGACAACAACTGTACACGTCAGTCTGGCGGCATCCATTCCAAGCTTTGTGCATGTTCAAAACTTGGCACCATACATGCCGCACACCACCGGACAGAGAACGGAAACGCCGGATGCTGACCATATATAAACCGAACATTGACGTATTTCACCGGACTGTGTCCAGTTTCTTTCCGTTTCCCCAAACCGGTAAGGTGTGACTGGGCCTTAAAGTAGTTAGTGCGCTTATAAAACATTACCTACATTCGTCCTAGATATCCAACTAAGAAACTAATACACTTTTGAAGCATGTGTTGCAGCTTAGGCGAAATATTAAGTCAATTTGATAGAACCCAACAGTGTAAAACCTCATGATATCTAACATTTTGATGTGCTTGCCAACATTATTTCAGATGTTTTCATTTTAAAGATGCATATTCCGATGGTTTTGAGTTTGTCATTTTCTCAGATAAATATAATAGGTTGAAAAAGTTTTGAGTCTACCTTACTTTCATTTGAAGTAACTTTTATCTTAAATGGCTAACGTTTTCGATATTTGTAGCGCAACCATGCAGAATTAATGTTGCCAAGCACACCAAAACTCTGACAACATTGGCTACTGCAGTAACAGGTTATATTAAATTGACTCAGTTTTCACTCTTATATCATTCTTTTAATTTTTTAATTGTATTTTGTTTTATTGAGGCTGTATTTATACTCTCCATAGCATATAAGCCTGGGTATTCAGGCTTGTTTTCAATGCTGGCCAGCTGTAGTGTTGGTGTTATCTTACCACACAGTAGCTGCTGATAAGGTATTTGATTGCCTGCATTTCAGTAGCAGATATATAGTTGGTTGGTCTGGTTAGTAGTCTATGTTAATTTTTTCGGATTTTCTTGGCATATATGTGTTTTATTTGTTCTACTCTTACTACTAGACTAGCCTACTCCTATTTACATATCATAGGCTTGTACGTAGCTGTGTAGTGTGCTATCTGGCTACTTTTGGCATGGTTACCTTCCATTGGGTGTCCCGCTGATGGGCCGTGACATATCACATGCCCTTTTGCAGTGCAGCTTAGTGGGGGTTTCCTAGCCTTATTTTGTGCAGATATTTTTTGTATGTTTTTAGGTCAGGAATTTGTCGTTCCTTTACTGTTTGGGCATTCTCCAAATTACGTTATCCTCCAAATTATGCTTAATAAGTGGAGCAGTATATAAGTTTAATATGTACAATGAAATTGAGATAATTGTTTTGGATATGAAAATCTGATGTTTTCACCAGACTATGCAGTTGAGAATATATCATAATGAGTTCGCAATCCACAAGTAACGCGCTAACAATAAAGGTGGCTTCAAATTAAAGTAGATTAAAATGATCCACCCAATGGGTTATTTTGGATTTTGTTAAAGAAATATGGCAGAAAGTGACACCTTCTGGGTGCTGTCACTTTAATTACAGCGTCCCTGCTCGGCAGTGTTTGCTGACTTCGTTGTCTGCGGATTGTCGCTAGGGGGACAGGAAGTGACCTTCTCTAGATACCACGCCCACAGATTTGCGGATGAGATTGTCGCCCACACCTCCTCCTGAACCATTCTTCTCCCCATACGCATCAACGTCCGCACACAGACATCCGCACGCATCTCCACAGCCTATTCCATAGACAAGCCCTCACACCACGCTCTCAATCACTGCTCTCTGAGACCGAGGCTTTTAGTAGACCCTAGGATTCGAATCCACAGGTTCGAACCCTACTGTCACAGCCATGGAATATATATTATACAGTAAAACCTCTCTAAAACGACCGGCCATGGGATCGAGTTAATGTGGTCCATTTAGGGAGGTGGTCGGTTTAGAGAGGTAGAATAGCCTTACAATTGTATTGTTGGGACCCGAGAGCGATCGATATAGGCAGTGGTCGAACTGTGGAGGTGGTGGGAATAGAGAGCTTTTACTCTATATACAATACATGTAAATCTACACATATATCTATATATACATAGGCCTATCCCGGACTCAGTAGCCGAATCTGTCGAACGCAGGTTTTCTGTGCGGAAGGTCGGGAGTTTGAATCCCAGTCGAGTCAATCCAATGCCTTAAGTGTGTTAACAGTTGTTTTCACCGATGGTCAGCACTAGTGCAATTTGAAGCACATTTTCTTAAGTTTGTTTTCGTAGTGGTTTTGGATTTGTTGCTTCTTGTATATGGCTTGTGACTGTTTGTATATTGCAAACAGTCCAAAATCCACGTGTCACTATTCTTTGTGTAAATCCGTTTAAACATCATCTGGTTTTGTTTTGATATCAGAGAATTGTTGTTAGTTTCAGTTGTAGACTGCTCTGAGTACAATGCATGCATTCATGCAGGCACAAGGTAGTCATTTCTCAATTCTCTGATTCTGCTTCGTCAGCAGTTTCTCCTATGGCCAGAGGCAGTTGATGGGAGGCTGGAAAGGTTAATCCTCCTTAAAGCTGCATAGTCCTAGGTTTTTGAGTGTCTGCTAGTTTTCTTAGATAACTATTCTAGGATGCTCATTAGTGTTTACCTTTTGAGATAGTTGAAGTACAAACACATCAAATTAATTTCGGTAAGCATACCACAACTCTGACACCATAGGCTTATACAGTAACAGGTTCTGTTAAATTGGCTTGGCATTTTTTTTTTTTACTAAATGTATTTTATTCAGCGAATAATGTCTTTTGTCAGCGCCAGAGCACTGGTCTTCCGGCCGTTAATTACAATTTGTTGGTACATAAATGACAATATCAGTTGCAATAATAACCACATGAAAAACCTGTTCGATAATAGAAGCATAATATAAATTGACTATTTGTCGTAATAGTAACTGCATGCAATTCCAGTTCAACATATGTATTATGCACTTGGCGAGCATGCATCAATAAATGTACAAGATGACTCTAGAATTGTGTTTAAACACTTCTTTCTTCCTTTGTTTTCTCTCTTCTCTTTTCAAAAAGATATAACATATCTACAATACACATATATATATACCATTCTATATGGCGACAAATGCTTTATAAGTGCACTAGTATCTAACTTAGAGATGTAGAATCAAATCTAGATCACTGTCTTCATTTTGAAAAGTTGATGTTTTCATCGGACTATGCAGCTTTAAATGAGTGTTGTATCTTGGTTGGATTTATTAAATGCAATCTCCCAAGTTCATGCACACATTTCATATTGACCACAGCTTGACCATTTCCCATGAGTCCCTGCGCTCATACTGGTCACCGTCGCTTCCGGTCTGCGGGGACGATAGCTAAGATAGATTATTTTGCTCGGGATCTGGAAGCCTGACCTGATGGGATTCAGATGTTGTCTTTGCAAACATATTGGATGTTATATCTAGAGTGGGACAGGAGGGTACATGTCTGCCAGCTTTGGGCGAGTATCAAAACCATTGGATTGCTTAGGCTGCCTGGTTAATGCCCCAGTCACCCTACTGCTTGCGACCCCGGACCCAATTGCAGTTTGAACTATTTTCCTTTCCAATCAGGGTTCCACAACTGGTTCATCAAAGGCTGTGGTATGTGCTCTCCTGTCTGAAGGAAAGTGCATATAAAAGACCCATTGCTGCTTATTGGAAAGAGTAGCCTATGTGGTGGCCACAGGTTGCCTCCAAAGAGATCTGTCAGCATGACCATATGTTTTACGTCCAATAACCGATGATAAAAATCAAAGTGCTCTAGAGGCGTTGTTAAAGAAAACAAGCTTTACTTTGGTTCTCAGTGGTAGCCGACAGGCTTACACAATTTGTGAATGGGGGAAAGAGCTGCTGAAACAGCAGAACACTTCTCACTGCATGCCGACGAGTTCTGGTGCAGTGGTCTACTTAACCTTTGACCTTTCCGTGTAGGATCTGACGCTTGTAGTCCCCAGATACATGGCAGCGGAAATGGGCTTCGGCTTCCTCTATGAGAATAGTGAGTAACAGACGTATGTCTTCCAGTTGCCAAGACGCTAGGTTCCCATTCACTGCTGTCCTCCACTTTGTGGTATATTGACTGGTATCGTGATAGGGCACAGATGATAGCTGATTATATATGAAGAGTTTTTTTTCCAAAACGTGATAAGCACCAATTTAAAAAAAATGAGTTTGCAATGCTAATGCCAAGTTTGTAGATCGTGTTCTGGAAAAGTGCTCTTCATATATATAGAGCTCTTCATATATTATTATTATATATATGAAGAGCTCTTTTCCAAAACACAATCTACAAACTTGGCATTGAAAACTCATTTTTTGGATTGGCACTTAAATTATCACCTTTTTGGAAAAGTGCTCTTCATATATAAATCGTACTATGATAAGTAAGAAGAAGGAGACCAGGTCGGAATAAGTACTTGATTAGCCTCTGGCAAGAGCTAAATAGCCCTACCTAAACAACAGCAAAATGATTGGGCGAATGGCCGTTTCCCAGCAGCCATTATCGAGCTCAGAGTCAGACAAGGGTGGCGTCTCGGGCGCATGACAAATACACTGTCTCATGAATCCCAGGATATACCAAGCTGACAATAACAGACACCAACTCATTTTTTTTTTTTTGGTAAAGTATTTATTCATCTGAATATGACATTTGTCAGTGCCGGAGCAGTGGTCTTCCGGCCATCTTACTATTGGAATTGACATTCTAAATAATCTAAGTTTGATCCGTGCTGTATTAGTCACAGCACCGATCATGTAGAATTAAGGGAGTGGCTCCTGCTGGATAATGTACAGCACCAGTCCCTGCGGTTCATACAAAAATTGGGAGCAGCACCTAGTAGAAGGTGTATACTCAGGGCAACTCAAACATCGTTGTGGGTTACATTTTTCTCTTATAAGACAAGCTAACTTTATAGTTGACAAGACATTTTGTCTGTCTTATGTAATGTTCAATGTGTTTAAACAGATTGATAGTTGTGTAGGATGTTTGGTGTGTTGTTGGTTTGTTCATGATGGTTAAGGGTGGTGGCAGTGGAGGGGGGCCCATTGGGGTAGGTGGCAGGGTGGAAAAACCCACAGGAGAGCAAGCGAGGATGCGGAGGGAGAGGGGGGCAGGAGCTCAGGGCTTTGCTAGTAATTACTACAATAGTGATTCAAGGGCCTGAATAACCAGGTGGGCTTCATATGCATTTTTGAAGGCTAGTATTGTTTCTGTTTCTCTAACTCTGATAGGGAGGTCATTCCACATGACACTACCTTTGTAGATTGGTGCTCCCTTATATTTATTTGTTGAGGGGTGTGGTACATTGAGCAGAGTGGAGGCTCCTCTTCTTGTTATTCTATTTGTGCGGTCAATGAATCTTTCATCTTGTGCGCATTTGGGCATTAGTGCCATCAGGTGTAGGTCCCTTCGCTCTGAGAGAGTATCCAATTTTGCTTTCTTGTGCAGTTCAGCCACACTGAGTATCTTGCCTTGGTAAACTGTTCTCAGTGCTCGGTTCTGAATTCTTTGCAGTTTGATCTTTTGTTGTTTTATTAAGAGTTCATATATGATGTCATTGTAATCTATAACAAGCAATATTGTAGTCTTGTAGTTGTACAGGAGCAGTGCAGTGTTTTCACTTATGAATTTCCTTAATTTCCTAAAAGTTGTCAGTTTTAGTGCCAGTGTTTGATTCAGTCTCGCCAATTGTCGATTCCCATTTAGAGTGGGGTCAAGAGTTGTGCCCAGGTATTTGTAGGAATCCACGTCACAAAGTAAGGTTCCACCCATTTGTAGTTTGATTTGAGGGGCTCTTGTTTTTCTCATTTTCGTCCCATAGATCACATACTCTCTCTTGGCACTATTTACTGTTAGTATATTTTCATGGCACCATGCATTCACCTTATCTAGCACCATGTCTGTCTTGGCTGCAGCTGCCACAATATCTCTATTGTGTACTGTGAGTGCTGCATCATCAGCAAATAATGTAAATGTTGCTCTTTCAGATACTAGTGGTAGGTTGCTGGACATGACAGAGCTCCACCCGTTGTGTTTTCTCAATGTACAACACACCAAGTGAGGTATCCCAATGATATATATATATAGGTCAAAATTAATATTCATGAGACTATTTACTTCCGGCCTGGTGACTCACTAGCAACTTCCCCACAGCAAATGCATGCTAGATTGTGACTGGTCAATATCGCTGAAGCAATAATGATAAATACATGCGCCTCGCTCTGATATTTATATTAGTATAACACATGATACCACATAAGCTTTGGAGATATCTCAAATGAAAACATGATCAATTTACTTTGGCATACACAACAGAAGCAAACGTATTTTACGTTACGAATATTCTCTTAGTAAAGAAGAACATATGAAGAGTTCAGGTGCAAAACCATGTAAATGCCAATCCAAAAATGTAGTTTAAAGAACAATATTTTACCTGAAAATAATTTTAATTCTCACTAATTCTACTTTTCATATGATCAGATGGTTATGGAGGAATGAGCAAAAGAGGAGAAATATAACAAAATTTACTTTTTGAGGGTTTTTGGATTAGTGTTTCCGTGGTTTTGCACCTGAACTCTTCATATTTAATTCACCTTATTGTCTGCCTTGTCAGTTCTGGAGTAACACGCAGATGTCACTTGAATGACTTGAAACTGTTGTTTCCTTTGTTCATCGTTACTTTGAAATCACTAAACACCGGAGATGGTTTGTACCAGTGGAAAATTTAACCCACAACCAGGGCGCATTTTTGAATGCCATCAATACACTCACAGATGGACAACTTCAAATTCATATGGACATCGCCGTCTCCCATTTTGGTAGATCGTGGGATTCGAACCCACGGGTTCGAACCCTGGTCGAGTCAAACCAATGAATTAAAAAGTGATACTTGTCGCTTATTTACTAAGGGAATATTCATAAAGTAAAATATGCTTGCTTCTGCTGTGTGTACCAAAATAAATTTAGCATGGTTTCATTTGAGATATCTCCGAAGTTTACAGTTTAAAATAAATGCCGCTTCAAGGTAAAGTCCAGTTGATTCTAATGACATACCTACCAAATGTACCTAACATTATCAGTAGAAATTCAAGATAATGGGTTATGCAACTTTAATGTAATCTGTTATTTGCTATCAGTTTGGGAGTATTCTCCTTACACTCTTCAGACTGGTGCATCTCCATGAATGGACATATGGCATCAGGCAGTCCGTCAGCAACAAACTAATTAGGCATGTTGACGAGGCAACATGTTTAATTCACGCACGAGGTAAAAGGCTGACCTCTCACTGACCTACTTTATGCACAGCGACCCGGCCACTTCTTTCGCGGCTCTCACAGTATCAAGTCGATTTTCCCCTCCCGCCCACCCTCTATTGATGGGGGTTAAGTGCTGTGTTTTTGTTTACCTTTTGTTATTGATTGTTAGTGATTGTGATTGATCCTTGATTGTCAGATGATCTCGCTCCAGGCACCTGATCGCCACCTGGCATGTACATTACCGAGGCCACATCAGACCTCTTGAACACTTCCTGAGAATAAGGTGCCAGCCGCCTTCAGGTCTCCATGCGCGAGACCTTGCATTCGGAGCCAGGCTCCTGTTCGCCCCAGCGGCATGTTTACTGACTTGATTTGTGAAAAAATTAAACTTGATTGTATAACTTGGAGTCCTGTCCTTTGTCCGAGTGTCGTGAATTATGGTTAGGTAGAATTGTGGAATTCTTTTTTTGTTAAAGCACTGCTCTTGCTGTTGATTGGGATGCACCCACATGCATATGTGGCCATAGGAACTTATGCACATAAAGACAAGCCTTATCATTATTGTTAGGGTTTTGCGTCCTAGCTACATTTCAGGACGGGTACACGTTCATGGTGACTTCATCCCAGAACTTGACCCTCACGCTGTATACCTCCCCAAGCAAGCAGGAGAACTGGTACACTTTATTTTTTATCGTCTTTATTTGCTCTCCGCTCACAGCGACGACCACGATCAAGTGACCAGCCTCTGCCCTGACAGGTCACACATCAACTTCATCAGGGGGGAGGTTACGCTACCCACAAGCAGTAGGTGACAGCTGTGTCGCAGGGCAGCCAGGTGGCTACCATACCACCACCTAACACAGTCAACTGCAATGGTGACAGAGCAGTCCTTGCTGCCACCGTATGGTAGTGGAGCTCATGTCTGGACTACTACAGCATCATAAGCTAATATCCTACTCATTGATATTATCCTGATACTGAGCCAAGCGGTCAATGCCTTAATCTATTAATGCCGAGCACCAGGATGGGTAGCAAAAAGTATCAATTGTGTAAGTTAGCAGATATGGCCCAATAGACGCACCCTGCATGAGTGCAGACACGTGGATGAGCATCTATTCAAAGTTAAAGAATTTCATGGATTTGTTTTTGTTGTGCCGCTGAAATAAAGTGGGATTGTCTTATGCTATGTGCCTTCAGTCTGAATATGATCGTAAATTTTGATTTCTTTATGTAGTGCCTCTAAAATAAAGTGGGATTGTCTTATTTTATGTGCATTCATTCTGAATATGATCGTAAATTTGTGAGTGCTTTCAATCTTGAAATGTGGGGTGTGCTTCTATTGGGTAGCGTGCTTCTATTGGGACATATACAGTATTTGATTAACACGGTCAGGACTTGAAAGCACAACTTCCTACATGGGACATCGGAAGTGTTGGCCGAATCGGTAGAGTGGAGGATTTCCGTGTGGAAGGTCAAGAGTTCGAATCCCGGCTAAGTCAAGCCAATGACTTATAAATTTGCTACTTGTGGCCAACTAGCCTGACACTCTGCATGAATAGGATAGGGATAGGACTGGTTAGCACAGTATGAGAATAATGTGACTGTGGGATATTGGGTTATGGTCCCAGTGGCCTTGTCTCTCAATGGGGCAGCATTTTTTTAAAGTTTGTTTTATTTAACGGCGCCTCTAGAGCACGTTGATTTTTATCATTGGCTATTGGATGTCAAGCATATGGTCATTCTGACATATTTCTTTGGAGGAAGCCTGCAGCCACCACATAGGCTACTCTTTCTGATAAGTAGCAAGGGGCCTCTCATATGCACTTTCCTTCAGACAGGACAGTACATACCACAGCCTTTAATGAACCAGTTGTGGACCACTGGTTGGAACCTAAAACAACCCAAACTGCAAATGTGTCCACTGAGCAGCATCGATCAGATGACCCACACATTCACAGGTAGACAGGGACAGCATTAAAACTCACCATGAGTGCACACTGTCACAAGTCGCTACTCATTTTGATATGATCGTAGATGTTTCTAGGGCGCAAAACCCTAACAAACAAAGAACCCCACATAAGAAGCCAGCCAGCACGTTTTAACTGAAATAACCATTCCGTTCCTTTACCTGTTACAGCAAACATAATGTTTTGTGTCAATCTGAGGTTTCCGATAGTCAATTACTGACGCTTAGTGCTGTGGAAGTCTCGTGAGAATAATTCCGAAGAGATAGAAGTTGGAGGACTTTGGGATAATTCTATCAGAAGCCGATTAGAGGAGATTATTTGTCGATGTGGATTGCTAATCCAGAAAATATGGTATTAAAATAATATATATATGTGTAATAAAACAATATGCCTGTTAAACAAAGGACACAATGCTTAGTACTGAGGTGTTCGACATGAGTTTGGTAATAATATATATTTTATTCGATAATTCTATCACACACCATCTATGTATGCATGACATATATATATGACGAGTTCAGCCGCAAAACCACTTAAACGGCAAACCAAAAATGGAAATAAACATTGGAATCAAACCATCAAGAAGTTAATTTGTTTATCCCTTCTTTTTTGTTCAATGCTCCATAAGCATGTTGACTACAGGAAAAGTGGAATTAGTGAGAATTACAATTATTTTCAGGTAAAAATCTTTTATTTAAAGCACATTTTTGGATTGGCATTTATGTGGTTTTGCGCCTGAACGGTTCATATATATATATATATATATATACATATATATATATATATATAACATTTCTCTCTCTCTATATATATATATGCTGTGTAAGAATTATACAGCTATACTAACACAGAATAGCCCTCCTTTCCCCCAGCATTCACTCAGTCCATGGACTGATGGAGTCTGGGCTAGTCATCTACTGCTCCAGCCTCCGATGGTGACGCCACCACCTGTTCACTCTGTAACCGCCACTCATTGGACTGCTGAAAATGTTATATATATCTATATATATATATACGTGTGTGTGTTTAATGTATAGCGCATTATGTGAGTATAAAGGCGCGGGATGGAATTACAGTACAACCCCGTTAAACCAAGCTCGGTTAAACCAAACGATCGGTTAATCCAAACTTTTTTCGGCATCCCGGCAAAATACTACCATTTATTATATAAAAAAGGTTGGTTTAAATCAAAGTCGGTTAATCCAAATTATTGGTTAATCCAAACAAACTTTCGGGCCCTAGGCCACTTCCTGTATGGTTAAACCAAACTTACATGTGCTTATAAGGTCATCTGAGACTTTTTTATCTGATAAATGGTAGTATTTTGCCGGGCCGCTGAACATCACTGTAGAGCCATATAGGGAGACAAGAGAGACACTAAGATGCTTTCTATGCTTGATTTGGCCTTCTCAAAGCGCTACATTTCTGGACCAGCAAAGAGAGGCATCTACAAAGGCAAGACATCTGTTTGTCGTCTGCTTGTTCCCTCGAGCGCCTCCCCGCCAAAACCAGCGAAAGCGCATTCAGGCATCACCCAAGCAAAATCGGCAGACGACAATTCTTCCTTTCCACAGAACATGCTGCACAGACAGCTGTTAGTTCTTGCCATTGCCGTCAGAAGGTGGGTTGGTGGTGAAAACCCTGTGTAAAATATAAGGCCTTTTCCATAGCATGTTGCACAGGTATATGCTACGCACGGCAGTATCTCTTCCACTACCATCAGAGGGGATAGATTGGTTGGTTGTTGGAGTTTTCCGTCCATGCAACATCTAAGGTCATATCAGGACGGTCAGAGGCGATATAGAATCCTCGATGAGGCCCTTTCCACATAGTGCATACTGAGATGCTGCCCAAATATCAGTTGTACCCATTGTTGCTCGCTTGCAGGTTAGTAGTGGAAACCTTCTATAAGGAAGGTTCCCTCGGACAATGCTTCACTTTTTGTTTACTTTGTTTTGTCTTTACGATTTATACTGCCCATCATGAATCAGTCTGAATCGTCTTGTTTTCACCATTTGCCATTTGGCTGACAGAAATCCACTTTTACTGACCCAAGGGAATTTTAACCTCCCACACCACATAGCCATGGTATGAGAGCAACTCTCTATTAACAAAGACCCTATAATACTAAGACGGCTCACTCAGCCTGTACTGTGTAATCAAAATGATCAAACCCACCACTTGGTGCGCTGGCTGTTCTCTTGGTTAAACAGGTGCTATATTATATGTATACATGTATATATGAATGTGAAAGATGTGTGATGATGGCGATGCTGATGATGATGCTGATGATGATGTGTATTTGTTCATAGCAATTGCATATTGATGTGTATTCATACTTACCTATCTCATGTATAATATAATTGTATGTGTTTACATGTGAAACACCAACCAGCAGCCAGGCTGATCAAACCCACCACAAGGTGGCACTGCAAAATGTACATTACCATGGGAGAGATAGGGAGTGAGCCATCTTAGTATTATAGGGTCTTTGCTATTAATGATGCTGTAAGTTATAGACAGCGATGGAAATTCTAATTGGCAGAGAGGTGAGGGCATGGGGACCTTGACATGCTACCTGCACCAGTTGTTATTCCACTGCCGTTAGCGGGTGCGTTAGTGGTTGAAATCGTATATAATGGCTTTCCTTCAAAGCATTCTTCTCCGTGAGCAGCTACCCACAACAATATTGCTTCCCACTGGTGTCATAATGGAGGCTAAGGGGCGAAATCCTCTATAAGGCCTTTAAGACAGATTATTGTGCACGGCAAGCTGCTACCCACAGCATTAGTTCTCGCTACTGCCGTCAGATGGCAGGTTTATGCGTGAAACCCTCCATGAAGCCTTTTCCACAGAGCATAATGAACGGAAAGTTGCTACCCACAATATTTACCAAACGGTAAAGGAACAACAAATTCCTGACTTAAAAACTTACAAAAAATATATGTGCCAAATAAGGCTAGGAAACCCCCAGTAAGCTGCACTGCAAAGGGGCATGTGATATGTCACGGCCCACCAGCGGGACGCCCAATGGAAGGTAACCATGCCAAAAGTAGCCAGATAACACACCGCACAGCTATGTACAAGCCTATGATATCTAAATAGGAGTAGGCTAGTCTAGTAATAAGAGTAGAACAAAATAAAATAATACATATATGCCAAGAAATGTTGTTAAAGCTAACATAGGCTACTAACCATAACAACCAACTATCTATCTGCTACTGAAATGCAGGCAATCAAATACCTTATCAGCAGCTACTGTGTGGTAAGATAACACCAACACTACAACTGGCCAGCATTGAAAACAAGCCTGGATACCCAGGCTTATATGATATGGATAGTATTTATGAATACAGCCTCAATAAAAAAAAAAAATGAGTTCTTGCTACTGCCGTGAGATGGCAGGTGTATGGGTGAAACCCTCTATTAATCCTTATCCACAGAGCATAATGCACAGGAAGTTGCAACCGACGACATTAGTTCTTGCTCCTGCCGTCAGATGGGGGACACGCTCTATAAGGCCCTTTTCACAAAACATAATGTTCAGCAAGTTGCTACTCAAAACATTAGTTCTCGCCACTGCTGTCAGATGGCAGGTTTATGGGGGAAACTCTCTATAAGGCCTTTTAGGCAGCATAATGCACAGCGAGGGTGAGAGTTCGCTTATCGGTCGAGTCAAACCAATGACTTTAAAATTGATGCGTGTTGCTTCCTAGCCAGACACTCGTCATTAATATTGTAGTGGTCTGCGCTGAGCTCTCAGGCCAGGAGCCACATAGACAGGTAGGCATGGGTAGTGTGGTGACATCAGGGAGCCTAGCGGGTGTAATGGTTAGCACACTCGCCCGGAATGCAAAGAGATGTGGGTTTGAGTCCCGCTCTAGGCGCATATTTCCCATTGTCATCGCCCCCACGATAATAGGATACAACAAGGACTCGTTAGCTCAGTGCCAGGATAATGTGACAGTGGGATATAAGGTAATGGTGCCATCAGCCTGATTTCCCAGTGGGGAAGCACTATGAAGTCGCCATCTGTGTGCACTGTCCCAGGTCGGGACGTGTCCTGATATGACCTCAAATGTTTCTAGGACGTAAAACAACAACAAACAAACAAAGCAACTACCCACAACGTTAGTTCTTGCCACTGCCGTCAGATGGCGGAGCAGGTTTATGGGGGGAATCTCTTTATAGGGCTTTTTACACAGACCATAATACATGGCGAGTTACTACTCACATTAGTTCTTGCCACTGCCGTCAGATGGCAGGTTTATAAAGTATTAGGGTGGTTGACGGCAGTGGTGGAGGGAGCGTGGGTATAGAGTGACAGGTGCAGGTGTGGGTGTGGGTGTGGGTGTGGGTGTGGGTGTGGGTGTGGGTGTGGGTGTGGGTATGGGTGTGGGTGTGGGTGTGGGGTGGGGGTGGGGGTGGATGTGTGTGTGGGTGTGCATGTGGGTGTGGGTGGGTGTGGGTGTGGGTGTGGGTGTGGGGTGTGAGTGTGGGTACCGGTGCGGGTGCGAGTGTGGGTGTGGGTGTGAATGTGGGTGCAGGTGTGGGTGTGGGTGTGGGGGTGCGTGTGGGGGTGAGTGTGGGTGTGAGTATGGGGGCCGGTGCGGGTGCGGTATGGGTGTGGATGTGGGTGTGGGTGGGTGTGGGTGTGGGTGTGGGTGTGGGTGTGGGTGTGGGTGTGGGTGTGGGTGTGGGTGTGAGTGTGGGTACCGGTGCGGGTGCGAGTGTGGGTGTGGGTGTGAATGTGGGTGCAGGTGTGGGTGTGGGTGTGGGTGTGAGTGTGGGTGTGAGTATGGGGGCCGGTGCGGGTGCGGGTGCGGGTGCGGGTGTGGGTGTGGGTGTGGGTCTGGGTCTGGGTCTGGGTGTGGGTGTGGGTGTGGGTGTGGGTGTGGGTGTGGGTGTGCGTGTGGGTGTTGGTGTGGGTGTGGGTATGGATGGGGTGCGGGTGCGGGTGCGGGTGCGGGTGCGGGCGGGGGTGGGGGTGTGGGTATTGGTGTGGGTGTGAGTGTGGGTGGGTGGCTGTGAGTGTGGGGGTGCGGGTGTCGGTGTCGGTGTGAGTGTGAGTGTGGGTGCGGGTGCAAGTGTGGGTGTGGGGGGTGCGGGTCGGGTGCGGGTGTGTGGGTATGGGTGTGGGTGTGAGTGTGGGTGTGGGTGTGAGTGTGGGTGTGGGTGCGGGTGTGGGTGCGGGTGTGGGTGTGGGTGTGGGTTTGTGTGTGAGTGTGGGTGTGGGTGTGAGTGTGAGTGTGGGTGCGGGTGGGGGTATGGGTGGTGGTGGTGGTTGGGGTGATGGTGGGGGTGATGATGGGGGTGGGGGTGGTTTCTGGTGAGGGTAATGGTGCGGGTGATGGTGAGGGTGTGGTTAATGGTGATGGTGAGGGTGAGCTTGATGATAAGGGTGCGAGGGTGAAGATTTGAAGACTTAAGGTGCAAAGCCTGTAACCGCGGATGTTTTGCCTGAGGGTAATTCTAATTCTCACTAATTCCAATTTTCTTGTGATAAAATGGTTATGCAGCAATGGATACAACAATATAAGAATGTAAACAAATTAACCTTTTGAAGGTATAAACTCCAATGTTTATCTCAATTTTCGGATTGGTATTTACGCGGTTTTGCGTCTGAACTCCCCATTTTCAAAATGTTGCTGACGGTTCCACCATTTAATAGATGATGTAGTTCTCAAAGTGTAGACTACCATCAGTGTTTGATGGGTGGAAGGAGGAGGGCAGTGGGGCGGCACGGGAGGGGGTGGGGGGAGGGGGGGGGGGTGAAGGGAGGGGGCAGAGGGTAAGGGGTTTTGCCGACGAGCAGGGATATGTAATCAGTAATGCCGCGTTATTATGTTCCACATCAGGCGGAGGTCACGTGATCAATAGGGGCGGGAAATGTACGCCGCGATGACCCGCTGTATGGCGCCACTGATAGCCCCGGCAGTAACCGTGTTCGGATAAAAGGAGACCATAACGCAATCTGGGGGAATCTCAGAGTTCTAATTGACTGCAAAGAAACACGCCTCAAAAAGCACTCATCCAAATTGGGAGCCAGACTTGCCATGCATGGGTTGTCTGTCCGTCCCATAAATTGCTCGCATTTGGCAGTTGTAGTTCTAATTGACTGCAAAGAAAGACGCCTCAAAAAGCACTCATCCAATTTGGGAGCCAGACTTGCCATGCATGGATTGTCTGTCCTTCCAATAACTTGCTCGCATTTGGCAGTTGTAGTTGCGAGGGTTTGATTTGTAGTGGTCTATCGACCATTTCTGTGTGTTTAAATTGAGTCTATTTATTATTGGTTTGCAGGTTTTTTTCCCCCGTTGCTCTATTCAGCAGTAATATTTGCGGATCATATCAATTTTGCTTGCCAATGATTACAACAAAAAGTTAGCGTCAGTTCTTGTGATAGGAATGACTTATAAAATTTATACTTGTCGCTTCCTAGCTTGGCGCTTGGCATTAATAGGATAGGGAAAGGACTGGTTAGCTCAGTGTCAGGATGATGTGACTTAGTGGGATATCAGGCCGTGGTGCTGGTGGTCTGATTTCCCAGTGGGGCAGCACTATTAAGTCGCAATGAGTGGACACTGTCACAAGTTGGTACTCATCCCGATATGATCTTAGATGTTGGCAAGATGTAAAAGTCCAACAATCACCCAACCAATCTTGTGTTCGGCAAAAAAACAATATTTACCAATTTAAAAAAACTTAATATCAGGACGGCTGCCGATTTGTGACAGTAAGCGCTGATGCGGACGTAATAGTGCTGTCTCTCCATCCTGATATTACCTCAGATGTTGCTATGAGGTAAAACAACAACAAACAAACAAAACTCGGATACAGTGCTACTGTGACCAATGATCCAATATACGACTCAGTAATGTTATCCTTACTGCAACTTTACAAGCCAACCAGGAAGAACCGGGAAGACAATATCGGGGAAGGGACACGCGTGGAGTTTTGCAAGTCCCGGAGGGCAGTGGAGATTAGGGATAAAGGGAGAAAACTGGATCGAAAGCCATCTGTGGAGGCCCAATGTTCCTTTTGGTTAAGGAATGTTCTCTGTGGTGGAGTGGTGTTCTCTGTGGCGGAGTGGTTAGAGTGTCTGACTTTTTTCTACGTCGGAGTGCTAATCTGAAGGTCAGTGGTTCGATTCCCCATGCCCCCAGCTCTGCCAATTTGGATTTCCACCGCTGTGTATAACTTACAGCGTCATCAAAGGCTGGCTGCTCTCATACCATGTCTATGTGGTGTGGGAGGTTAAAAATCCCTTGGGTCGGTAAAAGTGTAGGCTCAGGCTTTCTATCGATAAATTGTCTAATGGTGAAAACAAGTCGATTCAGACTTATCCATGATGGGCAGTATAAATATGCAAGAAGGAATTGATGGTGATGATGATATTGGTGCTGATGCTAATGACGATGGTGGTGATAATGGGGATGGTGGTCTCTCGTCTCCCTTAGCAACCCCCCCTACATCCACTAACAGCCCCCCCACCCTTATTCTCCACCCACACCGCCCCACGGCCAAACAGCCACACGCCCACACACAGCCACACCCCCACATATAATTTCAACTTTAGGTAAGTGTTATATTTTTCAAAATGTTATTATTTCATCAGACTATGCAGCTTTAAAGTTGAAGGGAGTTGAACATGAAGTAAGCAGCTTTGGTTACCTAAATTAATATCAGTTTTATCTATGCGAATATAAAATGCAGTATTGCAGTAGCTATCTGCTAAAATACTTCAGGAATTTGATACCCTGCCTTGCAAAGTTATAAACCACTGCCTTGTAGAACCAAAGACTGAGGGAGCAAACCCTAACAGAAAACCATGTGTCCATGTGAACATTAAGGGCGGTGATGAATAGAACTCCCAGCATCTTACGGCCAGCCACTGCAGGGACAAATAGTTTGCGCCTGTCATGATGTGTTCTTGCCGGTGTGAGACCCAAGAGAGTGCTGCTAGTAACTTCCAAAAGCGAGCAGCACTTCAACCCTTTGCAAGCAGCTTTTACTAAATGCACAACCGCATGATGAAGATAAAATGCAAGACCTACGATTCATTTTAGATACTTGTGCACGCCTTACCCATTTATTGAATCTTTCTCATCTTTATGTTGTTTGTTTTTTAAACCACCCCCCAGGAAAAAAAGTAGACATCAGCTATTGATCTGTATTGTTCGTCATGCGGGACACTGGTATTAGTCAAACACAGGGAAGGGAAGGGAAGCGTAAGATGTATAACATTACAGTTTACATGACGCAAATACATCTTCCATGTTTTTACTCCAGACCGCTTCAAAAAGCGTACTTTAATGCAAAGCAAAGTACATAATTATGATCCATCTAATATAGTTATCCAAAGACATAAGGCAGCAACTGAAAATTAGACTTCTGTAACTTTAATGAATATTTGTCCATATGTACATGTTTGGGTGTTGTGTATATATATATACACGCATTGGTACATCTGTGAAAGGCCCTGTCACACTACGACGTAACAACATCAGTGTAGGGAGAACGTGAAGAACATTGAACTTCTCGGCGTAGTATGCAAATTTGGGCACAAGTTGAACATGGATGCAGCGTAGTTGACGAGAGCGTAACATCGGTAAAGCATAGTGATACTGTCATTCAACGAGAGAGGACAATGTCATTACGCTCACAGAACGTTATGAATGTTATTCCATCGCCAGAACTATGCTACATGACGTTACATATGTCATGACATGGTGGCGAAATGTTGAACGTATGTTGAACATACGTTCTCCTGACATTCTCCTGACGTTCCCATTACACTGCGTGGACGTTTCCACCGGGTTTAATGTGGGTCGACGTAGTGGAACGTAGTTGAACGTAGTGAGCAGCATTTGACTAATGTCTATTTAACGTCATTGACGTTCGCCGAACGTGTACAGAACGTATGGCAAACGTAAACCCTTACGTTTGAGTTACGTCAACAGTTTTGAACAGGTTCAAAACTTTGACGCCCGCCAACATCAGTCGAACGTCATTCTGACATCATCATAACGTAACCCAACATATATCAAGGTAATGATGAAACATGATCACGTCAGGCTTACGTTTGCTTTTGACGTCATAGTGTGACAGGGGTATAAGTTAGGAATGACTGGAGAGAGCACCAGGTTCTGTTGTAGCAGGTCACATGTTCGATAATCAGGTTGTTGGATCGATTCCTGTCCTAGTTACCCTGAAGCCTTATCATATGTATATCTTTGTGACATCGCCTTGTGCTCGGAACGGCTAGTCTAGTGACGTGCATCAAGATGACATGCCAAGATGAAATGTCACATGCACAGGTAGACGTGGTGGTTTGTATCCGTGAGTGTATATAATATGACATATATATATATATTGTATATAGTACATACATGATATATATAGTATATATAGTACATATACACTACATATTATATATAGTATATATAGTATGTATAATATATAGTATATATAATATATATTGTATATATATAGTATATGTACTATATAAAGTATATGCACATATACAGAAATGTTAATCGCAGAAAGTTGGTCCTCCTCATTCCACTGCCTCTTTCCCTAATTCAGCAAATTCGAGGACCACTTGCACCTTGACCCGATATCCCACTCAGTCACATTATCCTGACACTGTGCTAACCAGTCAGTGTCCTATCATATTAATACCGAGCGCCATGCTAGCTAGCAAAAGGTCCCAATGTCTCAATGTTGTTGTCAATGGATTGCTTCGGCCGGGATTCGAACCCCCGACCTTTGGCTACGGAGGCCAGCGTTCCAGATATAGGCGGCCTCTAGTGGGAAAGTGCAACGAGTACGGTTAATACTGATCACGTATGTACTCCGATTTCAGGTGTGCCTACATGGGGGTCCACTATCACACCCTCACCCTCCCGCCCCTCTCTACCCCATCACAGGTGAATGATGATCGATGACCTTCTAATCTGAACATGATACCCTGGCCATGGGCATTCGTGTCGGTCCGTCATGGGGGGATCAGTTGGTCGCACTGCGCATGCGCGTGACCGGAAGCCGGCGGCCGAATCAGGAAGAAGGGTCCACAGCGACGAAAGGAGCAAAAACTGGTGACCACTGGGTCATATTGAGCATACCCTTGCAGGAATAGTTTCCCATTCTTTAAGTCCTGATATTGTGTGATTTGAAGAGAAGTTGATGTAGATAAATTAAAAATATACTTTAATCTGTGGAAAAGATACATATATATGTGTAAGTATGTCTGAACAAGAAACTACTAAAAAAATAGTGGGATCTTTCCATAATTTGAGCCAATCAGAGCTGTTCTTTTCGATTGCAAATGGCCACCCCTTATGGGTGCCGCCATTTGCAATATGAAATGAATATTGAAAATTCTATGTCAGCGAGCATTTGTTTTGATTTATTATTAACCAATCGCTGACCCCGAATACCTTTGTAGTGGAAACAAGTTCAAATGAGTTCAACCGTGGCTGGTTGGGTCGCACCAGAATATGCTTATGGAGACAGGAGAACCCAGGCTTCCCACGCGGAAAGTGGGAAGTTCGAATCCCAGGCGACTCAAACCACAATGACTTATAAAATTGATACATGTCACTAGTGTAGTGGTCTGCACTGACCTCTCAGGCAAGGAGCCACATAGACAGGTAGGCGTGGGTAGTGTGTTGATATCAGGGAGCCTAGGTGGTGTAATGGTTAGCACACTGGCCTGGAATGCAAAGAGATGTGGGTTCGAGTCCCGCTCTAGGCGCAATAATTCCCATTTTCATCACCCCCATGACACTGGTGCCGTGACCAGGATCCTGTACAAGCTATGTGCTGTACGGTTGTTGAACCTACCCTGTGTATGTGAGTGCGTTCCCTTGCCTGTGTGTATGTAATTGTAAGCATTACAAGACTTACAATTCCAGGGGGACGAGTGTAGTGGTCTGCACTGACCTCTCAGGCAAGGAGCCACTTAGACAGGTAGGCGTGGGTAGTGTGTTGATATCAGGGAGCCTAGGTGGTGTAATGGTTAGCACACTGGCCTGGAATGCAAAGAGATGTGGGTTCGAGTCCCGCTCTAGGCGCAATAATTCCCATTTTCATCACCCCCATGACACTACCTTGCATGGCACTAGGCATTATTAGGATAGGACAATGACTGGTTTGCATTGTACCAGGATAATCTGACTGTGTGGTATATCGGGTCATGATGCTGGCAGCATGATCTGCCAGTGAGGGCAGCACTATAAAGTTACCATGAGTGTTCACTGTGACAAGTTGGAACCCATTCTGATATCCCATTTGATCGGTTGGTTGTTGGAGTTTTATGCCATGGCAACATCTAAGGGCATCTCAGGACGAGTACCGACCTGTGACAGTGTGCACTCGTGGCGAATTTATAGTGATGCCCCACTGGTAGACCAGACAAAGCTAATCTCCCACTCACTTGCATAACCTTAAGGTATTTAGCCAAACAGTGCTTATCCTACCCTAGTAGTCTTGAGTACCGACAACAAAAGGTTGGTGATATGTTTGTGAATTGAGTACCAGTGTTCTGGTCGGCCCCCGGGGGTAATTCACGGAACTATCATTAAGTGATATCCCATGGGTAATTAGTCGAGAAAAACAGCGATGTAGTCTATATTGAATGTATTATGGATTCCTGACAGTACAAGTATTCTTTTTCTTGTAACAAGTTATATGAGCGAGGCTAGACATGCTTCAACCCTTTAGCCCTTAACAAAATTGTCTCTTGTGGGCCTAGGTCGGTGGTAATTTTAAGGATAGTAGTAATGTTCTCCTTGGTGGTTGGGTCAAAGTAACCTTCTACCGCCGCGTGTCGTGTTATATAGGGGTTTAAGAAATTTCCGATAGGTGGCGCAGTTATAATTAGTTCAAAGGAGTATGACAGGTGGCAGTCATCATCCTCATCATGCTGTCAGTCGCAATGTGACAAAGACTGCTTTCATTATTTAACCATCGCTCTTCATTTAGCTCTCTAGTGTGAGAGCGATGTCCATGAGTCGGTTTTAATGTCTCTCAGCTTCAGGTTTCTCTTGATAGTATCCTTGAACCGGAGACCAGGGCATCCTCTCTTTCTCTGACCAGAAGACTGAGCCATAGGCTACCAGGGTGTTGTATTAAGAAAGGTACGCTAGATGGCATTCATCTAGCAAGACCCAGGTTAATGCAATGGTTTGTCGACAGGAGCCAAGAGGCTTGCCGTCCTTAGTTACCTCGCCTGTACCTGCGTGCCGTTATCCTACCTAGTTTCAAAGATATAGCCTAAAGCAAATGTCATGACTTCCATGGTGACCATCTAATAGTGCTGTCACATTACGACGCATCGCGCAAATGTACATCGACGTATGTGATTTTTGTTGCCACTACGTCGGGATACGTCAATATGTGTTATGCATGCAATAGGTGCTCTTTGGTATACGTCAATGTACATCCATGTTCGTTGAGATACGGCATCGCATGTTAAGGGGTCGGCAAAGTTTTGTGCATGCCAAAACTTTCCACGTATGACAACTTTCGACAACGTGTGGATTTTAGTCCGCCATACGTTATGTATGCATTAGGTGTACGTCGATGTATGTTAGATGTATGTTAGTCAAACATTGTTCACTACATTGCACTACATTGGACTATGTTGACCTACTTTAAAGGCAGTGGGAACTTACAGCTAGTGTACTGACAATGTATGGATAACGTATGCCTAACATATGTCTAATGTAGGCTTAGCGTTTCTCCAGCGTGTCTTGACTATGTAAAGTATGACACGTAGTTCTGGCGATCGAATAATGTATATAACGTTCACCGGCGTTCTGTGAATGTACCGTGAGCATAATTCGAGCATTTTTCGGCAGGAGGTACGTTAGCCATAAGTTGGTCATACATTGGCCATTTGCTGTGTATACGGTATGTATATGTCCAACTTTGCCCTCCATGCCGAAAACTTTGATGTTTCTCGACGTAAAAAAGTGATTTTACACGTTGGCGGCGTGCTGGCGTAATGTGACAGGGCCATTAGATTTGGTCAATTTACCCACTGTTAAAAGTTGAGGACACATTCCCACCCTGATTTGTTTTAATCATTATCATATAATGCATGCAGGATCAAGTGATAATTTACTTATAACAAACATTGCACACTAGCCTGTTTGTTTTGTTGACTACATATGGACCATTTTGGGTAAATTACTTTTATTCAAGGGCCTACACTATTAATCACCATCTGGCTTCCCTCAAATTGCCCGTCTACCTCTTTAGAAGCAGATTAATTAGCATGGCATTAAAGAGTGTGTTGCTTTAAAACAGATTAAACTCTAGATGAAGGATATTCATAAGGGATGGTCAATTGAGTTGAGCACCCGCGTTCTGTGTTGCAGGTTCACATGATTTGAACAGTAGATGTCAAACCTCCGCCAAGTCAAGCCAATGACATTAAAGCTGCATAGTCCGATGAAATATCAAATTTTCTAAACCAAACCAATTATCTAGATTTGATTTACATATGTAACTTATATACTGATGCACTTTAGATCTGATGCATTTGTTTCTCCGTAGAAGGCAATACTGAGTCAATTTAACAGAACCTGTTACTGCAGAATTCTATGGTGTCAGAGTTTTGGCAAGCTTGCCAAAACTAATTTTCCATGTTTGCACTCAAAATATCTCAAATGTTTACCATTTAAAATAAAAGTAACTTTGAACTACTGTAAAGTAGATACTAGTGATCGATCTAATATATTTATCTCAGAAAAAATACCGAAATTCAAAACCATCGGACTACGCAACTTTAAAAGAGCAATACTTGTCACTGCCGACCCTGGCTTTCGGCAGTAAAAGGTCAGCGAAAGGAGCAGCTGAATAAGGAAGACCGGTTGGCTGTGATTTTAAATGTCCATGTTTAATCAATGAATGTAATGATGACAAAATAAATTTTAAATATTGAATCAGATATAATTAATAAAGTGAAGTCCTGGCATTGTCTGTAGTTTAAGCAACGTAATGCTGACAAGACGATAATTCGGAAATAAAGCAGGATAACTAAGATCTGGCAAATGAGACGGGAAATGTCACGTTGCGGGTGCGCATGGAATAAATACAACCATATGATATGTGATTGAGAATGAAAAGGGTCAATCAATGTGCATGCGGTATCAAAGGCTCAGCTCAGGGGCATGTCTAGACATCATGCAATTCTGGGCGTGCTGGAGCAGGACAAGGCGAGGCGGGGCAGGGCGGGGCGGGGAGGGCCATGACGGGGTGAGGCTATGGGGGGAGGGGGGGGGGGGGGGGCGGTGGGACTGAGCGGGGCGTGACTCGCCAGGGCGGGGTGGGGCAAGTCGAGGCGGGGAGGGGCAGGGCGTTGCGGAGAATGGCGTCGCGGGGCGGGCATGGCGGGGCGTGGCGGGGAGAGGCGGGGAGGAGCGGCTGGGTGCCGGGTGGGGTGAGGCGGATAGGGCCGGTGGTGGTAGCTCTGGCATCGGAGGTGGCGGGACGGCAGGCGGGGCGGGGCGGGGGGGGGGGGGGGTGAGATGAAAAGAAACAGCAGTCTATCAGGGAACTGTGTGTATGATGATCCTACCCATACTCTATTAGACTAGACCGGCTGCCTGGCCTGACATTAATGGTGCTGTCACATTACGACGCTTCTCGCCGGCGCGCCGCCAATGCGCAAAATCACTTTTTAATGTCGAGACACATCAAACTTTTCGGCGCGGTGGAAAAAGGTTGACGTAGTGGTAGCGTGCGGCCGACGTTGTGTTAACATATATCAATGCGTGAATGCAGAAAAAAAAAAAGGTGGGCGCAACGTGTGGGAACGAGCCTCACATGCGCGCAGCGTGTGCATAGCGATCGCATAGCGTTATTCCAGCGGCCTGCTAGCGACCGGCCGATGTGTTACACGACGTATGAGAGCATGTGATCGCTCGCCGTCAGAGGAAAAAAAGTCAACGTAAGACAACGTCACACAACGTCCCTCCAAAGCATGTGTAATGTATCTTGACGTGCCACTAACATTGCCATAATGTTGGAACCTGTGCGTTGTTGCACGTCGATAGTTTTGTGCAAGCGCAAAACTTCACCGATCCCATGACGCGCGCTGCCAACCATCGCCAACCGTCGCCGTAGATCAACGAATACCAACGCGCGCTTCATGCGTGCGTAACGCTTCCTGACATTTCCCGACGTAGTGACAAAAAGTAACATACGCCGATGCGCGTTGGCGAGAAGCTTCGTAATGTGACAGCACCATAAGCAAAGGTTGTGAATAAACAGTGATTTTATGGATTGAGAGCCTTGACTTACTATCGACGGACTGACTGAATAGTTGGGAAGCTTTGCTAGTGTTAATAATACAGAGGAAGCACACCAGTTTCTACTTTGCTAATACAAGTGATATCAAGAGCTTTCTGGTCTCACTTCTCTGCTTGGACAGCAAGACGCTTAGGGAATTGTTGTTTCCAGATTCATTTCTGTAGATGTTTGTTGGGGTTTTGCGTCCTGCTAACAACTGATATCATTTTAGGAGCGTGTACCCACCGAATTGAGATGACAATAAAGTAGAAGCTAATGACTAAACCTGTTCAGCATTGAAAACAAGTTATATCACAAATGTATATTTTCTGGAATATTTATACTGCCTATCATGGATAAGTCTGAATAGACTTATTTTCACCATTAGACAGTTGGTCGATAGAAAGCCCGAGCCTACACTTTTACCGACCAAAGGGATTTTTAACCTCCCACACCACATAGACATGGCATGAGAGCAACCAGCCTTTGATAACGCTGTAAGTTATACACAGCGGTGGAAATCCAAATTGGCAGAGGTGGAGGCATGGGGCATCGAACCACTGACCTTCAGATTAGGAGTCTGACCTAGAAAAAAGTCAGACAGTCTAACCACTCTGCCACAGAGAACACCACAAATATATGTAAATGGAGAGGGTAAATAAACCATCAATAAAAAAAAACTATTCTTTTAACAACAAAAAACGAGGAAGCACCAAATCACTGGTACCGCACACGCCTGGCGCCCAAACCCATTCCCAGCTTGAACCAGCTGAAGGTGTTTGTTTTGCTTGTTGGGGTTTTACATCCTAGCAACATCTACAGTGATATGAGGATGGGCACCGACTTGTGACAGTGTGCACTCATAATAACCTTATAGTGCTCCCCAACTGGGGGATCAGGCCACTGGCACCATGACCGGATCTCCCACACAGTAACATTATCCTGGTACTGTGCTAACCAGTCCTTGCCATATCCTAGTAATGCCGAGCGTCAGGCTAGGTAGCAACAACTATCAATTATATAAGAAATTGGTTCGACTCGGCTGGGATTCGAAAACCCCGACCTTCCTCACGTGACCAATGAATGGCGTGGCCGTGGCGTCCGGTACCAGCTGAAGGTGAAGGTCACCAACAATTACCGGGTTCAGAACAATGCCTGTCCTTATTTCCGCACTGGCTCACTTCCATTCGGCCAGGTTTGTTGACGTGTGTGAGATTGAGTTTGAAATACAATGACCACCTTAATTGGAAACGTAAGACGTTGCTACCCCAGTGTAAAGTCGACGGCCAGCAGCTGGGGTTGTGTAAGCAGGCTAAATAGGAAATTACTACAGGCAAGTATAGAGAAGGAAGGCAAGATATAGAGTGTGCAGAAGTAACCATAAGGAGCTTGCTTATTTTATTATATATATATAGGTTTTAGAATCCAAGATGGCTGTACACACCTGATCAGTCCCTCCAATCAGCAACAGGCATTCTTATATCAACCATTGAACATTCAATAGGCTTGTATTCAAAGCCTTTGCTGTTTATGTCTACAGTGCCCTGTTGTGTCTGGGTGTGCAGTGATCGTTAAATAACACTTGGTGGGGAGGGGGTATGGAAGCAGAGTTCCAAGGACTCTGTACATTTCAAGAAGTGCCCCTCTCACGCTATCTATTATAATACACAATTTCTATCTTAAACCAGTAATGGATCACCAACACCACATATACCTTATATGCCTTTGGTTTTACATATCATTTACCATTATATAGACCATTTGCAATTTATTATAGAATAGTTCCAACCTCAACCAATATCTCAAATATCGGGAAATTTTACACCAGTGTAGGTTTTATATTTATGTATATGGGTCATTCTCAGAAAATGTGTAGCCCAAGCAGTTATTTGGTTTGCATGCTAAAATCGGAGCAAACTGCTTATCTCATGCTGCAAATTAGCTGGTGGAATCTAATAGTCCTGTCACACTATGACGTATCTTGCTGGCGTGCCGCCAATGCACCAAAAAGTCGAGAAACGTCAAACTTTTCGGCGCGGTGGGAAAAAGTTTGATGTCAGGGCAGCGTGTTAGTAGCAAGCAGCCAACATGTGTCGACGCATGGTGAAAAAAAACAAAAAGAGGTTGGCGCACCGTCCTGATATCACCTTAGATGTAGCTAGGACATAAAACAACAAAGCAACAATTTGGTGCAATGTGTGGGAACGACCGTCAAGTGCACTCGACGTGTGCATACCTTTCGCATAACGTTATTCCAGTGCGTCCAACGGACCTCGACATGTGCCTAACATCCCAGTAACGCTCGCACCCACATGTGGGTGCGCATCGGCCCACGTCGAATGTTTTGTGCAAGCACAAAACATTTGACGCGCGCCAACATGTGGGTGCGACCGTCACTGTCACTCAAAGTGTACCAACTTCTACCGACGCGCGTGTAACGCTTCCCGACGTTTCGCCCAAAAGTGACACACGTCGACGTGCATTGGAGAGAAATGTCGTAATGTGACAGGCCCATTAAGCAATTTCTTAATCTTGGGTACAAATCAGTGAAATCGGCGCCAATTGCTTAACCCAGCTTAAAATCAGGAAAATCACTGAAAATCAGGAAACTGCTTAGATCATGCTGCACATCAGTCAATTTAAAGCCAACTGCTCAGGTAATGCTGCAAATCAGTCCAGCCAGAGCCCGATGCTTGCCCAACACTTCAAATCAGTTACAAATCAGTCAAATCAGAGCCAACTGCTTAAGTGGTGCTGCTAATTAGCTAAGCCAGGGTAAGCTGCTTACATCGGGCTGCAAATCAGTCAAATCAGAGCCAGATCCTTAACTGATGCTGCAAATTAGCTAAGCCAGAGCCAAAACCTTGCTCCATGCTGCAAATTATCTATTTGGCAGTGCATATCAATTATGAAGGTGGTGAAGATTGCTATAGATGAAGGCCCGGGCCCTTGCTCGCTAACTAGTTTTCTATATATTAGACATTTCCCACAGCAGCGTCCATTGACACCGCGTATACACTAACAGGCAGGTAAGTGTCGTCAGAACGATTGGTTGGTTGTTTTTTGGAATTTTACATCTTGGCAACATCTAAGGTCATGTTAGGATGGGTACCAACTTGTCACAGTGCGCAGGCCTGGCGACTTTATAGCACCGCCCCACTGGGAAATCATCATGACCCGATATCACATTATCCTGGCAATGAGCTAACCAGTCCTTGCCCTATCGTAATAATGCCGAACGCCAGGCTAGTAAGTGACAAGTATCAATTTGATAAGTTATTGGTTTGACTCGTCCGGGAACACACTCTATCGATTCGGCCTTGACAAGGAAACGAACTCCCGACCTTCCGCATTCGATGCCTGCGCTCTAACGATGAGGCCACCGCGGCCGGTTACATCAAAGGGTTAGGTAGTTTGATGGTTAGGATAGCCCCAAAATTGCAAGCATTGTGGGTTCGAAACCTGCCCTAAAAGCAATATTGCCTTTGTTTGGCTGACACAGCATGCCAACCCTAATATTGCTGCTAGCTAAGTATATGGACATATATATCTATATCCAGATATAGATATATATACATATGTATATATATATGTAGATGTTCCATATTACCAGAGTATGCTGTTCATCTAGATAACTCGTTGCATAATTCTCAGCACCATGTCGGTTCTGGAACCAACGCAAGATAGGTTCTGATATTGTGGGTTTTATGAGCTGTGTGCATTGGTTCATCTGGGTTGGCATGCCTGTAGCGGGAACAGCCTAACTCAGTTACACAGGTGTCGGATCAGACGGGATAGCCAAATGAGTTGAGCGTCCGTCTCCCATTCTGGAAGAACGTGGGATTCAAACACATGGATTTGAATCCTGGTCGAGCCAAACGAATGACTTAAAAATGTGATACTCGTCGCTTCCTAGCCAGGTCCTCGGCCTTATTATGGTAAGGCAAGGACTGATTGGCTCAGTGTCAGGATGATATGACTGAGTGGGATATTGGATCCTGGTGCTGGCAGTCTGGTCTCCCAGTGGTGCATCACTATACAGTTGCCATGAGTGCGCACTGTCACAAGTCGGTACCCATATGGATGTTACCTTTGATGTTGCCAGGATGTTAAATTCCACCAACCAACCAGCCACATGTGCTGGCGTGGCGCCAAACTGACACTGGCCACCTTCCTGCACCCTGGCGAGATAAACTCCCATAGACAGCACACCCACCCCCTTGACCCCCCCCCCCGTCTCCCACCCACCCACCCACCAATTTCACTCGACCATTACCCACCAGGGCCCGTATTCATGAGCTCGGGGTACGGTTAGCCGGAGGTTAGGCTTAGCCGTTGGGTAGCTATCCCGTGGTTTAACCGCGGCGGTTAAGTATGTCAATCGGTATTCACCAATGCTCTAGCCGGTGAGGATAGCTACCCGTTCGCTTTGTTTACATTTGTCGATTCGAAAATATTAGTTTCGCCGCCGTTACGGCGTCAGCGTTAATATCAGTTCGCATTTAGGGTTAATTTGAGCAAATTTCACTGATTGCATATTTAAATCTATCAAATATGATTGCATTGAATAGATTTGGGCATAAGAAATTCACGCCGATTCGGCGGCGACGGCGGCGAGCATGTATGGTTAACGTTGGACAGTATGGATATCGACGTTGCTGCGGTGACGGCGATTTGTGTACTTTACATTCGTCGATTCGAAAAGATTAATATCGCCGCCGTTACGGCGTCAGCGTTAATATCGGTTTGCATTTAGGGTTAATTTGAGCAAATTTCACTTATTGCGTATTTAAATCTATCAAATATGATCGCATTGAATAGATTCAGACCCACACAGGCTCACTACCCCCTCGGGATAGTCCCTTACCCCTGAGTCGAAAATGGGGTAGGGTACCCCCCGGTTAGAGCCCCAGGGTAGTGCTACCCCAAGTTCATGAATACGGATTTTCCACCGTTAGCCGGGGGGGATACCCTACCCTACGGTTAGAGCCCTACCCCGAGCTCATGAATACGGCCCCAGAAGCCAACTCATGGCAGCATGGGACGGCCTTCAGCAGTGCCCATACAGTGCTGCAGATTTGCAGCCTTCAGCGTGCCAACATGACTGAAAACTCCCTAAAAACAACAGGACAGTAATGAGCAAAGGTGAGTTGGCGAATTGGCGGAGAGGTTGCACTGCTGGAAGTGTGCATGTCGCGTGTATGTATGAAGGAAAGCAAACAAGGCACAGTCATGTTCTACGCATGTTATTATGACACTGAGGACATGTTTGAGTTAAATATTCAGGTTGTGCTTTTGACATTCTCCCTAATCGGCTGTCTTCAGTGGTAGTATAGAGCCACCATCTCCCGTGTTGGCAGATCGTGGGGCCGTGGGTACGAACCCTGTTAGAGTCAAGCCAATGACTTAAAAATTGATACTTGTTGCTTCCTAGCCTGGCACTCGGCATTAGTAGGATAGGACAGGGACTGGTTGGCTCAGTGTCAGGATAATGTGACTGAGTGGGATATCAGTGGGATACCAATGGAAGGTAACCATGGCAAAAGTAGCCAGATAACACACCACACACCTATGTACAAGCCTATGATATGTAAATAGGAGTAGTCTAGTAATCAGAGTAGAAAAATAAATACATATATGCCAAGAAAATCCAAAAAATACTAACATAGGCTATTAACCATACCAACCGATTATCTGCTACTGAAATGCAGACAATCAAATACCTTATCAGCAGCCACTGTGTGGTAAGATAACACCAACACTACAACTGGCCAGCATTGAAAACAAGCCTGGGTACCCGGGCTTATATGCTATGGACAGTATAAATACAGCCTCAAAAAAAAAAAAGAAGGGTCATGGTGCTGGCGGCCTAGTGGGGCAGCACTATAAAGTTGCCATGAGTGCGCGCTGTCACAAGTTGGTACCCATCCTGATATGACCTTAGATGTTGCTAGCACATAAAACAACAACAAACAAACAAAATCATTGGTAGTTTTATTTTGTTTGCGTGTACTTTTGTCATGGTATATTTATTAAGTCTATTGACTTGTGTTTGCGACTAGAGAGTCTCATGCTTCTCCTTGCTTTGTCACTGTCATTTGGTGTGTAGTTATCTACTGCTTGCATTAATATTGTTCTGTTTGTGAGCATTCTCTCACATCTCCCTACCATCAGTGAGTTTGTTAGTTCTACGATTGGCTAGTTGGTTAGTTACCTACAGTTGCCTTCCGTGACTGCTTTCATATATTTGTGTTAGTGGTCATTAGTTGTTGGTTTTACGTTGAATGCTTAGGTCTTGGGTGTGTCATTACTAACATGCATACCCTCTAAGAGCTTGCTTGAATTATCAGTGTGATTGTTGTTGTTGGTTTGTTTGTTGTTGGTATGAGGATAGTTTCAGTGCTTAGATGTACAGGATCCTAATATGATCACAGCAACCAGTGTCATGTGTCTGTGCTGAAAATGGGAAATGTTGCACTTAGAGCAGGGTTTAAATCCACACATCTTTGCCTTCTAGGTCTAACATCCGAACCATGAGCCTGTTTAGGATCCCTGATTTGTTCACCCTACTCATATAATACGACGCCGTGCTAGACATGACCCTCCCAAACTATGACTCAGCCAAAATCCCCATTCCATCAGACCTCAACATACCACAATGGAGGAAAAAACTCGCCAACTGCCATGACACAGAGCTGGTCGACTACCTACAGTATGGCTGGCTGGCAGACTACACGGCACAGACAGCAGCTGTAACGGCCGAAAAGAACCACACGGCGGACCCAAAACGACTGGAATCCATCGACGACTACATAAAAACGGAGCTGGCCCATGGGGCCATGCTGGGCCCCTTTGGCAAACCACCATTTGAGGTATGGACCCAGTGTAGCCCCATGATGACAGCCCCGAAAAAGAACACCCTCGCCTTACGCATGATCGTGTACCTGACCTGGCCCCATGGAAGAAGCATCAACACCGGCACAAAAAAGGGTTTCTACCAAGGAAAGCCAAGCTCATACACACTGCCAAACATAATGGACGCCGCCAACGAGGTGGCATGACTAGGGAGGGGGTGCTACCTATGGTCGCCGGACCTGGCACGGGCATACAGGCAGCTGAGAGCGTGCCCCCTATCAGCCCCCTTGTTCGGCATCACCAGGGCAGGACAGTATTATATCGACATAGCCCTCCCATTCGGGTGCTGGACATCCAGCCTGGCATGTGTGAGGACAACAAACACTGTGGTGTACCTAATGAGAACCCAGAGCCACCATGTGCACTGCTACCTCGACGACTTCGTTGGGGTGGCAGCAACAAAGTAGGAAGCCCAATGAGCATATGAAGACCTCATCGGGACAGCAGCCGACCTGGGCCTGGCACTCTCCCCCGCAAAGTGCATCGCACCAACCAAGGCCCTGCAATGGCTGGGCTTGCACATTTCCGCTGAAGATATGAGTGTCGTAATATCAAACGAAAAACTTGACGAAATGCTAGATAAATGCAAAAAATGGAAGGACATGTCATGCACAAACCTACAATGCCTTGTGGGGTGGCTGCACCATGTAGCAAGATGCATCGCACCAGCAAGACGGTTCATGTCACACATCTTCGCTGCCCTGAGAGCCACCCCAGACATCGGCCAACACCCCATACCTGACAAGATGAAAGCCGACATACAATGGCTCATAGACTACACAACCACAACGGACAGAATCCTCCTCCTACCAACAGAAGAGAGGAAAACATGGCTGATAGAGTGTGACTCCTCCCTCCACTCAGGGGGAGCCTTCTCCACCCATACATTCTATGGCCAGGCATACCCAAAGAGAACCCTCCAGAACACAACCAACATCACCCAGGTGGAGGTAATAAACCTTGTGGTGGCCCTCATGCACCTAGCACCACCAGACCCGCACCGATACAACATAACCGTAAACACAGACAACGCTGTGAGCCAGCATGTCCTGTCGACCGGAGCGGGATGGGACAAGATCCTCACTGCATGCGGCCAAGAGGTGTGGCTCTTCGCCGTGAACAACTCATGTGAAGCAACCATCCTACGCACACCCAGAAAGGACTTTTTCCTAGCTGACGCCTTGAGCAGATGAGCACATGACCGAAAAGCCCATGACCATAGCCACCAATCAATCGAACTAGTAGAAATATCAGTCAATTACAATAATGCACTTACCACAGACCTATAAGGAACCTGGAAATTTGTAAAATAACTACCACTCATTCCTCAGGTTTCCCAGACGGTCTACACAACAACATACTGGAGGTGTACTTTGCTGGGACTGGTGACCGGAATGTAGAAGAACAGGGTGGCGCAGGTGAAGAAATACACATGTCGAGATCAGCATTCGACCCGCTCCACCTGAGCCAGTATGACATATTGGCATACACCATCCACCTACATGAGGAACTGAACCCAGGCATGGGCTCCCCTTAGGTAGTTGAGGATCGTGCCCAGGGCGTTCAGCTCGGGGGAGACATTGGTTGAGGCATGGACCCAGTGGCATAGGGTCCATGCCATGTGCCGGGGTGAAGCGGGGAATCAAGAGACTCTCGACCCATAACCCGGCGCCAGCCCTGCGCATCACCCCGGCACAATTTCAAGCAGTCGTCACGTTCCTGCGATCGGCAGGCCCCGCCACTCGGGTACTGACAGGGGCCTCGCTCGTGGCTTACCACACACTCCTCAGCAGGGTAATCTCATGCAGACAGGGGCATCATTCGACCTGGGACACTCCATCAGGTCCCACAACGTGGCTCTGACACTCGACGGCCTGAATGTGCTCATCAGGTCGACGAAGACAAGGTGGAGACTGGGCCAGGCATACCATGTGGTGATACCCTCTGACCCCAGCTCCCCTTGCTGTACTGTGCAGGCCTGGGCGGAATGGCTAGCTCTTCCTCCTGCCCGATGGGTCCACCTTACGACCTGCCACCCTCCTGGGCGTGCTCTGGATGGGTCTGGCCTCGGCAGGGGAATCCAACCCAGCCAGATACACCCTCCATAGCCTCAGGTGTGGTGAGGCGGGGCCCAGGCCTGTGTGGCCTCAGGCGGCTCCCACCAGGAGGTGATGGAGCTCAGCTTCTGGACCTATGTGGCCATCCACTCATATGTGCCTCGAGAGCTCATAAAGCAAGGTCCTCAAACCCTCGAAAATGTTTGGTTGAGGGTTTGAGTCCTGCCATCATGGGGAATTGATCGCCGGTGATGCTGGGAGGTGCTCATGGAGGGGGGAAGTGAACAGATGTCCAAGGATCCAGTGACCAAGACAAACTGTCAAATCATACCAAATCAGAACTACAATAAATATCTTAATTACCAACTATATCCAGTTGTGTCCCCAAATCGTGAATTGTGCATGTTATTCTTAACATGGGTAATTCACGGCCGGGGACCAATGGCTAGAGCCTCCCCCACCCTTGTGATCATATAAACCATATAACTTAACCGGAAAATGACAGAACTTACCCACTAAGCCTCACATCCAGGTAGTGGAGAACCACGGAACTAAAGCGAACTAAACCGAACTAAACCTAGATGACGCCACCAGCAGCGACTAGTGACCAAAGCTGACCTCAGGGCTCCGGCCCGAGCAACGCCACCACAACTGCCACGGCTCCCGACCAGTGACCACCTCCCTCACCTTCACCCACCCACCTACACCTCTAATAAACCAACAAAATGCCAGGGTTGAGGGTTCAAGTCCTGCCATCACAAGGAATTGTTCCCTGGTGAGGCTGGGAGGTGCTCCTGGAGAGGGACCATGAAGATGTTCGACGATCCAATGAACAAAACACACTGTAAAATCATACCTAATCTAAACTAAAATGAAGATCTTAATTACCAACTATATGCAGTCGTGTCCCCGAGTCGTGAATTGCTCCCTAATCATTTCATCACAAGAAAAGTAGAATTATTGAGAATTAAAATTACCTCCCAGGTTAAAATCTGTTATTTTAACTAAAATGTTGGATTGTTATTCATGAGGATTTGCGCCTGAACTCTTCATGTCCTATTTACATCACGCTACGACACTATCTGGGTTCTTTAATGCAATCAGCCTACTCAAGCTCAACTGTGCATCTGGCATATAACCTTCGGAGGCGAGTGCCACAATGAATTACCCGAACACACACATACATATGAAGAATTCAGACACAAAATCCTACTAATGCCAATCCAAAAAATTGAATATAAAATAAAAGATGTTTATCTGAGGGTAATTCTAATTCCCAGTAATTCCACCTTTCTTGTGATCAAATGGCTATGGAGCAAAAACAAATAATAGGAATGTAAAAAATTATTCTTTTTGAAGGATTGCCTCAAATGTTCATCTACAATTTTTGGATTGGTGTTTACATGGTTTTGCACCTGAACTCCTCATATGTAACAGACGAAGTATATGCAATACAAACACAGTTAATATAATACACATTCAAGAAGGTCTAATTGCTTTTTTGTCTTCATTTAAATAAGTGTCCGCAATATCCTGGTCGATATGAACAGACAAACCTATCTACTATATCTGGAGATCCGTGACCAACGCAATACCTAAATAATGAAGATATATACACATACATTGAGAACCCATTAGACTGGATCTGATATTGATTCTTCAATGAACATTTCGTGGGAAGGATTAGCCAATTCGCTAGATGAGAATTCCCATTAGAGTCGATGCTCCTTTATTATTCAAAGACATTGTTTCACTCAGGTGCTGTTCACCTAGTGATGTTTGTGTACATTTGAATTGTCAGTTATCACTGATGCACTCGCCATTACTGGCATACGGGCAGGGAGGAACGAGGAAGCAGAGCTGGAAATGACATAACTTTATTCTCATGACAATCTCATCCAATGCCGATTTCGGTTACATTGTCCATGTTGCCGGAAACATGCATAATTCAAAATACCTGGCTACGGGCTTGATATGATAAGTAACATAGATACCGTTCGGAGCACGCGTTGCTATGGACCGAATTGACTTCCGGTAGTAAATCCAAGCGTAGCTCAGTTCTTACCTGGCCACCGTCATTGACGTACTGATACTGCTTGAGTTGAATTTTACTACGCTGAAGATGCCAAAAGTAAAATCTGTAGTAGGGAAGTATTCCAAGGCTTTGTTGAGGTCAATGGAGTCTTCCGGGGACGATTGTAATGGTGTTTTCCAGGAAAAAGATTCATCTGACAGGCGCGTGTCGACCGCGCAGTTACAAATGGAGGAGCTGGACTCGGTTCCACCAGTGCCATCGACGTCAAGTGATACAGGGATGTTGACACTTGGTAATATAGCTACGTTACTGGATGTGAAGCTGAAATCATCTCAAGAGCCGTTGTTAGATCGTATCTGCCGGCTGGAGGAGTCATATCGACATGGAGGACAATTTCTGGGCAGATCGGACGAACCTCCGATTTCCAATGATGACGTGACGGAAGATTCACTTGTGACAGTTCCTCGCACTGGCGAGGTATCGGAGGTTCGTTCGAGCAGAGTGTGCACTGGGGAAACGAGTGTGCACGCGACAAAAGGTAAAGTGTGTCTTAATAATTGTTGTGGCCATCGAGCATGTAAGCGAGCATCTTCAGATTTGGATGGTGATACGGACAGTGATGGCTCAATGATGAGGGAACTAATTCATTATGCGGGTAAGAAGGCAAGAAAAGCAAAAACTTTTAAATTAGTTCCGCATAAGTATGTAATCAGAAATGAAAAGAAAGGAAAAGTACAGCAAGGTGAATCAACTTGGTTCGAGTATTTGGCGGCGATTAGGCGCATGGTAAAGCGTGGTGACGTTCCAGTGTCCTGGGAAAAACATTTGGAGGAGCATGTTGACACTATTTTGGACATGGCTCAAAATTACTCCTGGCGTACGTGCCTCACATACAGTGAAAAAATCTTCAACATGGTGGCGGATAAAAGGTTACCGGGAGGTTGGGAGGATCAAGGAAAAATTGTAGAAGTTAGACGAGATGTATGTGGTCTTGGAAAACGGATCGATAATACTGTGAATGCTACTGCCTGGTCGAGTGCAACTGAATACAAAAAAGGGGTGGATACTCGCCCATGTATTATTTGGAACCGTGGAGGTTCATGTGGACACACTGGTGACCATGGTGAAGGAAGTAATAAATTTAGTCATATTTGCTCTTACTGTGCGTTTAAATTGAGGAAGAAACATACACATAAAGAAATCGATTGTAAAACTAAACAACATGCAAAAGACAACGTTGGGGATGAATCATCTACTCGTGCAAAGCATTTTTAATTGGCAGCTGGTCTGGGGCTGCGTGTGCGGGTTGAGAATGTGCGTGTATCTTCGGAGCAAGTTCAATGTGTCAAGTCTGACTCTACAGATGGCGCCATCGCACAGTCGTCGTCTCTTAACCCAGTCGACACTGGCCGGAGTGAGTTCAATGCGGTGGCTCTGACGGTGGCGTGTCGGCCTGTTAATAACTCGATTGTGTCTGATCAGATTAGTTCCACGGAATGTTCTACTTTGCTGGTTGATGAATATAATAATGCTAGTGAGGTATTGGATTCTGAGGGTACACTACCGACACTTTCAAGTCCCATGGGGAACATCGTTAGAAGAAATTCAGTAAATTTGTGTAAAAGACAGCTTGCGCCATCTAATGTATTATCAAAGAACTGTAAGTTCCAAAAACTTCAAATTGGTGGTGGCACTAATGGTGTTCAAGGAAGTAGGGTTACTCAAAGTAACGATTCTTGTCAAATGGCACGGGAGAGGACAAAGATACATTATAAATGGTTTAATAAATCAAAGCGCAAGGTAGTCAATATTGATTGTAAAACTAGATATGTGACTGACATCGAGTTTAAAAAACATAGGTACGGCGACACATCAGGCACCATTGACGGTGATTCCGGCACCGACTGGGTTCGTTGGATGCGGTTGTCCTAGTAACGGCCAAACAGTGGATACTAGTGCCCGTCACACGGGTTTTAAAACTACCGTTAGCAGATAGTTTGAATATTGGACTACACCCTCTGGACAGATTCGGTACTTGCTTGTCAGCAAAGTCGAATATGAACGATACAGACTGTGTAACAGTGCTTGACTCTGAATTGAACAACAATGAACTAAATGAGATTGGCCCAGCCGCCGACTTAATTAAAATTTCTCCTTGCATTGTATCTCAATCTTCTCATTTCGTTACTCCAGATACTATGTTTCATGTTCCTGTTTGTTATGATTGTTCTGGTACGTTGAAGAATGAGATAGAATGTTGTTCTATTTCCACGGATCTAGCGAGTCCACATTGTATTCTTGGTAATACTGACCTTGATAATGTTACAATTATCAGGAGTTCGGGTTCGAACTCACCAAACTGTTTAGTTAATAAAAAGGATCGAAATACTGGTAGTATCGATCCACCTAGTAGTATAATTGAAAGTTCTGAAAAAGTTTGCTCTGCTGACAGTGTTGATTCCGTTCATGGATTGTTAAAATTTAATAATGTTACGCAAAATGCTAATTGTGTTGGTGTTAATGTTTTGTTAGATCCACAAATCTATGGTAATAATGTTGTTGGGTTCTGTGATAGGTCACCACTAGATTGCCGCCCGTTTGTGTTGGAAAAGTGGCCAACGTTAGTTGAAAATTGTACAATGTCTGTTCCCTATGCTGATATTTTTAGTAAAGTCAGAGCTTCTGGAATGCCTAATTATTTGTCGGCTAAGATTCCTGTCCCTTCAGGTTTAATTATTAAAAACTGGAGAGATTTATTATTAGGATATGAAGATAAGGAACTAGTATCATTTTTAGAATTTGGTTGGCCAGCCAACTTTACTGGATCAGTTGTACCAACCCCAACGTTGAGTAATCATGCTCGTTCTAAGGAAGATTTGTTTTGGATTGATAATTACGTTGCTACTGAATTACTTCATGGTGCTTTGTTGGGTCCTTTTGATGATCCGCCCTTTTGTCCATGGGCACAAATTAGCCCTATTATGACCCGCCCCAAGAAAAATACTGATGAACGGAGAATAATAGTCGATCTTAGTTACCCACAGGGGCGTAGTGTAAATTCTGGTATTAATAAGGGTTTTTATCAAGGGAAGCCGTATAAATATAATCTCCCCACTATAATGTCCTTAGCTAAGGAGGTTACAAAATTGGGTTAAAAGTTGTTTTATGTGGTCAATTGATCTGGCAAGGGCTTATAGACAGTTACGGACGTGCCCTTTAAGTGTACCGTTGTTTGGTATTAAAGTTAATGAAAAAATTTATTTCGATATTGCTCCACCGTTCGGGTGTCGAACATCGAGTATGGCTTGTGCTCGCACGACATCTGCTGTGGTTTATTTGATGAGGAAAATGGGGTTTTTTGCTTTATGTTTTCTGGATGATTTTGTGGGGGTGGAGGATTCATTGGTTAAAGCACAAAAGGCGTATGATTATGTCCTAAAATTGACTGCATGTTTAGGCTTAAAATTATCGTTTAAAAAATGTGTCCCTCCTACACAAACTTTAATTTGGTTAGGTTATGAGATAAATTCAAAAGAATTATTTGTACGTATTCCTGATGACAAGCTATTAGATATTTTATGGGAATGTAAAAAGTGGATCGTGGGTAAACAAGTTACGCGTAAAAATGTGCAGAGGCTGGTGGGTAGGTTACAATTTATTTCTAAGTGTGTCATGTCTGCACGTGTTTTTATGAATAGAATTCTAGAATTTCTCAGGAATACACCATTTATAGGAAAGGTTAAAGTTACAGATATGTTAATTAGAGATATAGCTTGGTTTTTGCGTTACTCAGAAGGTCATAATAAGCTAGTTTTGTTGCATCATAGCCCTAGCAAGAAGTGGATCATCGAATGTGATTCTTCATTACGCGGTGGAGGCGCGTTCAGTCCAACACATTACTATTCTGAGATGTATTCTTCAAAATATTTAACAAATGAATTTCATATTGCACAGCTAGAAGCTGTGAATTTGGTAGTTGCTTTAAAAAATTTGTCTCCACCTGATCCACATGATTATCGTATTGTAATAAACACGGATAATGCTGCTTCCCAACAGGTGTTATCTACTGGTGCTGGGAAGGATCCGGTATTATGCGCTTGTGCTCGCGAAATTTGGAGGTTTGCAGCCACATATTCTTGCGACGTACAAGTTGTCCATAAACCTGGAAAAGACCTGGTATTAGCAGATGCTCTAAGTAGGTTGTTCTTGGATAATAAATTTAAAATAATTGCTGATAAATTATGTCAGCAAAAGTTATTAACTAAAGTACATGTTTCTTTTAATGAGCAGGTCCTCGATGTTGCTTTATGAACAGGGCCGCTGCATATTGATAATTCTTTTTTTTGCCTTTATCAATTTGCAGAGAGTAGACGGGCGTTAGTACATAGGATAGGTGTGTACTTCTCAGCAGGATTAGCAGCAGGGACTTGGAGAAATAAAAGGGTACAGTTTAGGGAGTATCTAATGTTTTGCAAGAATATTGGTGACAATCCTAAGAGGCCCAAAATGAAGACGGTAATGTTGTATGCTTTATATTTAAATGATAACCTAAAGACAGAAGGAGCGATTAAGAATTATATGAGTGGAGCAAGGACGTGGATAAGATTAATGAAAGGAGATACTGAATCATTTGATTGTTATGCTATGACTGTAATTAAAGCCGGGATTTGTAAACTTAAAAACAATACTGTAAATAGAGCATATCCATTAAATATTAAACATATTAAAATGATAATTATAAAATTTAACAAAATTAAAGATGATGGCCTTGTGTTGATTGTTGCATTATTAATAGGCTATTTGTGTTTATTAAGACAATCTAACTTATTTTATTCCGAGGTAACTGGTGATGGCGGTCACATGCTGCTCAAGGAAGACATCAAGGCACACGAATCACATCTAACAGTAACAGTTAGAAGCACTAAGACCACACACAGACCGCAGGATGTGTACAGTATTGAGCTACCACAAGGTGCAAGGCAAAACTTCTGTCCCACTGCGAGCTTGGCTCAAGTACATAAAGCTGACTCCATTGCAAGAGGGTGCACCAGCATTCATGATGAACAATGGAAATCCTCTGACAGCAAAAGTGTTTAATAAGTGCATGCAAGCGGCATTAAAATCATGTGGCTATACATGGTGGCCAATGGTAACATGTCACAGTCTACGACGAGGAGGAGCACAAGCGTACGCACGAGTGGGGATGCCTATAGACTGTATAAAAAGACTTGGGAGATGGAAATCAAATAGTGTATTTAATTATGTAAATAAAAATTGTGTTGGTTAGGAAGCATCATCTCTCCTGTTCCAAATTTGGCTGAGAGATGATGATCCCAGTGTGAAATTTGAATGATGGTGGCTGTGAGAAATGAAAGTGCAAATGTGAGTGAGTGTGCCAGATGTGAGCTGAGAGTGTGACCGTGATCTTCTGTAGCTGTGTCATTATGTCTTCCGTTTCAAGTTTTCATTACAGGATTGAATGAAGAGTACTCAGAATGATATCATATAGTAGTATGATAGTACAATCAATAATATAATATTATACCTGCATATAAGTAATTGCATTATAGAAAATATTTAACTCAAATATAACCTGCAAATAAGTAATAATTGATATTAGATCTTGATCAGATTGTATTATCTGATGATATAGTATAGGTAATTCCAATATCTCAATTGTATTATTGAGAAATAGGTGCTATAAGATTGTTCACAAAGGTGTAGGCAAAAGGCTGTGTAAAAATTTATTAAGCCTGATTAATAAATTTATTAGCCCATAAACAAATTATCTGTGTCTGGTTTTGAATTGTCCATGTTGCCGGAAACATGCATAATTCAAAATACCTGGCTACGGGCTTGATATGATAAGTAACATAGATACCGTTCGGAGCACGCGTTGCTATGGACCGAATTGACTTCCGGTAGTAAATCCAAGCGTAGCTCAGTTCTTACCTGGCCACCGTCATTGACGTACTGATACTGCTTGAGTTGAATTTTACCCAGCCCACCCACCCATCAGCCAGTCAGGTGTTACCCCTGAGAGCTGAGAGGGCTGAGAGATGATGATCCCAGTGTGAAATTTGAATGATGGTGGCTGTGAGAAATGAAAGTGCAAATGTGAGTGAGTGTGCCAGATGTGAGCTGAGAGTGTGACCGTGATCTTCTGTAGCTGTGTCATTATGTCTTCCGTTTCAAGTTTTCATTACAGGATTGAATGAAGAGTACTCAGAATGATATCATATAGTAGTATGATAGTACAATCAATAATATAATATTATACCTGCATATAAGTAATTGCATTATAGAAAATATTTAACTCAAATATAACCTGCAAATAAGTAATAATTGATATTAGATCTTGATCAGATTGTATTATCTGATGATATAGTATAGGTAATTCCAATATCTCAATTGTATTATTGAGAAATAGGTGCTATAAGATTGTTCACAAAGGTGTAGGCAAAAGGCTGTGTAAAAATTTATTAAGCCTGATTAATAAATTTATTAGCCCATAAACAAATTATCTGTGTCTGGTTTTGAATTACTAGATGTTTGAGCAGGCCCGCGGGCAAAGTCTGACATGAACATGAAGTTATGTGAGTCATTAATGTAATCATTGGCAACATATGTACAATATTTTTATGAATGTAGCAGTTAATCAGGTGGGGGAGATACACCACAATATATCAGCAATCATTAGTCAAGTGAGTGAGAATAATCATAAATCATATAAGTAGTGATCAGGTTTACTTTATCTTAGTAACTCATATATATTAAGAGAGTGATGAATGGCTAATGGGAGAAATTACCCTATTCACAGTTTAGGATAATTACCGCGAGGAGATTTTAGTCTCATTAAATGTTTTTAGTTTTTATTTGTCTCATTGTGTTTGATTTTTATCGAGACAAGTGGGAGTGGGTGGGTGGGTTTTTAGAGGATATGTGTAGCTGACAGGTGTCAGTGGAAAAGTGAGGAGGTGTGTGCAACCAGAGAGCGTGTATATAAACAGATGAGAGGGACAACTCCCGCGAAAAACGGTAACACAGGCTACAGTGGCGTCCCTGGCGGTTAGTGTTGAACAAGCCTTGAGTTTGCCGGTACGCTCAGTGCAAAACATTTGTTTTTATTCAAAATTAATAGAAATCCAGAACCCTAACCTTATAAATTCAATATAATCTTGTTGGTAAACATGTTTTCTATATGTGTACTAAGCGGCTTGTTTCTATTTGGTGTAGTTTTAGAGATATTTCACTTTTTCTGTAGGAAGATTGCACACGACCATTGACAATGCCTTGAGTTTGCCGTACGCGTAGTGAAAAACGTCAGTTTTATTCCAAATTAATAGAAATCCAGAACCCTAACCATATCAATTTAATATAATCTTGTTGGTAAACATGTTTTCTATGTGTATTCCAATCAGTTTGTTTCTAGGTGGTGTATTTTTAGAGATATTTCACTTTTTCTGTATGAAGATTGCTCACGGCCATTGACAATGCCTTGAGTTTGACAGCTGTGTCATATACTGTTCAACAACCACCACTTGGAGCGCCACAGTCTGCAGATGTTACATGCTCTAGTATGGGAGTTGTCCCTCTCATCTGTTTATATACATGCTCTCTGGTGCAACGCAGAGTCAGAGGAAGTGTGAGGGAGGCGGGCCTGTGATTGGCTGGAGAGGATTGGGCCATCCGGATAGTGGTGGGCTAGTGATTGACAGGTGGGCGTGGCTGCTTCACTGGCACCCCCCCTGCCCCCAGTAATGACAGCAAATGACCACCTCCGTGGTCATTTAACTCAATTATCAGCGATGGAATGAAATAATCGTGATCAACAAAACATCAGGGAGGAAGGAAGAAGATCAAGTCGGAAATGGAAATGAAAGCGAAGACTGTAACTCGACGATGGTGGTTAGGTGTATATATATATATATATATATATATATATATATATGTGTATATATATATATGTGCTCTATAATCTATTATGGGAATATAAACAAGGACACTACCCCTAGCAGTTCTCTCCCTTACTTACTCTATACCCTAATGTCACTAAGCTATTACTACCATAGGACTAGGTTAGTTCCTTCATTCTCCACTGCACTGCCACCTGTGAGCAGCTCATGACCGCATGATACCAGCTGCGCCTGGTCACTACCACTACCGCTCCCTCTCAGCAGTATATATGAAGAGTTCAGGTGCAAAACCATGTAAACGCCAATCCAAAAATGTAGTTTAAGTATAGATCTTTACCCTAAGATAATTTTAATTCTCACTAATTCCACTTTTCATATGATCACATGGTTATGGACCAATGAACAAAAGAGAAAGAATATAACAAAATTAAGTTGTTGAGGGTTTGATTCCAATGTTTATCTCCATTTTTTCGATTATCGTATAGGGGGTTTTGCGCATGAAATCTTCATATGTATATGTGTCTATGTAGACATTATATACTTAATGTTCAGCGGTACAGTGAGTGGTGGTTATAATGTGAAGAGGGTGATGGCACCAACATTGGAGCTGAGGTTGGGGAGGCTGGAGCAGTAGATGACTAGTCCATACTCCATCATTCCATGCCCTGAGTGAGTGCTAGGTGAAAGAAGGAATATTTCAGGTTATTACACTCGTATAATTCTTATGCAGCATATATATATGCAACACCGGATGGCCGAATGAGTTCAGCATTCATATTCCGTTTTCGTAGATCGTGGGATTCAAACCCACGGGTTCGAACCCTGGTCGAGTCAAACCAATGAGTTAAAAATTGATACTCGTCGTTTCCCAGCTTGGCGCTTAGCAGTAAGGGGATAAGGCAAGGATTCGTCATCTCAGTGTCAGGATAATTTGACTGAGTGGTGTTCTCTGTGGCAGAGTGGTTAGAGTGTCTGACTTTTTTCTAGGTAGGACTCCTAAACTGAGGGTTGGTAGTTCGATTCCCCATGCCTCCACCTCTGCTAATTTGGATTTCCACCGCCATGTATAACTTACAGCATCAACAAAGGCCAGTGGCTCTCATACCATGTCTATGTGGTGTGGGAGGTGAAAAATCACTTGGGTCGGTAAAAGTGTAGGCCCGGGCTTTCTCTCGACAAACTCTCTAATGGTGAAAACAAGTCTATTCTGAATTATCCATGATAGGCAGTATAAAACTTCAAGAAAAAGAATAGAGTCATAGTGCGGGCAGCCTGATTTCCCAGTGTGGCAGCACTATAAAGTCGCCATGAGTGCGCACTCTCACAAGTCTATACCAATCCTGATATGACCAGAACTAAAACAACCAACCATATATGTATATACAAAATTCCTGGATGCGAGTGAACAGTGTAGTGCCCCGGTTAGGATCGTGCCAGTGGCGGCGCCACCGGTCACGTGGTTGGAGGGGTAAACATACATCAAGTAAGGCACCCCATCAATAATAAAGTAGTAAATAAACATATAATTCCCTTCCATGCCTTTATACTTGCATAATGCGTATGCATCACATACATTATGTACACAAACCAGATTTGGTTCAATTGAGGAAGTTAAACCAGAAATGAATCCTAATCGTTGATGAGATAAACACAAATTAATAATAGCCCCTTTTTTCTGTAGTCTTTTTTCGGAACGGTGATATGGAATGTATCATATACTATTAAACACAAATTGTAATCATGATAAACATATGGCAAACAATAAACTCCTCCCGCCAGCCTACACCCCTATCGCCCGCCCCCCGACTACCTAGACCTGCCCCCGCCCTCGTTCCCCCACCCCCCGCCAACCTCACTGGGCATGTTACCCTTCTTGTGGCACCCACACCCCTCCAAGAGCTGCACCTTGGTGACAGTCCCTGTTACACAAGTATCACCTACTATCAGCGTACCCGATGCGGTGGCCTAATCGGTAGAGTGCATGACTCACATGCAGGGGGTTGGGTAGTTCGATTCCCAGTCAAGTCAAACCAATGACTTACAAAATTAACGCATGTCACTTCCTAGCTTTCTTGTCGGCATGAATAGTATAGGGCGAGGACTGGTTAGCTCAGTTTCAGGATAATGTGACTAAGTGGGATATTCGCTTATGGCTCTAGCAGCCTGATTTCCCAGTGGGACAGCACTATAAAGTCACCATGAGTGTGCACTGTCACAAGTCGGTGCCCGTCCTAATATGACCTTAGACATTGCCAGGACATAAAAACTCCAACAACCTACCCATCATATTACCCTTCTTGCGCCACACACCCCTCCAGTCCTTGATGGCGAGGAGACACTTCCGGTGACACTTCCGGTTACACAAGTCTCACCAGCACGCTGCGACACGCATGCGCGGAGCTCCATGGCAGTCACGTGGCCTGCAGGCCTGTTTGACGGTACTGAGCACATGTGTAGCACGAGCTCGGCTGTAGCTGACAGAGGCATGCAACCCAGATGAACCTGTGTTTCCGCCTAGTAACTACAGAACATGTCTGAGCCCTGACCATCATCATTTGAACCTCATGTGTGTGTAATGTATGTTAATTGGCTAGTCAGCTGATAAGGTGAATATTTTCATTTTGTTAATGTGAGATAGCATATGGATAGGATTTTGAACAAAAAAGTAGGTCTGATCAAAATGTAAACCATAAATATATATAATATATGCTTGCTATTATATATTTTTTCTCAAAAAAGAAAAACCGTGTTGGCAAATAAATATGCTACATAGAATATGTTATTATAAGAGGTAGCTATATAATGTACACAAGCTTAGGTGATATGTGCCTGTCGATGCGGGTCGTTCCCTAAAAGGTCATTGCAGACTACTACAATAGAAACAGATTTCCTTTTACAGGTGTGGATGTGTGTTGGGAATTAGTGCGACACCTACATCCCCACCCCCTCTCACCCCCACCCCACATCCACATCCGCTTTCATACGCGACATCCTCACCCACAACACCACCACATTTTCCATCCGCACCCCCACAACTACTTACATTCCTCACCTCCACCCAATCTCCCATCCACACCGCAACCCACATTACTCACACCTCACACCCCACACCCGACGTCCATTTCCCACCAGCCCCCACCCCCAATCCTCACCCCACCCCAACACACCCATCACCCACATCCCCAGCCTATTTCTGACCCACACCGTCACCCCCATCCCATATCTCACCCACACCCCACACCCCACACCCCACACTCCACACCCCACGCCCCACACCCCACACCCCTAACCCTTAACCCACGCCCACACTCCCCGCCCCCACCTCAACCCACATCCAACCCCACCCCATTCCTCACCCATGTCCCATCCCCATTCCCTACCCACCCCACACCCACACCCAGCCCCCATGCCCTGCCCACCCCACACCTACACCCACACCCACACTGTCACCTCCAACCTCACCTCCCACCACCCAAACACACACACACACTTATCTGGATAGCGCATGCTCACTTACCTCTACAGCTGGAGTATCGATGTAGTAGATATCAGATGTGGTATCCATATCATGGGAAGGCTCCTCCAGCATCGGGGTGACACGCGAGGTATGTGCCGAGTGTGCGGGCAGAGAGGCGGGTAGGGCGGGTAAAACTGGGGGCAGACCCACCTCCTCCATGGTTGCACCCAGTGAGGAGGCTACGCGCCTGCGTTCTTTGGCTGGTTCCCTTATGTGCCTGACCAGCTTAAAAGCAAAGCATGAGATGTGTTGCTGGTTCCGTGATGTACATGTGTACGTAAGCTTTATATAGTTTCAAAACTAAGCCTAAGATGTTTTGCTGGTTCCGTGATGTCGATGTTCTGGTAAGCTTTTCCTAGATTGAACAAAAAGACTGAGATGGTTTGCTGTTTCCGTGATGTCCATGATCTGGTAAGCTTTTCCGAGATTGAACAAAAAGACTGAGCTGTTTTGCTGGTTCCGGGATGTACATGTTCTGTCAAGCTTTACCCAGGTTCAATCAACACAAAGCCTGAGATGTATTACTGGTTCCGTGATGTAGCTGTTTGGGTAAGCTTTTCCTAGGTTCAACACAAAGCCTGAGGTACGTCATGCAGCTATGCGTTTAAGCCTGCTCAGATCCAGCATGCGCCATGAGATATTTGGCTGGTTCCTTGATGTATATGCGCGGGTATGCTTTCTAATAGTGTCAACACAAATCCTGATATGCTTCGCTGGTTCGACGGTGCATCTGCGTCTGTACACTGTCCAGATTTAACACCAAGCCTCGGCTGTTTCACTGGTTCCGTGGTGTATCTTTCCCAGTAAGCTTCCCAGATTGAAGAGCAAATCCTGAGTTGTTTCACTGGTGCCGCAGTGTCTTAGACGAGTCAGCTTCCCAGGTTCAACGGTAATCCTGGGTTGTTTCGCTGGGTCGACGGCATTACTGGAGGGAGCAACAGCTCCGGTTCAACGCCCACCCTGCCACCACCACTCTCCTGACGGGCAGCTGAGCACTTGTGAGCTGCTCAGGCATAGTCACCACGGCCTGGCCTCTCCCGATGTACTGCTCATAGCCCTGCTGACGCAACTGCAGCGGACTCACCTGAAGACGACGGGTTCACGATGAATAGTGGTGTGTGCGAGCAATCACGCTCATGTAGCGAGTATGTCATTCAGATTCAGAGCACAACTCGTGTATGGAGAATGTACCACTCACAGAGAAGAACTCACATAGAGGATGTATTACTCACACACAGAGCAGCTCCACTAGAGCATATATCACGCGAGTAGGGAATATATCACTCACACATAGAGAACAACTCAGAGAATATGCCACTCATAGAGAAGAGCTCTCATTGAGAATATGCCACTCACACAGAATAACTCTCATAGAGCATGTATCACTCATAAATAGAGCAGCTAACCTAGACCATATATCACTCACACACATAGCTCAACTCATATGGAGAATGTACCACTCACACAGAAGAACTCCCATAGAGAATATATCGCTCACATAGAGAGCAGCTCAAATAGAGCATATATCAAACGTGCAGGGAATATATCACTCACACATAGAGAACAAGTCAGAGAATATGCCACTCATAGAGAAGAGCTCACATTGAGAATATGCCACTCACACAGAATAACTCACATAGAGAATGTATAACTCACAAATAGAGCAGCTAACCTAGACCATATATCACTCACACACATAGCTCAACTCACATGGAAAATATACCACTCACAGAGAAGAACTCCCATAGAGATTGTATCACTCACATAGAGAGCAGCTTACGTAGAGCATGTATCACTGATGTAGATAATGCTTTTACAGCAATCACACTCAGAACACAACTCACATAGAGAATATGCCACTCACAGAGAACAGGTCACATAGAAAATATACCACTCACACACACGACTCAAATTGAAAATGTATCACTCACACATAGAGCAGCTAACCTAGAGCATATATCACTCACACGCATAGATCACCTCACATGGAGAATATATCACTCACACACAGAGCATATAGCATATAGCATATATTACTCACACACAGAGAACAACGCATACAAAGCCTGTATCACTCACACACACAGAACCACTCATACAGAAAATATATCACTCACACAAAACAACTCACGTTGAGAATATACCAATGACACAGAACAACTCACATGGAGAATAGATCACTCACAGGTAATAACTGGTCGGTTTGTTCGTTGTTGGGGTTTTATGTCCTAGCAACATCTAAGGTCATATCAGGTCGACACAGGTAATACCGCAAACAGAGCACAGTTAGAGCGCGATACACATAACACCTCACATAACACCTCAAACCGAGTACAGTTAGAGCATTAACTCACACATAGCACAGTTAGAGTACCACACCGGTAATAACTCACACAGAGCATAGTTAGAGCACCACACAGGTAAAAACTCACACACAGCATAGTTAGAGCAACACACAGGTAATAACTCACACAGCGCATAGTTAGAGCACCACACAGATATTAACTCACATGTAGCATAGTTAGAGCACCACACATATAATACCTCACGCAGAGCATAGTTAGAGCACCACACAGGTAATAACTCACCCAGAGCATAGGTAGAGCACCACACATGTGATACCTCAGAGAGATCACAGTTAGAGCACCACACAGGTAATACCTCACAGAGAGCACATTCAGAGTATCAAACAGGTAATACGTCACAGAGAGCACAGTTAGAGCACCACACATGTAATAACTCACATAGAGCACAGTTAGAGCACCACACAAGGTAATAACTCACATAGAGCACAGTTAGAGCACCACACAGGTACTACTTCACAGAGAGCACAGTTAGAGTACCACAAAGGTAATAACTCACACAGAGCATAGTTAGAGCACCGCACAGATACAAACTCACACAGAGCATAGTTAGAGCACCACACAGGTAATATCTTAGAGAGAGTACAGTTAGAGCACCAAACAGATAATACCTCACAGAGAGCACAGTTAGATCACCACTTAAAAACTAACTCCCACAGAGCACAGTTAGAGCACGACACAGGTAATGACTCACATAGAGCACAGCTAGATCACCACACAGGTAATACCGCACAGAGAGCACAGTTAGAGCGCCAAACAGGTAATACCTCACATAGAGCACAGTTAGAGCACCATACATTAACTAACTCCCACAGAGCACAGTTAGAGTACCAGACAGGTAATAACTCACATAGAGCATAGCTAGATCACCAATCAGGTAATACCTCACAGAGAGCACAGTTAGAGGACCACGCATAAACTAACTCACATAGAGCATAGCTAGATCACCACACATGTAATCCCTCATGGAGACCATATTTAGAGCAACATACATGAAGTAACTCCCACAGAGCACAGTTAGAGCACCACACAGTTAATAACTGACACAGAGCATACCTAGAGCACCACACAGGTAATCCCTCACAGAGAGCATAGCTAGAACACCACACATAATCTAACTCCCACATAGTACAGTTAGAGCACCACACAGGTAATAACTCACACAGAACATAGCTAGATCACCACACAGGTAATAACTCACACAGAGCATAGTTAGAGCACCACACATAACTTAACTCCCACAGAGCACAGTTAGAGCACCACACAGGTAATAACTCATACAGAGCATAGTTAGATCACCACACAGGTGCTAACTCACACAGAGCATAGTTAGAGCACCATACATTTTATAACTCACACAGAGCAGCTCATGATGTTAGGCTGTGATAAAAGCACAGTAGGTGAGAACATGTGAGCTGCTCAGGTGTGTGACGCGAGGGGGCGCCCGCCCGGCAATATACCCGACAGCCGGGAGGGGGGGGGCACTCCACCAATGCGCAATAGGAAATATAGGATTACATGATACCCTTGTATTTATACTTGTATAATGCGTTATACATCACACATATATATATATCCAGGAATGTGGCTCTTCTGCGACCCTCAAATGATGTTGTTTGTTGTTGTTTTACGTCCTAGCAACATCTAAGGTCATATCAGGACAGGTACTGACTTCTGACAGTGCACACTCATGGTGACTTTATAGTACTGTCCCACTAGAAGACCAGGCCACCAGCTCCATGACCTGATATCCCACTCAGTCACATTATCCTGACACTGAGCCAACCAGTCCTTGCCTTATCCTAATAATGCCGAGCGCCAGGCTAGGAAGCGACAAGTATCAATTTTTAAGTCATCAGTTTGACTAGACCAGGGTTCGAACAAACGACCCAAAGATCTACCAACACGGGAGACGGACGCTCTAACTCATTCGGCCATCCCGTCTGGTCTCCTTCAATGATTAGTCTCTACAATCGTATGAATAACCGAGTGAGTGCTCAACCTGCGCATAGAGTTGTTACAAGCGAGAGAGTCTCCAACCAGACCAGTGACGTCGGTCAAGTCGAGAGACCAGGGAGGCACTCTGGTAGGGAGGTTTATTGGTTGGTTGGCAACGTCATATCAGGACGGGTAACGACTTGTGACAGTGCGCACTCATGGCGACTTCATGGTGCTGTCCCATTTGGAAATTAGGCCGCCAGCACCGGTGGGTTGCTGGTGCATATGAAAGGATGAGTAGCTGACTATGGCGGTGTGATGTATGGCACTCGTTGCGGGCAGGCCTGATGCGTTGCTGGGTGGGTGGGTGGGTGGGTGTGGCGGTGGGTGGGGGACAGGGAGGGGGTCGGGGTGGGAGAGTGGGAATACGTGGGTGGAACCCAGCTACCACTACCCGTCAGTTGTATATGTGTATGTGTGTGATATGTGCATGTGTGTGTGTGTATGTGTGTGTACCAGCATACAATCTGTCCGCGCATGCCTGTGTCTGAATGGTTTGTTGTTGGTGTTATATGTCCTGGTCCGCATTCAGGGTCCGTCTTGGAGGCGCCTTGGCGACGTCTCGGCGATGTGCTTTTTGGCTTAAATCCATTCAGGGTGCGTCTCGGCGACGTCTCGGCGATGCCTCCCTTTTCAATCAGGAGACAAAAAGCACCTCGAAAATGGCCGCTGAATGCAGTGGTTTCATCCAATCAGAGCACAGCATTTTGATTGCAAATGGCCACCCCCTATGGGCGCAGCCATTTTCGAGACAAGAAACTGCCTTTGTGGTTCAGACTAGCGTGACATCACTGGCGCCTCCGAGGCCCCTCCAAGACGGACCCTGAACGCGGACCTGGCAACAGCTAAGATCATATCAGGCTGGGTACCGACTTGTGACAGTGTGCACTCATGGTGACTGTATAGTGCTGCCCCACTGGGACATCACCCCCCCCCATTATCCTGATACTGAGCAAACCAGCCCTTACCCTATCCTATTAATGCCGAGCGCAAGGCTAGGAAGTGACAAGGATCAATTTTATAAGTCATTGGTTTGACTCGAACAGGAACCGAACTCCCGATCTCCCACACAAGAGGCTCGCGCTCTACCGATTCAACCACCGCGCCCGGCCGTGTGCGTCTGTGCGCGTGTATGTATATATGAGTGCATAGGTGTATGCATGTACATGTGTGTGTTTGTGATTGCATGTATGTATGTGTATATGTATGTGTATGTGTGTGGATGTGTGTATGTATGTGTCTATGTGCATGCGTATATCGGTGTCTGTGTATGTGTGTCTCCGCGTGTTGTTGGGAGTCTATGTGTGTATGTGTTTGGGTGTATATTTGTGGGCATGTGTGTTGGTCAGTGTATATAATGTATCTGTCTATGTACATGTGTTCCTCTGTGTGTGGCTGGCTATATATGTGAATATCAAAGTGTGTGACAATATATATATATATATATATATATGTGTACATGTGTGTTACTGAGTATCTATGTGTGTGTATGTATGTCCGTATGTGCATATATGTGCATGTGTGCAGGAGATGTGTTTGTGTATGCGTAAGTGTATGTTTGTGTCCATGTGTGTCTGGGTATGCATGTGTGGTAGTGAGTGTATATGTGGTTGTGCATGTGTGTATGTGTGTATTTGTGCTTCCACGTGTTGATGGGCCTTTCAATATGTGTCATATTGTGCTTTTCAAATTGCATCCCATCATTGCCGATTAGTTTGTTTCTTTTCGCAGAGAGAAAATATATACCTGTAAAATGTACACCTGTACAATGTGCTCCTTTAAAATGTGTACTTGTGAAATGTGTACCTTTAAACTACATTTCAAATTACTCAAATGTCAGACCTTTAAAATTAAATTTACCTTAAACTAAAGTAAGGTAGATAATAACAATCAAATTATTATTCTTATCTCAAGAAAGAAATGCCAGACAATCAAAATCATCGGACTATACAAGTTTGCATAATCTCGCATTTTCTGGCGCTACTCTCCGTTGTGGAGACACATTGAGTGGTGGGCTTACTGGCAGTGTCATCTCTATTCTTATAGCGTTACAACACCAAGCATTCCTGGACTAGAATGCAGGTTAATGCGTGTTATGATGCGTCATCTCTCTCATCTAATCTAACATCGGCGAGGGAATTGCACTACACGATCACCACCACCACCAACCAGAAAAGCACTCAGAAAAAGGACGATAAAAAGTTGGAGTAAGTTCCTGCTGCATTAACGCAAAATGGAACAGTTCTAAAGGGGACATGACTGTATATAATATTTATAATTATATATACGGTGAGAGGCGGTTACAGTGTGAAAGGGGTGGTGGTGCCACCCTCGGAGCTGAGGTGGGGAGGCTGGAGTCGTAGATGACTGTGAGAGACTCCCACAGTCCATGGAGCTAAGTGGCTGATGAGGGAGAGGAGGGGTATTCTGGGTTATTATATATGTATATAATTATACATATTATATACATATACATACATACTTTATATCTATAAGTATACATATTACATACCTATATATATGTATACATACTTTATATATATATAATTATAAATATTATATGCAGCCATATACAATGTCGCACCAGGTGTGCTAATCGGTACAGAACTCACCAGTGTGTATAAGCATCAAAATAGACGCGAAGCTATCAACAATATCGCACCGTGGAACGTTGACTTCGCCGACGAAGCACCCAGGGCTCTTTCCATCTGCAGACTACTCTCTTGCTTAATTATCTGAAACTCATTTGTCAGACTCAATCCAACATGAGCCCCCTATAGCAGGATGTCTATGGCACCTCGTATTGCCAGGTAGTGGGGACATCTACCGTACCTACGAGGTTTAATGTCGATCAGGCTTGGTGGTCGCGTAAGAACCAGTTTTTCCACCAGATTGTTGGTCTCTTGATCCGCTCTTCGGGAATGTTTGTTGTCCATGTGCGGACATCTCCTAACCGGCGGGGGCGGGGGCAGGGGGGCTGCTGGAGGCGGAGACTCCTTGTCACAGCAGCTGCTACGTCCGGTGCTCAATCCTAATATGACCTTAGATGTTGCCAATATGTAAAACTCCAATAACCAACTTCCGGTGTCAATATAGATTGCTTGTGAGATAGGTGAGCGTCCGTGTGGGAGTGGGAGTGGGGGCGCGAGAAGGCAAGGAGGGAGGAGAGGGAATGGGAGATAGAAGGCAGGCACACGGATATTATACAATCCTACAGTGTGTGCAGCACTCTCAGCGTAAGTCATCCAGTCACAAACCCACCGAAAGGTGGCCTGAATTTAAACGCCAGCCCGGACGAATTGCTTCAAGCCCAGCCAAGCCAAACCAAGCCAAGCCAAACCCGACCAAGCCAAACCCAGTCAAGCCGAGCTCGGTCAAGCAAAGCAAAGCCAAGGCAAGCCCGAACAAGCCTGGCCAAGCCTAGCTTGGCCAAGCAAAGCTCAGTCAAGCCCAGCCAAGCAAAGTCAAGCCCCGCTCTGTCAAGCCAAGTCCAGCTCCCCTAAGGCCAACCAAGTCTAGGCAATCCCAACTCTGCAAAGCCAAGCCCAGCTCAGCTAAGCCCAACCAAGTCAAGACAAGCCCACCTCGGCTCGCCGCCGAGACGGGTCAGCCGATTGACTGCCAATCCGAAATGCACTACTTGCTGGTGGTAATGAGCTAAAGCGAACTGCTCATGAACCACTCACTCCTGGATGAAGGCGGGCAGGCGGGTGTGTGTGTGTGTGTATGGGGAGGGGGAGGTGGGGATGTGCGGGGTGAGCACCTGCCATTTTAAAGTCCACTCCACCTCAGGCCTGACCCTGCTGTACTCTCCCTCCTGAGGACCGGTGTCCCGTCTACAGGCCGATTCCTCCCGGAGCCTTGTGTGCCTTTGACTACTATGACCCCCCCTCCACCCACCCAAACACCAGCGCGCACACACTCTGTCCTCGCAGGAGCTTCTCACCCCGCCCGTCCGAGGTGCTCGCTCCTCCCGCCTGAGCTGCTCACTCCGCCCGTCTGAGCTGCTCCCTTCGGCCGCCCGAGCTTCTCACTCCGCCGCCCGTCCGAGCTGCTCACTCCTCCCACGAGCTGCTCACTCCGCCCGTCCGAGCTGCTACCTCCGCCCAACCGAGCTGCTTGCTCACTCCGCCGCCCATCTGCCTGGTGATAGTTGATGCACGCCTGGTGAACAAGCCTGAATTGGCCCCGGTATACCCGGCTCCGATTGCCGGCTACACACAGATAAGAAGGATGGAGGAAGGGATGAGTAGGAGGAGTGTAGCCACCCGGTAGACAGACAGACACCAACCGACTTAGTCCGTCTGGCTGTCCGTCCACGCCCAGGCTCGCACGGTACGGGGGCAACACCGCAGACACGGTACCGGAAGTTCTGAGTGCCCAGGATTCCTCCAGAGTAGGCGGTAATGGAGTTGCTTGTGCCCCCCCCCACCTCCCTCCAAACACCACCACCACCCACTTCCCTATTACCAGTCTATGCAGTACCTATCGCCGCGCCCCCTTGTGGAGTTCGGCTGAACCATCGCGGGTGTGGGTGTGGCTGCGCGGTGGGATACCACTGATACTACTACTACTAGTAGTAGAACAGAGGTGCTAACTGCTCCGATTTTTTGGAGGAAGACTTCCGATATTGGCTACTCTCTTCTGATATTATGATTCAATGTGCAAATCTCTCGACTTTCACTGTCACCCACCTGAAAATATATCAGATAATATGAAAGGCAAATCAGGTACTTTTTTTGTTTGTTTATTTTTTGTTTGTTCATGGGGTATTTATGCTGTCCATAGCATGTCAGTTTGGATGATTGAGCTTGTTTTCAATGCTGGGCAGTTATAGTGTTGTGCTTTTCAAAGTTATATCTTGCGTTAGTGATCTATGCTACTGTTTTGAGGTTTTCTTGGGAAGAGTTTTCCACTTTTGTTCTACTTAATTCTATACTAGCCTACTCTATTTATAAGTTATAGGCTTGTACGTAGTAGGTGGTTGGGTTATGTTTGTTTGGATTTGATTTGATTATATTGTTGGTGTACATGTTATCTGGCTTTTATATTTCCGGGTTTCCCGTCATGGGTTGTCCAGCTGGTGGGCTGTGACATATCACATGCCCCCTTGTGGCACAGCTTAGTCGGGGTTTCCTGGTTTTATTTTGCACAGATATTTTTGTATGTTTTTAGGTCCAGAATGTTTCTTTCCTTCACCATACTTACAGCTGTGTAAAGACACCAGCAGATCAAGGTGGCAAGCAGGGCTTAGAAATTGACCTATAGACACATGGTGGGATACATCGTGCGACTTGTATGAGCAAGTATATCATATAATTATGTATACATTGCATGATTATAATACGTCATGACATATGTCCGATTGTCATGCTGCGTGTTGCCGCACACAAATTGATCTTGCTCATAAAATGTTCAAATCTTCCTATTATTGGTCACACAATGTTGGCATCTCTGCGAGCGTCTCATTGCTCTCTGCACACTGCATCGCCCTATTGCGATATCGTTCTGCAGTGTGCTGGTACTGTGTTATTCCGATGATGTGATCAGTGCGCCTCTCCCGACGCCCCTTACCCCCTCCCCCTAACCCCGGCTTATTGCGTGAGTCCTCCAGCAGCCGAATGGCATTAGAACCTCTAGTAGTCACTGGGACACCTTGGCTCTTTTCTTCACCGACTTCTTCCTCTCCGCTGGTGGCCGATCTCTGAACTAAATGCATTTGCGGACAGGATGTTTGTGTCTCAGCATGCCTTTGTATGTGTGTTACTGTTTGTGCTTGTGTGTTTGTTTCTTGGAGTTGGAGTTTTACATCCTGGCAAGATCTAAGGTCATATCAGGATGGCTTCCGACATGTGACAGTGCGCACTCATGGCGACTTTATAGTGCTGTCCCTACTGCGAGATCAGGCCGCCGGCACCATGATACGATATCCGACTCAGTCACATGATACTGACGCTGAACTAACCAGTCCTTGTCCTATCTTAGTAATGCAAAACACCAGGCAGGGGAGTGACAAGCATCAATTTTGTAAATCATTGATTTGACTAGACCGGGAATCAAACTCCCGATCTTCCGCACGAGAAGCTTCTGCACTAGCGACTGGGTCACCGCGTCCGGTTTATGATTGTGTGTAGGTGGGCTGGCGTGCAATTTATGGAGGTGCAACTGTAAGTGATTACGCAGATATTATTTTGGAAGCGGAACATTGTGTTTATATTAGTATTGTGGTTTATGACTCACTATATATATACATTGTACATGTGTTTCTGGTAGAGCCATTTGGGCAATTGTGGTTTGCTGAAATGTTGTAAACTAAAGACACCACAGCATCATGAGTTAACTTTAATTCCTCATTTGCTTCGGAAACTCCCGTTTTTTAGAGCGTTTTTGTAATATCCAGCTAGAGAATTAACTCAAGAGATGTCAATTCTTGTCTTGGCTTTGTAATATATAATATCGTGGTTTTGTAATATATAATATCTTGGTTTTGTAATATATAATATCTTGACTTTGTAATATATAATATCAAACCAGCGGTATTGTCTCCCAGTGGGGCAGCACCATGAGTGCCCACTGTCACAAGTCGATACCCATCCTGATATGACCTTACACTTAGCTAGGACGTAAAACAACAAACAAACTAATATACCATGTTGTGACGTCATAAAGGGAAGGATTGGTGGAATTGTGTATGTTGCTCATAACATGGGTAATTGACAGTGTGAGAACACTTCAAACAACACCTCACAGCAATGGCCGCATTGCCTACGCAATCTAAACATTCATCATGATATCTGACTGACGGAGCAACTCTACCACTATCCTCCGGTACCAGCAGCTGCATGGTCAGTATCGCACTTGGCAGCTCAAACTCACTATTCACATGCCCGACACCCAAGAAAGATAATCCATCAGCAAGGTTGAGTGCCAACAAACTCTTTAATCACCTTGAAAAACTGCATAATGTCAGATATGGGTGAAAATTGAGGTGGAACTCTCTAAAGGTGAAATAAAAAATCACTTACATGGCACTTTTTCTTCAGCCATGTGAATTATGTAGGATATAATTCAACCAACGCAAGACAAGTACAGTATAAGGTGGCATTTATTCTTACTATTCCGTTGTTACATTAAAGTCATGAGATGTTTGATTTATTAAGATTTGAGGATTTCAGGCACGTAGCCCTATAAATGTCACTTGTAGCTTGGGTGGGTGGGACGGCAAATCCAAGGAGAGAACACGTCCTATCGATCGAAACGGTCTGGTCGAAGTGTCTATAATGAAACTGGGTCGCATCTTGTTATGCAAAATTACAGAAGATGGCGCCACAATCGGAGCATTTATTATTAAGCAAGACGTTATAGATGGCGCCAGTAGTCGCCTCCATATTTAGTATGTACTTTTTCTTGCGGGTTAAATTACCGATGTTGAAATCAACATCCCCAATGTGTAGTCAAAGTGCTTCAAACTAAAGCTTGTTTTATTTAACCAACAATCTAAAGCACATTGACTTTCTTATCAATGGCTATTGGATGTCAAACATATGGTCATTCTGACATATTTCTTTGGAGGAAACCCACTGCTGCCACATATGCTACTCCTTCCGATAAGCAGCAAGTGGTCTTTTATATGCACTTTCCCACAGACTGGACAGCACACACAGTCTTTGATGAACCAGTTTTGGACCACTGGTTCGAACGGAAAATAGACCAAACTGCAAATGGGTCCACTGAGCAAGATCGATAAGATGATGCCAAACCTTCACAGGTGGACACTATACCGCCTGAGCTAAGTCCGGATTCTCTCAAAGTGTTTCAAAGTTAATATTAGTGAAGGTAGGCATTGATTTACTTGCGTTTGTAGTGTGAAGTGCAGTAAACTGCTTCTCAATAACACGCCTCTATAAGTCGTGACCCATGACCTTTAACCCTGTTCCATTTCTACTTCATAGATAAATTGCACCCAACTGCATAAATAGTGCATCCACGTTTCCAAGGACAGAAAATATGTTGTATACAGTGATTCGTTTTCCAGCTTGCAGGCCGTTGTTTGACAGAAAACAGACCATCCCTTTGTGCCATAGGTCATTTACAAAATGAAGCAACTGGCAATGGATGAATATGACATCCGCCTGTGTTGGGATGTGAGGGAAGAAATGAGCTGATATGGCTGCGAAAAAGGCTCTGAACTGTGATGTTACACCATGCCCCACTCTGATCTGAAACCAGTAATAGCCACCCTTATCAAATTTAAATGTCAACACGAGTGGCATAAAAACATTACTAAACTGCATGACATTCATAAGGGGGGTCGGCGGTAGCAAGTGGTCCTTAGCCACTGAGCTATTAGACACTTGTTGCTTGCACACGCTTTCCTGCTCAAGGGGGACCCTCACCCTGAAGGTATTGGGTGTCAGTCCCCACTGACACTCAAACACATTTGATTAAACTGTGTGGTTTGTATGGCCTTGTGGCAAAAGCTGCAGGGTACACTTCAAATGACATGCATCTTTCTACTTAAGTAAAACAAGAAGACATTTAGCCTTTTTAAGGACAGTGGGTCTGTACCACCTCACATAGTTCATCAAACCAATGTTATCACTCTACGAAGAATAAAACTGCTGACTTGTATTTAAAATTTCATTTTCCTTCACTGCAATTTTCATAATTGTGAGCTTTTAAACTCATAAGGGTGTCTTTTGACACATTGTTTGCTTTTACATTTTACGTAAAAGTGATGGTTGAACAAAAAATGAATATGGCCTATGCTGCTAACACCACATTTAGAAACCACCAACCAATCAATCAATCAATAATATGTAATCCCTGGCCTGCGTCACTTTAACAGCTGAGGTGGTTCATTAGCGCTAAATGACACTAGTTTTCATGGCTTCAACACAGATGGACTCAGCATTTTTTTATTGCTTAGTTCCTAAAAAGAAATCCCAGAAAATAGATTGTTTCAAGATAAATAAATTAAGTCTAGTCATATTCCGCGATGATAATTGTTAATAAGCAAAACTGTATTATTCATGTCACTGCCCCTTTAAGCCAGTTCTAACTGAAGTACAGTAAAACCTCTCTAAATTGACCGACCAAGGGACCGACTTTAAATGGTCCATTTAGAGAGGTGGTCGGTTCAGGGAGTTTCTTTAATATCGTTATAATGGTATTGTATGGACGATCGTTTGGGACCCATATAAAGCGATCAATATAAGGGAGTGGTTGATCTGTGGACGTGGTCAGTTAGAGAGGTTTTACTACAGGTTTAATACGCCTCAATATATGGCCATAGAGTTGAGACAAGACACAAAACCAATATATGGATTCGATACTGCAAATAAAAACTAAACTATGGAGAGTATAGCGAATTACCAGTCGATCATAATACATGCTGGTTCTTGACTTTTATTATCAAAGTAATCTATCATTGCACAATTGCTGACTAAGAGCTAGTTCCATATTGCTTTCTGCTTGCTAATAAAATCGACATTATAGAGAATGTGAATAAGTAGTACATATATACAAATAAATGCTGCTTCTTGGCTTGTTTTATCAAATTATGTCATCATTTTGCAATTTCTGATTAAGAGCGATTTCATATGTTCCTATTTATCAAGTTCAATCTAGGTTTCTTGGCGTTTTACAATATAGCAATGAAAATAGTCATCTCAGGACCGGGTACACAAAGAATTAGACTCAGATAACAAAATCTGGATTAAAATACATATCGTTTTATTTATACAAATATTTTATAAATAGTGTATAGAGGCACATAATAATTACATTATAACAAATATACATATATACATTGGTACAATATTTACATACTACAAACAATAAATATATACATATATGCAGCACTAACATTACAGTCACTCCTCTGTGTCCTTTGATGGGGGATTGTACATATGCCCCGCAGGAGCAAACAGCTCCTGCGCCTCGATGTTCAAGTTGGAGATGTTGGAAATCCCCGACAGCCCGGACAGATTCAGCAAACTGTCTGTACTGAACTGGTTCAGCACCGCTTGGGCTGAAACCCACGCCAGAGACAGCAGAGCTGCCTCTCGGTTGTGGCATTGCCCAAGTGCTGAATGTGCTGGACGTGCTGGATGTGCTGGACATGCTGGATGTGCTGGACGTGCTGTCGGTGGTGAGGCATCCCCATGGGTGGAAGCGGACTCATGGGCTGCTGGGAAAACAGAGCCTGTGGCTGCAGTACCTGAGCCGTCGCTGGTGCTGCGTCCGTCCCATTGGCTGGTGCATCAGGGACTTGAACCAGCCCTGGAGATGGGCTGCCATTTTGCCGATCCCTTCGCCCTGGTCCTCCCAAAACTTCCCTTTTTTCTCCGTCTGGTGGTAGTCACTCATCCTGACGTTCCATATGACAGGGTTGTCATGCAGGAACTCCAGCATCAGCTCCACGTCTGCTGTGGTCAGAGTGCAGTCGCACTTCCTCACCCTCCTCTTGTTTGCCCCCTGCTGCGTGTTTGATGAGGTAGAGGTGGCGGACAAGGAGCGTGACCAAGGAGGCGATGGAGACGTGGACTGCATCTCCATCATTTCGTTGGGCTGGCTAGATAGCGCAGGAGAAGATGCTGGAGATTGTGGTGGAGATGGTGATGTCTCCTCCATCATCCTCTTCCTGCCTTTCCCTTTCCCTTTGCCGCATCCCTGGCCAAACTGGCTGTGTGCTGATGAGCTCTTCTTCCCTGGCATGCTGGAGGAGTTGTGAGGAGAGAGCCAGACTGCAGCCTTATTTATACCCAAGGTGCAGGTGGGTCGGGTGTCCCCCGCATGTTGGCATGCATTACTCACACATTATGCCAACATCGCACACACTGGGTGCACACTGGTGCAATGCCGAAATGTGCTGGACTGTCATTGGACATGTGTCGCTCATGCGCTGGCACTATGCTCTCATACATTGTGCGACACATTTAATGGTCGCTAGTGGAACGTTGGGAGCGCATTATGCCAACGCTAGGTAAATGCTCTGCAAAGGAGAGGGACCTTAGCCACAAGTTGTGCCAAACTTTTTTAGTTTTTTTCTCGTGCTTCGACATAGGCTACCACAACGTCGGACGGACGCTACGCTTATGTCCACTACATTGAGCTGACGTCCAACTTTTCCCGCATCTCAACGTAAAAAAGCGATTTCCCGCTTTGGTGGCACACTGGCGAGATGCATGGTAATGTAACAAGCCTTTAATTAGGTTAGCTTGACAATTAGATTGTCTGCTAACTCAGTGTGCCCCTATCTAATTGGACTGATGTAGTACATGTAAATAATTTAACACACTTACTGATAATCATTATAGAACCACTCCCTATATATATAGGGAGTGGTTCTCCCATGATTATCCATGATATTATTATTATTATTATTCCTCTACTATTATTAGCCAAGCGCTGACTTGCCCTCATTTGCCCCGGTCCTGGCCACCCCAGCGTCACCACCGGGGGGTTCTTGGCACTACTTGCCCGGGCCGTCAGTCTCTCTCCTTCCTTTGGAAACACAACAACTACACTACAAGCTCTCCCCAAAACAGTCTACTTACTACCTGTTTGCTTCGGGACTGTTTCGTCGTGCCTGTCGTCCGCGAATTGGACGACCGTTCCTGTGAGTCGAATTTCTGGTCGATTGGACAGCATCAGGATCGATCTTCACAGCTGTTATTCACATGGAAGACGGTATCGTGCCTTAAATTAGATTCGACGGTCGGTTATCACGACCGTCGATCACCCTTCAAGTGTGTCGACTATTCTTACAGAGGGGAAGGGGACGTTAATAGTGAGAGCGATCATTGATTTCATAGGCTTTCCGCGTATGTGGGTCGATATCATATCGACAGAAACACAGTGTTGAACTCACTAATCTAGTTACAGCTATCAAGTTTTCCATATATTGCAGATAGTGTGTCAATAATATCGACTGGGACATAAGTTATCGACCGTACCTACACTTATACCAGATCGCCTCAGAACTCTATTTCTCGTTCAAAATAACGGCTCCAAGGTCGCAGGGTGCATGCTACAGCTGAACGCTAATCCGCTTGATCCGCGTAATCCGCTTAATCCGCTTAACTCTGGTCCGCTTTCATGCCTGGTCGCCGCTATTGTTCTGACTGTGGGACAAGCCACGACACTAATGACCAATGCCAAGAGTTTAAATCGATCGACACACCTGCTACTAGGTTAGGGATGTCTACGCGCAGCAGTACAGCGCCGACCAAGAGCGCGAGATCGGTGGGTGGGGTCGACGAAATGGAGTCGACCGCGTCCAACTTCGCCGAGTTGTCGCTGGACGAGCGCGAGTCGAGAGCACGCGCGGAAATCGACAAATTGAAGGCCGAGATGCGAGTTACGGTGCTAGAGGACGAACTCGACGATCTACAAGCCGAACGAGATAGAAGACGTACCAGACGGCGGACGACCGTGAAGGACGACAGCCGACACGACGTCGTCCCGGCCGGGACAACCCGTGACGACGCGGACGACCGATTTCAAGCAGAGGACGAGCGACGGACGACGGACCCAGCGCATCTCCCGCCGAGTTGGGCGCGAGGAACCGACTACGTCCACTCGACCCACGGTCGATCGCGTTGACACTCACGAGGGTCGAGTAGGAGAAGAAGACGGTCTTCGAGGTCGAGTAGCGACGGGAGTTCATCACGACGACGACGAAGTAAGTGGTCGTTGAAGAAGTATGGCATGGGGAAGGACGTCAGAAAGATGAACGCCCATGAACTTGTGAAGGCGTCATGCGACTGGTGCCTTGATGTTACTTCCCTCACGACATCGGACTATAGAGCGTTTATCCAACACATCGGCTTCATCTCAACGAGAGCTTGTGAAGACCACTACAGGGACGTGGCCCATGTCGACCACGTGCTTGCCATTCGTAAGCTCGGGGAAAGCATCGGGTTCTCGGCATTTTCTAAGGCTCACCAAGATGACAGCATAGAACACTACGGCCCCCACAACATGAAGACGAAGAGACAAGGCACTAACACATATAGTGCTCGCAGAAGATCGCCGGGCAACAACACGAGGAAGGTTTGTTACGCCTGGAATGGTGATGCGGGGTGCCTTAGAACTGACGATGAATGCCGCTTTGCGCACGCTTGTTCCAGATGTGGCGCTAAGTCGCACAAACGGGCAAAGTGTAAAGCTTGACTTGGTCGGATATTCAACAAGGCTAGTCTCCAGACCACAAGAGGTCATCCGGCATCAAGTCGGATCGGTTCACGCTCCTTTCCTGTTAGAACAGTTCATTGGGAAGGAGACTCGAGAATCGACTTGGCGAGGGACTGCCAGATTGGCGATGACGAATTCAATTCGGAGGTCATTATGGGGGGTAGCCACAATGTTGAAGTTCCATACAGTGACGATCTTCCTAACGATAGGACTGAATCTAAGACGGTCAACCCTAACCGGACTGAACACACTAATTTCATCTCTGATATTGATTGCATGCCATGCCTTGATCTTTCAGCAGGGGTGTCGATCTATGACTGTGCGGGGGGGGGTTGAGGTCAGTCGCATTCACGATACCAGTAATGGCTTGCTTTGGGAGCAGCCTGAGGGCGCCAGCAAGGCGGATCGGTTATTTGTAGAGCAGACCGCATCGGGCGGCCTGCTAGTATACATTAGCGAAACCGAGGGGGCGCCACCTACGAGTTTTCAGGTATCTCGCAGCTGTGTAGACGGGAGCTGCTCATGTCGCCACTTGATCGCGGGCAAACCGAGCCAATTAAAGCCTTGCAGGTGGTTCGCTGAAATATGTCTTCGTGGCGATTGGGACCCAGATTGGGTTTATTTGATGATAGGGGTCACTTTTGGGTTCAGGGTGATCAACCCAGGTGTCGAGGTCAGCTATATTCCAGACAAGACCAGGAGGAAGGCTAATTGGGAGCGTGAGATAATTAATAATAAATTCCTCGAGGAGGAACGTGAGGGTCTAATTTCTAGGGTTGACGCCCCCCCCTCTCTGCACGCACGAGGCCTTCGTAGTTCCTAAGGACGATGGCGGAGGCCGCGTGGTTATCGACTGCAGTATGCCCTCGAGTGAATCCGTTAATAACTTCACTGATGAAGACCGGACCAAATTCTCCTATAAAGGCCTCGATGACGTAACGGAGATGCTGGAGAGGGGTGACTATATGGGGACGATAGACATTAAGGACGCCTATCGTGCAGTCCCTATTCACCCTGATGACCGCCAGCGTCAAGGCCTTCGCCATGGTGGTGCTGGCGATGATAACCTCAATTACTTTCTTGACAATCGGTTAAGTATGGGCCTGTCATCGAGCCCCTTTATATTTACCAAGATATCGGACTTCATCGTGAGATGCGGGGTTCGCGAAGGCTTGGCCAGAGTCGTAAACTACCTTGATGACTTCTGTCTCGTCGGTGGGACTCGGTCGGAGGTCCAGGGCGCTCAGAGAACCCTCATCCATATCCTGAGAAGACTTGGGTTTTTTGTTAACTTCAAGAAGGTCAGTGGGGTCGAGACCAAGGTTAAATTCCTTGGCATATTTATAGATTCTGTATGCCTCGAGCTTAGCTTTCCTCCCGATAAATTAGAGAGAACATTGGAGATACTCCGCAAACTACGCGGGCGCAAGAAGGCCAGTAGAAAGGAGCTTGAGCGGGTGGGGGGGCTGCTCGCTCACTGTGCCAAGGTCGTCCGGGGCGGGCGGACCTTCTCTAGGCGGTCCTATGATCTCATGTCCAAACTTAAGCAACCTTTTCATAGAATGAGGCTAGGCAAGGGGGTTAGGGAAGACCTCGACTGGTGGTTGAACTTCGCCAGTAGCTTTAACGGGAAGGCAAAGATTCTAGGCAAATTTGCCCCTGTTATATCCATTTACAGCGACTCTTCCAAGTGGAGCTTCGGTGCCTTGCATGGCAGTGACTGGATTGTCGGCTCATACTTTGACTTGACGGAGGACATCGTGGATGATTATGTCGGTCATCACCACGTCCGTCCTCCGGAGGATGTCTGGGCCGCCCACATCAACGTGCAGGAGATGTGGGCGGTCTACGCATCCTGTATCCGTTGGAGTGCGGGCTGGGGCAATAGCACTGTAACTTTTGTCACCGATAGCTCGGTGGTTCAGGCAGCTCTTAATACTGGCAGGTCTAGGAGTACCAAACTCATGCACTTCTTGCGCAGGATATTTTGGTTCTCTGTTAAATACAACTTTACCTTTAGTTCTGTTTATATACGTAGTGCTGTTAACGTAGTATGTGATGCCTTATGTAGACTGGGTGACAATGATAGTGCCGCTAGAATCAGGAGTGTCGATGGTGCCAGAATGCTCTGTTGCAGTGACACCTTTGACCGATCGCTCGTCTCTTTCAGGGATGGCAGTCCTGAGAGTCGAGCAGCAGCAGTACCAGCATCAGGCATACGCTCAGAACTCAACAATAGCGAGGGCCACGCAGATCAAGAAATATTTAAGATATGCTGAACTTTTCCATTCTTCCAGGTCTCCCATACCATGCTCCGAGGAGCAGGTGGCCCTATATGCCGCCTGGTTGGCGAGGGATCTCAAGTATGTATCAGTGATCAACTACCTCAGTGGCCTCAATTTTTTCCTCAAGCAAAACGGTGAAAGGCCTATAGACTATACCAATTTTGTCCTTTCTTCCACCCTTAAAGGTATACAGAGAGTTAAGTCGGATATACCTAGGCGGGCTATGCCTCTCCTTCCCCATATGCTTCGCAAGATATTCGCTTTGCTAACCAATAGCCCCGGCCATGTCGCCTGGCGCGCAGCAGTCCTCTGCTCTTTCCGAGGGTTGCTGCATAAGTCCCAGGTCACCTTGTCCGATGCCTCTTTATTGAGATCGGACTTCCGGTTTTATGACTGGGGGCTGATCTTGACCGTTCGGCGCTCCAAGACTATTCAGTTTAACGAGAGGGTCCTCGAAATACCTATATCGAGGTGTTGTGATACCGACATGTGCGCGTTTTTTTGGACTGAGCGTCATTTCAGCCAGATTGCCGCTCAACCATCTCAGCTAGCCTTCCGCATTCCATGCGGCCTCGGGAGTTCCGCCCCTTTCCCTTACTCGGCCTATCAGGAGACCCTAAAGATATTTTCGGCCAGGGCGGGGCTCGATGCCGCCTCCCTCTCTTCCCACTCACTCAGGAGGGGGGGGTTGCACCTTCCTCTCCATGTGTGGAGCCACCATATAGGAGCTGAAGGTCCGGGGCGACTGGGCGTCCGAAACTGTCTACTCGTATCTTAAGACACCTCTCGGCACAAGGATTGTGAACGACATGAGGGTTGGAGTGGCGCTATGTTCGAGTCAGGCTGGCGTTGGGTTGGGGGGAGCCGCTTAGGCGGCTCCTTGGCCTATATTTTGCTGCCCCTGACGCAAATAAAGTCTCCTACCCATCACCTCCTCTTGTCTCTCTCCTTGCCGTAGCCCAACTTTATAGAGAGTATAATTTATTATACGTATATAAAAGGGGCGGAGCTCTCCCATGATTATCTATGATATTATTATTATTATTATTCCTCTACTATTATTAGCCAATAGCTGACTTGCCCTCATTTGCCCCGGTCCTGGCCACCCCAGCGCCACCACCGGGGGGTTCTTGGCACTACTTGCCCGGGCAGTCAGTCTCTCTCCTGCCTTTGGGGGGGGAAACAAATTATTTTATTTTTTTTACCGGTAGCCTATATTTTGCTGCCCCTCACGCAAATAAAGTCTCCTACCCATCACCTCCTCTTGTCTCTCTCCTTGCCATAGCCCAACTTTATATATATATATTTATTAGAGAAATGACATCTCTAATTCTACCAGATCTCAGTGTGTACGCTGATGTAGGTCGTACTCCAGGACGGGTGGTAACATCTCAATTGTCTTACCGATTCACTGGAAGTGAAGCCAGAAGAATTCTGTTTATTTGTAATGAAATTGAAACTCATGAAGAGCTTCTCGTAGAGTAGCTAGCTGTATTACAAAGCTTGTATGTATAGGGTAGCTAGCTGTATTACAAAGCTTGTATGTTATTGTATGTTATTACCTTGTTGTAGTTGCAATAATACAGTTGTAATTGTATAACTGTTATTGTACGGTGGTCATGGGAATGTCAGCAGCGGGTAGCTACTCTGTCTGGTTGTCATTGCGTAGTTGTTATATAGCATAGCTGTCATCCTAGTTATCATTGCATAGCTGTCATTATGAGGTTATCATTTGGTTCCTGCGCTTGCACTGATGTCCTTCTATAGCTGTCATTGTGTGGATTTCACTGTGTAGCTAGCTGTCAGTGGGTACCTCGTTTGCATAGCTGTCATCGTCGAGGAGCTCTCATCGAAGTTCTCATTGGGTAGCTGTCATTATGAAGTTGTAATCACGTTGCTCCTCTTGCTCTGATGCCCTTGTACAGCTGGCATTGTGTGGTGTTCAGTGTGCATTTTGTTTGCATAGCTCTCATTGTGTAGTTCTCATTGTGTAGTTATCATTGTGTAGTTCTTATTGTGTAGTTCTCATTGGATAGCTATTCTCGTAATTGTCATTTGCGTAGCAGTTATTGCGTAGTTCTGAATGCCTAGTTATCCAGTAGTTGTAGCTATATAAAACCCCGGTCACATAGCCGTTAGTGGACGTAGTTGAACATAGTGGAGGCTAGCATAGTTGAATGTAGTTGAATGTACCATCATCCATACTGTAACGTATTTATCCGTACCGCAACATATATATCCATACCAAAACCTGCCATACCTTAACGTATTTCAACGTAGTTTAACATACTTACACTACGTTTGACCCATGTTAATCTATCCTACGGATCACTAATTCCACTAACGGCTATGTGACCAGGCCTTAAATATCATCTCCTAGCTGTAATCCCATAGATGTCATTATGTGGTGGTTGTTCAGTACCTGCCATTTTGCAACTGTCATTACATATCTGTAATTGCCTACTTGGCATTGCCCTAGCTGTCATTGTGTAGAATTAGCCCATGAACGCTAAGCAACAGCTGACGTTGTGTGTCAGTGGTGTTGATTGCCTAAAGGGCCTGTCATACTACTATGTATGGTGGCAGCATGTGCATAATGTTTTGAATTAATTTGAAAATCAAAATAGGTCAAGATACATCGAACTTTTTGCACGATGGGTGATACCAGCGACGTATGAAACATATGCATAGCATATGCCTGGCATATGGCTACAGTATCCCTACCGTATATCGACGTATGCAAAGCATATGACGACGTATACTCAGCATATTGGGATGTATTTTGATGGTTGGAGGTGACAGGACCAGTGTATGAGTAAAGTAGGCTGCCGTATACCGAACATTCTCCTAACATATCCCGACGTACCACTAACGTACACATAGCATATGAGGAATGTATGAGCCACACGTCGACACATATTGAAAACTTTTAACATGCACAAAAATTGTTTCGGAGCCTCGACGCATGCCAAAGTAAGCTGACATATAACACCGTATGCAAAGCATACCCAATGCATGCCCAACATATAGGTAACATATGATGCTGTACGCCGATGTGTTGGTCGAAAATCACATACGTTGGCATACGCTAAGGCTATACGCAGTAGTGTGACAGCCCTTTTACAGAACGTTGTGAGTATGTTATATACGCCAGAGACACCCGGAGGCTGTCAGTTCAGCGTACGGCTAACCTATGCTGACTTAGCCCTAACATGTGCATAATGTATGCCGACGTATGCCCAGCATACGTCCAGCATATGAGAACGTATGGGCCACACGCCGGCATAGGTTGAACATTTTGAACATGCACAAATCTTTTGTTGCCGCTCGACCTATGCCGACCTATGACACTGTGTCTTGAGCGTACTCCACGTATGCCCAGCCTATGACGTTGTATGCCGATGTGATGGTAAAAAATTGCATACATCGGCATACGCTAACGCTATACATCATAGTGTGACAGGGCCTTTAAATAAGCCTTGAGAAGCAACGAGAATGGAATTACGTGTAGGAAATGAGTAAAGGTAGATGCCCAGAACACTACACTTTACCTAAGGAAGATTACCCACCAAAAGAAAACGGAAGTCAAAAGAAAAACCATCTTGCACTGCGTATAGGCTATCATCCCCAAATACAGTAAGCTAGCTTCCTAGTTTCAGGGATCATGTAAAACAAAATAAAACCCCACAACTAAAGCTTCTAATTTCCTCCAATGCCAGGGAGAACTGTGTTTCAAATGCTAGGCAGAGAAGACCCTACTTGGAACTTGATGGAATTGTGTTTTGATGTTCCGGGGAAAGTGTAGCCTTCGAGACGAGGATCATTCTCTGAAACTGGGGTTCCGGTGTTGCGGTTTCCCAGGGACACCAGTTTACGAGGGACACATCGCTTCTGCACATGCGTCAAATTCGAACAGCATCGTCACTAACCTTATAAATTTAATATATTGTTTTTGGTGAAGATGTTTTCTATATGTGTACCAAACGATTTGTTTCTAGATGGTGTAATTTGAGAGATATTTGACTTCTTCTGTATTTTATGTATGAACATTGCTTACGACCATTGACAATGCCTTGAGTTTGACGGTACGCGCGGTGCAAAGCGTTAGTTTTATTCAAAATTAATAGAAATCAAGAACCCTAACCTCATAAATTGAATATAGTCTTTATGGTAAAGATGTTTTCTATATGTGTACGAAGCGATTTGTTTCTAGATGGTGTAATTTGAGAGATATTTGACTTCTTCTGTATGAAGATTTGCTCACGGCCGTTAACAATGCATCTGAATGGAAGTGTCCCTGGCAAACTGGTGTCCCTCGGAATCGACATCACCGGGTTAGGATGCTGATAATTAATTATTTCTTTTTTTGGTAGCAAGTCAAATAGTTTTTGTTGTTGCCGATGTGTGTTAAGTATGTTAGCAATTATACATGCATTTAATCCATCCCACAGAATGTATTAAAAATATGCTAGCATGATTTTGTGCTAAAATGTAAAGATTTACATAGTAACACCACACATTTATTTGTCCAAACCTTTCAGTTGTTCTTCAACTTTTGTATTGTATGACATGATACTGTTTACTTAACTTTAATCAATAAAATCTTGTTTGAATTTGTAAAATGATGTTCTAGACATATGTGTCTAATTTCCATGTTGCATGAGTTATAGTAATGCAGGTCAATTTAAATGAAATCAAAATCAAAATGTCAAATAACTTTTTTTCAACTCTGACATATGTACAATATGTAAAGAAAGCTTCATACAACCACTGATTCTGATATTATTTGGAAAGATTTCTGCTGTTTTTGGAAGATGTTAACGTTTGCTATCCATGTCATATTTTAGGTGCACAGTTTCAGAGAATGACCCATACATATAATGCATTTAACATTGTTAGGTTATAATTTCCCCTCCCCCCAATGTTTTGGTACCTTGTCGTGATGGGGAGGCTTGTGTGCCTCCATGAGCATGAGAGCTATACCGGCGGGGGCTAGCCCCCTGGCAGGTTTAACCAAGCTGGGCAGGACTCATGGTAGAGGACAGACTAAGAGCAGCCACTGGTCCTCCAGGTTGGGGGTTGGGCGTGGGGCCAACAACCCCACCCCGGAAAAAAGAATAATGTTACAGAATCACGAACAAGAAATGCAAAAGTAACTAAAATGGCCCAGGACCGGGATAACTGGAGAGCCCTTGTTTGTGGCCTATGCCCAAAGTTGGGCAGTAGGCGTAAGTAAGTAAGGTTATAATTATAACAATTATTTGCAAATAAAGCAAATAAAACGATATCAAATTCACTGGGAGGGGAGCGATTTGTGGAATGACATCCTGTAGTCAGTATGAATGCACACAGGCAAGGATTACGTACGGACTGTCTATCCCAGGCCAAACTATGATGCAGTAGGCCTACTGTCATGGGGAGGGGGGGGGGGGGGGGGGGGCTGACTATGCTGCCTGATGTCACCACCCTCTCCATGCCTACCTGTATATATGGCTCCTTGCTTGAGAGGTCAATGCAGGCCAATACATCGTCCCCTTGGAATTGAAAGTCTGTTAAATGGTAATGCATTGCTTACAATTACATGCATACACGCAATACACTTATATGGTAGATTCAACAAGCATATAATGCGTAGCTTCTACAACCAGTGTCATGGGGGGGGGGGGGGGGGGTATTATGCCTAGGGCAGGAATCAAACCAACATATCTTGCCTTCCGGGCCAGTATGCTAACAGGATCCTAGTCACGGCAACCAGTAAGCATGGAAAATATCAAAGACCCTATAATACTAAGACGGCTCACTCAGCCTGTACTGTGTAATCAAAATGATCAAACCCACCACTTGGTGCGCTGGCTGTTCTCTTGGTTAAACAGGTGCTATATTATATGTATAAATGTATATATGAATGTGAAAGATGTGTGATGATGGCAATGATGATGATGATGCTGATGATAATGTGTATTTGTTCATAGCAATTTCATATTGATGTGTATTCATACTTACCTATCTCATGTATAATATAATTGTATGTGTTTACATGTGAAACACTAACCAGCAGCCGGGCTGATCAAACCCACCACAAGGTGGCACTGCAAAATGTACATTACCATGGGAGAGATGGTGCATAGGGAGTGAGCTGTCTTAGTATTATTGGCCCTGTCACATTACGACACTTCTCACCAGTGTGTGGCCAGCGCGCAAAATAATTTGTACGCGTCGAGACACATCCAACTTTTCGGTGGTTTGGGAAAAGGCCTCTACAAATTCAACCACGATTTCGCAAAAGGACCGACAGTGAGCAGAAGTGCGGGTACAAAAGATATGTTCAGGTGAAACGATAGATAAAAGGTTCACCCCGTACTTACAGTACAGGGGTGAACCATAATGTAGTCTAAATACGGGCGAAAATAGCTTTAGTATTGAACCGGAAGTTCAATCTCTGGTCCCAATATCAAATGGCTAGTTATATAGGCAGAGAGTTGGTAAAAGGAGCAAGAATGAAAAAAGACAAGGTGGTGGCGATTTCACGCCAGCGATTTCACTTTTAAAGTCCATTAAACTATATGTTTGATTCTATTTTTCAAATGAAATGTAACGGGTAAATATGAAGGAATATGTCAAGAATATATTTTGCTTCTTAAACTACAAATTGATCCTCTCAATTCATTTCCACCCCATGTCGTAATTCTTCGCCAGTTTTTCTAATGGGTTGGTTTTCAGCTTTTATCTAGTGAAGCCGTAGCGCTGGGGCCAAGCCCTATCGAAAGCAAAACAAATTAAAACAAAATACCCTAATAGGGTGTGTGGGTGGAAAAAAATGTGTGCCACCACCCGATAGCCAAGAACTGAAGAGGAACGGGGGAGCTATGGTCGATGGTGGAAAAGGCGATAGCCAACTGGGACAATCAAGTGGATGAGAGATGAACTGGTCTATCCCCCAAAAGTAGAGCCTGAATGGTAGCGGGTCAGGAAGATAATGTGTCATTCCCACCTAATTAAATGTAATCTGGGCAGTGCGAGAATAATAAGAGTATTGATACCTACACATTTCAGATTAACACATTGCAACCTATATGGGACTTCAAACACCATGCGTAGGATACTTCTACTACTAAGACACAATAATTGTCATGTGTTCGTTTAGATGTGCTCGGTGTCCATATATTTTATTATCTGCAAGCATATTCTCACTGCAGCATTCTGGATCGGTCTCGCACCGTTGCTTGTGTTGTAACGGAAACCTGCGACTTCTGTTGTACTTAAATATCAATTTGGTAGATCGTGGGATTTGAAGGCACGGGTTCGAACCCTGACCGAGTCAAACCAATGACTTGAAAATGGATACATGTTGCTTCCTAGGATAGGGAAAGGACTGGTTGGCTCAGTGTCAGGATAATGTGACTGAGTGGGATATCAGGTCATGGCACTGCTGGCCTGGTCTCCCGGTGGGGCTGCACTATACATTTGCCATGAGTGTGCACTGTCACAAGTCAGTACCCTTCCTGATATGACCTTAGATGTTGCCAGTAGGTAAAACTCCAACAACTAACCAAGCTTAAATATGACTTTATTTAGTGGTGTTCCACTAAGTGAATAATGTCAGAACATCCACTGCAGCCGAACTCTCCAATCCTTCTGACCCTCCTTGCCATTGGATTGAGATTATTTAGGCAAAGAGAGTGTCGTACACGTAGCGCAAATCTACTACACTTAAATCAACGGCATGCGTCTGTGCAAACTCATCATATGAGGATAGAATACGAAAAGCTTTCTCCTACCGTGAACTTGTAAAAGGACACAGAAGTCAAAGTGGTCAGAAGAAAAGGTTCAAAGACTGCCTGAGATATAACCTGAAGAAATGCAATGTCAACACTGAAACTCATGAGGTAAGTGACCAAGGACAGAAGTTCACGGCATGTTTCTATTCACAGAGCCACAACATCATTTGAAACTGATCATAAATATATGTCAAGCTAAACAAACTCGTCAGCAGAGAAAAGATTATCTCCTTCACCTATCAGACTCTCTGACTGCAGCTACACATATGTCCAACGTGCCAACGCACATTCCAAGCACAAATTGAACTCATCGGTCATCCACAAGTTCACAACAAATGATGAGTTGCTGTCATTATCGCCATCGATGGACAATCAAGAAGAAGAAGAGTATCTCACCAATATTCTTCTACTCCCCTTCGAGTAAAAACAACCAAAACTGTAATCAACACTAGTTGAACTCCACTGGTCAAGCATTGAGAATGAGTTATGTCAGTTTGACTCTCTGCATTTGACCTATTGAAAAGTTTGTGTATCTCAGAACAATTGATGGTATTAAAGTCTATGCTGTTAGATTAAATTGAAATAGTTGTCAGAGTACTTCTACACATCTTTAGATATATCAACTATCTACTCCCAAAATCACTTGTTGGGCTCAGTAACTGAAATATCACACAAGAAGACAAAATATTGTACTCACATGGTTTAATCCAAAACTAAAGTTGCTACAGGCACATGTACATAGTCTGTGCTGGCTGGTGGTGGTGGTGAGAGAGAGCGCTCACGCGCCATGCACCCTTATTTATAGGTTTAAATCCAGGTACCAGTCAGGAGACCCTAGCCTGTACCCAGCAGGCCCTTGGCTGCAGAGTATCAATGCAATGAGGTACCAGTCAGGTGACCATAGCCTGTACCCAGCAGGCCCTTGGCCACAGAGTACCAATGCAACCAGGTACCAGTCAGGTGACCCAGCCTGTACCCGGCAGGCCCTTGCCTGCAGAGTACCAATGCAACCAGGTACCAGTCAGGTGACCTAGCCTGTACCCGGCAGGTCCTTGTCTTCAGAGCACTAAATAAAAACCACCCCCAAATTCCCAAATATTTTACACTATGCTCCATGCAGGCTAGCTGATATATAAAGTCTACTCTGTCTATAACGGACACCCATGGGACTGGAGCAAAATGCCATTATAGAGAGAAATCTGTTATAGGCAGATGATGACTGACAGAATGGGTTGAAACCAATGTTTTTCTTTTATACTTGATGGACTAGGACGGTCCTTACAAAGTCATTTCTACAATTTGTCATTTGTACAATTAGTCATTTCTACTATTCATCACTTCTACAGTTTGTCATTTGTATAATTTGTCATTTCTACAATTGGTCATTTGTACAATTTGTCATTTGTACAATTTGTCATTGTACAATTTGTCATTTATTACTATATTATAACTATATGACATGTCGTTATTGACAGAGAATATTGATGAAATAGGTGGAAAAATGACTCGTTGTCCGCATAAGACAGTTCTCCGTTAGACACAGAGGCAATGCTATTAAATTAAAGGGGTGTCATGATGGGACCAGCACTTTTTGCCATTATCGACAGAGATTTGTTATTGAGAGAGGCCATTATTGACAGAGTAAACTGTATAATACTATAGGACACCACCTAGTGGCGGAAGAGAGCACTAGTCCTTTCCTGGTAAGCCAGAGTATTTACGTGCCTGCATGAAAACAAAACTTGTGCCAACTGGGATCCTGTCCAAAACTCATTATCTCGTTTAAAGACACGCCCACTGTACATATATATGGATGTATATGTATACAGTAAAACCTCTCTAAATCGACCGACCTTGGGACCGACTTTAAGTGGTCCATTTAGGGAGGTGGTCGGTTTACGGAGTTAGAATATGGTTACAATGGTACTTTTGGGACCCAAATAAAGCGGTCGATATAGGGGAGTGGTCGATCTGTGGAGGTGTTAGGTTAGAGAGGTTTCACTGTATATTAGTAGCAAGTAAGTTAATTACTGTTGCTTCTTTGTGTTAACTGTGTTAGTAATACTACATGTAAATGTATCAACAGTATGCTTGTGTGATTGACCCTCACGGTTAAGACATTGATGATGGTGAGGACGATGATGATGATGACGACGACGAATGAGGATGCCTAGATATCATAATGGTTAAGACAACAAGCCGCAGAATAGTAAGAAGTCCTACGCGTGTAATCCTAAGCAGGAGATTACCCATCAATGTAAACAATTTTAATGACTCACGATTCTAGGAAGTCGAGCGAAGTGGTCGGCATTGGTCTCTCAACGACAAGGAGCCAATGTAGACAGGTATGCATGGATGGATAAGGTGGTTGAATTATGAATCCTATATATAGTATAACCTCTCTAAATCGACCGACCATCGGACCGACTTTAAATGGTCCATTTATGGGGGTGGTTGGTTTAGGGAGTTTTGTTTTATATCATTACAATGGTATTGTATAGGCGACCCAAATAAAGCGAGCGATATAGGGGAGTGGTCGATCTGTGGAGGTGGTCGGGTAGAGAGGTTTTACTGGAGTGTAATCGCTAGAACACTAGCTCCAAATGGCAAGAAGCGTGGGTGGGTTCGATGCCAGCTCTAAGCTTAAATTCCATCCAAATCCAGGTAACATATCCAACAACAATATAAATCAAATCCAATCCAAACAAACATAACTTAACCACCTATTACGTACAAGCCTATGGACATGTAAATAAAATAAAATAGGCTAGTATAGAACTAAGTAGAAAAAAAAGTTGAAAACTCTTCCCAAGAAAACCCCAAAACACTAACATAGAACCTTAAGAAAACAACTAATATAGTAATAAGAATATAACAAAAATACAATGCCAAGAGGGCCCAAAAAAGTAACATAGGTTACTAAACATACCAACAGACTATCTATCTGCTACTGAAATGCAGACAATCAAATAACTTATCAGCAGCTACTGTCTGGTAAGACAACACCAACACTACAGCTGGCCAGCATTGAAAACAAGCCTGGGTACCCAGGCTTACATGTTATGGACAGAATAAATACAGCCTCAATAAAAAAAATTAAATAAAGAAAATAAAAACTACTGTACATTCATCAGGGATGGATGCATTTGTGGGTTTATAAGGAGGCGGACTACACGTTACCCTATCACCATAATTTTAAAATGTGTTTGAATATTTTTAATCAACGGAATACATTATTTTAGGCTTACAGGCACTCTTCTTCTAGAAGTTAATCTTCACATCTGTTCGACATAATTTACTTAAAGCTATCAATGTGCTGCAAAGGAGAATATTGGAAGAGTCTAGCTATCCAATTTCCTTTTGCAGTTAGCTGTGCTGAATCTGATAAGTGGATATTTACACAATTTCCAGTTGTGTTAGAGCTAATACGTAGATAATTATGTAATTTCCTTGCGGATGTAGTTGGAATAGAGTGTGTTTTGTAATCAGCGACAATCATATAGAACATTGTATGGGTAAGGTCTTGGGGGTATGGAAGCAGTTATTTGCAATCATAATTAATATAGGTGACGTGTTGGTTTCTTTCGAGAGAAAAACAGATTGATTATCAGATTGCTGCTGGCAGTTTCAGCTCAAACCTGGTAGTCATGGTTTCATTTTGGCATGAATGCCATTTGTCGGTTTTTGCGCCTGAACTCTTCATATATATGTTGCAATTTCCATGTTTCCTACGAGCTGGCCCGAGGGGGTTGTAAAGCGGCTGTCACACATCACCAGATCGGGGGAAACGGACAGAAACCGAACAAAGTCCGGTTTGTGTCCGTTCAAGTTTTGAACATGCACATAACTAGGAACGAATGCCGCTGGATTGACGTCCAAGGTTCTTGTCTGGTTTGAGTTTGTTTCGTCCATTGTCCATTTCATGTCTGTTTCATGTCCATTTCATGTCCGTTTCATGTCCGTTTCATGTCCGTTTCATGTCTGTTTAATGTCCGTTCGTAGACCAGATGTCTCAACATTTTGACACATTTTAATACATACAAAAAATAAATAAATAAGAAAAGCTTGTTAGCTTGTTTGCCACTATACAGACAAAGAAACTGATTTATTTTGGCCACATCATTCGTCAGAGTTCAATATACCGTACATTGTTGGAAGGGAAGGTGAATGGCAGCAGAGGGAGAGGGAGACCAAGAACATCATGGTTTACAAATATCTCACAGTCGACAGGCTTGAATTATTCACAGTCTATCAGAACAGCACACCATCGGGCCAAGTGGAGAACCATTGCATTCAACCCTCGACTAGAGGACGGAACTATTGATTGATTGAATACATTTTGATACTGATCACCACCTGGCTAGACAATTCTGTCCGTTGTTCAATCCGGCGATGTGTGACAGCCGCTTAACGGTTCATCGTGCCTGAAACCCAACCATTCTCCTCTGAGGGAAGTAAATTTGGTAGTGCTCCATCATATTGTAACCCCACCATGCCCTGTTCATTTGGTTTAGTTTGTTTCAAATCTTTGCTTTGAAATGTAATTAGCTGTAGTTCTTTATGGGTCAGGCAAGAATGGTGACAGTCGATGCAAATGTAATTGTTGTGTTGTCTCCGCCATTAATGGTGGCCGAATCGGTAAAGAGCATGCTGCCCATGCGGAAGGTCGGGAGTTCGAATCCCGGTCTACTCAACCCAATGACTTCCAAAATTGAAACTTGTTGCTACCTAGCCTGGCGCTTAGCATTATTAGGATCTGGCAAGGACTGTTTAGCTCAGTGTCAGGATAATTTGTTATCAGGTCATGGTGTCAGCAGCCAGATCTCCCAGTGGGGCAACACTATACAAATGTTATGAGTGCGTACTGTTACCAGTCGCTACCCATCGTGATATGACCTTAGATGTTGCCAATATATAAAACTCCAACAAGCATCCTAAAGCAGGATTCAAACATGTGTTGCCCCACTCGATGAGTGGATAATATGGTATATATGACTGGGTGGGATATTGGGTCATGCTGCTGACAGCCTGATCTCCCAGTAGGGCAACACTATGAAAGTACTATGAGTGCGGACTGTCACAAGTCGGTACCCGTGGTGATATTACCTTAAATGTTGGTAGTACGTAAACCTCCAACAAACTACATCCTAACTCGAGGTGCAAAAAGTGTTGGCCAACTCGATGAATTGAGTTTACCGTCTTCCATGAAGTGTGTGGTCTTTAATCAAAATGATTTTTTTTTTTTTTTTGGTAAAGTATTTATTCATCTGAATATGACATTTGTCTGAATATGGCATATTCATCTGAATATGACATTTGTCAGTGCCGGAGCACAGGTCTTCCAGCCATCTTACTATTGGAATTGACATTCTAAATAATCTAAGTTTGGTCAGTGCTGTATTAGTCACAGCACCGATCATGTAGAATTAAGGGAGTGGCTCCAGCTGTATAATGTACAGCACCAGTCACTGCGGTTCATGCAAAAATTGGGAGCAGCGTTAATCTTACTGGTGACGAATTATTAATGTGAAGGGCTGACTATTTCACTTTGTGTCAGCCTCAGTCTGTGTCGAGCGCTGTCAGGCTTTACTGTCTGGTCAAAATGTTACATCTAAAATATCACATGGGAATTTCATCGAGCATCATGGGGGCATCCACTGTTTGCTTGTTGGGGTTTTCTATCCTAACAACAAAGGTGTTATTCCGAAGAACCAACCCGATTTACTGAAACAGTTTGTTTGTTGGAGTCTTACATACATCCTAGCAACAAGGTTACATGTTCCTTACGAAATAGAAAGAAGGAAAGTTTATTTGTTTCGTTTGGTTGATGTTGTTTTACATTTTGGCAACAGCTAAGGTGATATCAGGAAGGGTACCGACGTGTGACAGTGTGCACTCATGGAAGACTCAGTGGAAGACCAGGCGGCCGGCACCATCACCCAATATCCCACACAGTCACATTATCCTGATACTGTGCTAACCTATCCTTGCCCTATCCTATTAATGCCAAGCGCCAGGCTAGGTAGCGAGAAGTATCAATTTTACAAGTCATTGGTTTGACTCGACCGGGAATCGAACTCCCGACCTTCCGTATGGGAAGCCTGCGTTGTACCTATTCGGCCACCGCGTCCGGTAGGACTACAACAAGGAAAAAATGGGGCATGGGTGACGATGAGAATGTTTGGTTGGTTTGGTTGTTGGAGTTTTACGTCCTGGCAACATCTAAGGTTATATCAGGACTGGTGATGAGAATGTAATTAGATTAGCTAAAGAACATAAGGATAGTGCATCAGCCCTTGTTTTTGGCTAAATATAACTTGTTTTGGATCAGACATGGCACTGTTTACATCTTATGTGCATTGGTAAAGGGGCTGTCACATTAGGGTTTTTTGCGGGAGCGTATGGCAGCATAGGCGCGTTACGTCATATACGTCGGCATACGCTGCCATATGCCATCATATGCTATGCTAACGCTACGCATACACTATGCATACGCTATGCATAGGCCATCATGTGCTGGCCTATGCCGGCCTATGCCGTTGTATGCCGCCATACGCTTTCTCCCGTCCGTCCATCCAAATTTGTTTGTGCATGCTAAAAAAATCTCGACCTATGGGAGCGTATGGTTTATACGCTACTCATACGCTACTCATATGCCGGTGTATGCTCCTCATACACCATGTACGCGCCTCGTATGCTAGGGGTGTGCCGGCATAGGCTATGCATACGCTCAACTTGCATCACCGCCGTATCTCTAGCGTATGTAGCATACGCATAACCTATGAGTTACATATGGGAGCGTACTCCTAGTGTATACACAGCGTATGCTCAGCATATGCACAGCGTATGCACAGCGTATTCCATAGGTCTTGACATCGATCTTGACTCATATGCTACTCATATGCTCATACGCTATGCATACGCTATGCATACGCTACGCATACGCTACGCATACGCTACGCATAGGTTCCATATGCCAATCAAAACCGTCAAAAAATGTCACAGTACGCTCACATACGCTCCTTGTACGCTCCTCGTATGCTCCTCATAGGTTACGCATACGCTCAAAAATACCCGATCAGTCACCAAAGGTCATGATAGGCCGGCACATGCAGGACTTACATACGTTTTCAATACGCTCCCACCATATGCGATAATGTGACAGGGTCTTAAGTCATTCTACATCACACTTCTCAGACAGCTGGTCAGTATTTTGTTTGGGGCATTACAAAGATGGGAACTTCCTTCATGACATCTTAGTTACAGAGGTCTGGCATCCATCTCTGAAGATTTCTATTTTGTAATAAAATAAGGAAGTGGAAATATATCAGTGTGGCCAACTCTCACGAAATTCCTCTGAGAGTCACAGAAATTGAAGGTTTTGATCAGTCGCCTCATGACTCGCGGATCAACCCCAAAATCCCATGGAGTTCTGTACTTTTAGAGAATATGTCATGAATTTCTGTACTTCAGTACGAATTTTTGTACTTTTGTATGAATGTCTGTACTTTTGATTAAATTAAAGTGAAAATAATGTTATACATACCTATTCTGCTAAAATATCAACCTATAACCCCTTGGAAATTACCTCGAATAGCCCATTTTAAAGCCATTTAAAATGAATTGCGGGGGGAGGAGGGCATGCCACCGAACCCCCTAGCAAGCTCCCGGCTGTTGTCGCTCAGGTTTCACACCCGCAACGCAAAACCGTATGGTTTCTCAGCACCTCCAGGTTGGCAACACTGATATATTCTAGATGTTCATGTATTGATGTTGGTCCTGAAGTGTCAGATGGTATTTGCTAGAGTGTGTGTGTGGGGGGAGGGGGGGGGGGTTATTAACGATAAGAACTGTTCAGAGTGCATAACTGAGTAGCCATTGGATGGAAATGTTATTTCAGGTAATAGTGAAAGGGGCGAAGAGGAAGAGCAGTAAAAGTTAGATTTATATGCATGTCCCTGCTAACAGATCACCATAATAACGTGTGTTATTGTTACCGCTTCATCAAGTCAACATTGCACCATTAGAAAAGAATATCATTTGAGCAAGCTACCTACTGTGAAAGTATGTCTGAACACTTTGACTTCTGGATGCTAGGGCTTGCTGAACCCGCCGGCTAAACTTTCCATGACGTCATCTCATTTACATAATCCTTTGTCCAAACCTTTGCATCTCATTATCATATATTAGCCACATGCCTATACATCTATTATGCATATATCACACCTACGTCCATGCATCTCGATAATAAATGGTTCTAACCCTGGTCGAGTCAAACCAATGACTTAAAAATGCATAGGCCTACTTGTCGCTTCCGAGCCAGGCACTTGGCATTATTAGGATAGGACGAGGACTGGTTGGCTCAGTGGCAGGATAATGTGATTGAGTGGGATATCAGGTCATGATGGTGGCCTAGTCTCCCAGTGGGACAGCACTATAAAGTCGGCATGAGAGTGCACTGTCACAAGTCGGTACCCATCCTGATATGACCTTAGATGTTGCTAGGACGTAAAACAACAAACAAAAAACCAATAATAAGGAAATAAATGTATATAAATGAAGTAGAAATAATAGATGTCCCTGATTGGAAGGAACCACTCTAGAGCATTGCATAATAAAGCCACGGAATTACTCTCTTTTTTTTTACAAGCTGATTAAAAGTATTGAGGAGGGAATAAATGTAATTTAAGAGAAAAAAAATCAATTTAAGCCATAAGCTTGCTGCGTTTAAACACCCTTAGATGAATACCCCCCACTTGTTTACTAAAGAGACCGAACGCGGTGGCTAAATCGATGCGAGCACAGGTTTTCCGTGCGGAAGGTCGGGAGTTCGATTCCTGGCCAAGTGAAGCCTGTGAGTTACAAAATTGATACATGTCACTACCTCGTTCGGCGCTCGGTGCTAGGAAGTTATGGCGCGGGCAAGTTAGCTCAATACCAGGATAATTGAACAAACGCGAGACAGTTGTATATATAGTGGCATTTATTCTTACTAGATTACCTTGTTACATTAAGATTGAAAAAATAGAAATGTTGATAAGTTCGAGGATTACAGGCACTTAACCATATCAATCTATGTCATTAGTTGGGTGGGTGGGATGGCAAATCTACAGGAAGTAGCACGTCCGATCGGTTGAAAAGCTAAGGTCGAACTCTCTAGTCTTTGTAACTGCGTCATAGGCTTTGCTCCGAATTTACAGTAGATGGCGGGTCAGTAGCAGCCAAATCGTAGTTCACAAGAAATATATAGGTGGCGCCAATGGTCACATTTTGAATCTACTGCGCAGTTTCAGTAACTGCGTAGTATTGAGTTTAAGGAATCTACGGTAGGTGGCGGGTCAATCGACGACCATTTTTGCTAGTTCAGGATCAAGAATATAGATGGCGCCAAAAGTCGTCGGTCAATGGGAAATACACAGTCTCACGATATCAATTACCCATGTTGCGCACATCATGGACAATGTGACTGAGTGGAAATCGGGCTATGGCGCTATTGGCCTGGTCTGCCAGTGGAGCAGCACTACAAAGTTGTCATGAGTGTGCACTGTCACAAGTCGGTATACTCATCCTGATACGACCTTAGATTATACCAGACGGGATGGCCGAATGAGTTATAGCGTCCGTCTACCGTGCTGGTAGATCGTGGGGTCGTGGGTTCGAATCCTGGTCGAGTCAAACCAATGACTTAAAAATTGATACTTGTCGCTTCCTAGCCAGACGCTCGGCATTACTAGGATAGGGCAAGGAGCAGTGGAATGAGGAAGACCAGTCGTCTGCAACTGAAATTTCCCCTGCTTATGGCCCTGTCACACTACGAGGTAACGACGTCGACGTAGGGAGAACGTGAAGAACGTTGAACTTCTCGGTGTAGTATGCAAATTTGGGCAGAAGTTGAACGTGGATGCAGCGTAGTGGACGAGAGCGTAACGTCGGTAAAGCGTAGTGATACCGTCATTCAACGAGAGAGGTCAACGTAATGACGCTCACGGAACGTTATGAACGTTATTCCATCGCCAGAAGAACGTTACGTGACGTTAGCTATGTCATGAGACGTTGAACGTACGTTGAATGCACGTTCTCCTGACGTTCTCCTGACGTTCTCCTGACGTTCTCCTGACGTTCCCATTACGCCCCGTGGGCATTTGCACTCGGTTTAATGGGGGTCAACGTAGTGGAACGTAGTTGAACGTAGTGAGGAGCGTTGGAATAACGTCCGTTTAACGTCATTGACGTTCGCTGAACGTGAACAGAACGTACGGTGAACGTAAACCCTTACGTTCGTCCTACGTCGAAACTTTTGAACATGTCCAAAACCTCGACGTTAATCGACGTTACACGACGTAATGTGACGTAGCTCGACGTCACTCTAACGTCATTTGTCATCATAACGTAATCCAACGTCCATCAACGTAATGACGAAATATCACCATGTTAGGCTCACGTTCGCTCATTACGTTGTAGTGTGACAGGGGTATTAAACAACTAATGTACCAACAACAAAAAAGATGTTGCTAGGCACAAATCAAGCTAATGCTGGGTGAATTAAGGAATGCGAATGTGATGCGTGTAGGCAACCAGAATATTTATTTTACTAACTAAATGCACAATATGTGTACTGGTTAATCAATCAATCAATAGTTCCGTACTCTAGTCGAGGGTTGGATGCAATGGTTCTCCACTTGTCCCAATGGTGTGCTGTTCTGATAGACTGTGAATAATTCAAGCCTGTCCACTGTGAAATATTTGTAAACCATGATGTTCTTGGTCTCCCTCTCCCTCTGCTGCCATTCACCTTCCCTTCCAACAATGTACGGTATATTGAACTTTGACGAATGATGTGGCCAAAATAAATAAGTTTCTTTGTCTGTATAGTGGCAAACAAGCTTTTCTTATTTTAAATTTTTCTGAGAACTTCTTTGTTGGTGATCTTCTTTGTCCATGATATTTTCATCATCCTTCGATAAGTCCACATCTCAAATGCTACTATACATTTGTACATTTTCTTAGAAATTGTCCATGTCTCAGCCCCATACATTAGAGTAGACCACACATAACACTGAAGAATACGCTTCCTTGTTTGTATTAATATCTTACTTGATGTTAACACTCTATACATTTTGGAGAATGTTGTTCGGGCTATTGCTATCCTTCTTTTAATTTCTTCCTGACATCTCCCGGTTAATACAAGTTAGGAATTGAGGTGATCTGTACCTTTAGCGTAAGATATCAAGAAAGATAGACCAGACATTGAATTTGCATAGTCCGATGGGTTTGACTTTCGCCATTATTTTGAAAATAGCTACAATAGGCTGATCGTTGATATATCTAATCTACTTTAGTTGGAAATGTCTTTTATTTAAAGCGTTGCATTTGGAGATATTTGAGGTGAAAACAGGTTTAGCAGTGTCTACGCGTACGTAGTGTAGGTGTACGTCCGCATATTTATTTTGTTGTATTTAGGGGCCTGTCAAACATGACCTTCTTCATTTGCAGACATTAAAGCTGAATAGTCCGATGAAATATCAAATTTTCAAAACCAAACCAATTAACTACATTTGATTTCACATATCTAACTTAGATACTGATGCACTTATTAAGCACTTGTTTCTGCGTAGAAGGCAATACCGGGTCAATTTAGCTGAAATGTTAAATTTGAGCGTAGCCTCCTCAAAATGCATATATTCTGCATGAAAATTGGCCAATAGATAGAAAACAGGTACACAGAATGAACATGACACTTTACAAAATGAATGTACTCAAATTTGAGTGATTTGCAGTGGTTTTATAGGAAAATTTGAGCGCAGCCTCCTCGAAATGCATATATTCTGCATGAAAATTGGCCAATAGATAGAAAACAAGTACACAAAATGAATATGACGACTTTCAAAATGAATATATTCAAATTTCAGTGATTTGCAGTTGTTTTAAAGGAAAATTTGAGCGTAGCCTCCTCAAAATGCATACATTCTTCATGAAAACTGGCCAATAGATAGAAAACAGGCCTCACGAGACAGATGCGCGCGCATCGCACGCACGTACGCGTAGACCTCGAGGCTACGAATACGGGCGCGTACGCGTAGACACTAGGAATTTGGCATACGCCTACGATGGCCGTCATTTCAGTGTGCACTCCGAATTTATTTTTGCATGTTTTCATTTAAAATATCTCCAAGGGTAGTCTTTTTTAATCAATTTACTCCCAAACTGAAGAAAGGTAGTTAATAACCCCGGTCAACTTCCTTTTGTTGTTGTTAAAGTTGCAACTCTTAAAACAACGCCAAGAATGCCTGGGTGAGGAAGCTGGATGTATATACCTATTTCAATGTTTACTAACATATTGTATGCCCGCGCAGCCTGGCTGCAGAACGAAGGCGCACTGCCATTGAGTTTGCCGATACGCGCAGTGCAAAACGTCAGTTTTATTCCAAATTAATAGAAATGCAGAAGCCTAACCTTATAGATTTAATATAATCTGTTCTTTGAATATGTTTTCTATATGTGTTCCAAGCGGTTTGTTTCTAAGTGTTGTAGTTTTAGAAATATTTCACTTTTTCTGTATGAAGATTGCTCACGGCCATTGACAATGCATTGACTCATTGAGTTTGCTGATATGCGCAGTTCAAAACGTCAATTTTATTCAAAATTAATCGAAATGCAGAACCGTAACCTTATCAATTTAATACAATCTGTTCATTGAATATGTTTTCTATATGTGTTTCAAGCGGTTTGTTTCTAGGTGGTGTTGAATGTGGATGCAGCGTAGTTGACGAGAGAGTAACGGCGGTAAAGCATAGTGATGGCGTCATTCAACGAGAGAGGACAACATAATTACGCTCAGGGAACGTTATGTACATTATTCCATCGCCAGAACTATGTTGCTTTACGTTACCTTACGTTACTTACATCTTGAAACGGTGGCAAAAGGGTAAACGTATGTTGGACATCCGTTAGGCGTCCGTTATCCCGGCGTTTTCACTACACAGACTGCACGTTCCCACTGGCTTTAATGTGGGTCAATGTAGTGCAACGTAGTGCAACATAGTGCAACATAGTGCAACGTAGTTGAACGTAGTGACCAACGTTTTAATAACGTCTGTTTAACATCATTGACATTTGCCGAACGTGTACAGAACGTACGGCAAACATAAACCCTTACGTTTGAGGTACGTCGAAAGTTTTGAACATGTCCAAAACCTCGATGTAACTCGACGTAACACGACGTAATGTGACGTAGCTCGATGTCAGTCTAACGTCATTCTGACGTCATCAAAACGTAAACCAACGTACATCAACGTAATGACGAAAAATGACCACGTTAGGCTCACGTTCGCTCGTTACGCTGTAGTGTGTCAGGGGTATTAGGGGTGTGTGGTTGAAGTGTGTGGTGTGTGGTGTGTGGAGAGCATGGTAAGGAGGAGGATGGGAGGGGGAGGGGTGCTTTGGGGAGAAGGGACAGTACTTCACACATGATCGTTAACAGCCCTGGTCTTAGGCTTTGGTTATAACGCAGAATGTGAGTTTAGATTGAGTGTGCCCGGATTGGTAAAGCTGTATACACACATCGAGTTTTATGAGCTTACAAAGAAAGGGAGGAGGACAGAAAGAGAGAATGGGAGAACGAAAGAAAGAAAGAAGGAAAGACAGAAAAAAAGAAGGAAAGAAAGAAAGAAAGCAGGAAAGAAAGAAAGGATCCATGTATGTATACACCATCATTTCAATATGACTTTATAGGATGAGTTTGGACTTATTTGAAGTGAAAATATGTCAATGTTGGTGTGCAAGTCAACATTCTAATACTACAGGTTTCAGCAGTAACAGATTCCATTAACTTGACTCACTGCCATTTCATTGTGTGCAGTTATAAATGCTCAATAAGTGCACCAGTATAGAATCGGATATGTAGGATCGAATCTACCTTCACTTATAAAATTGATACTTGTCGCTTCCTAGCCTGGCTTTTGCCATTAATAGGATACGGCAAGGACTGGTTAGTTCAATGTCAGGATAATCTTACTGAATGGTAGATTGGGTCATGGTGCTGGCAGCCTGATTTTCAAGTGGCGATGCGGCGGTGTTGACTAGATGCACTGCAACTCTTGCGTAAGGCGCAATCAAACCCACCAGCGCAAGGATCTGCATAAACCACAATGCAGACGCTGATGACAGACGCAGGGGAAGCCCCTAGATGGTCACCTGACCTATCTGCACCGATGTCAAACTCAGCCACGTCATCGATTTGGTTCGGTTCGGTCAGTGCGGTGTTATGTGAGCCAGGCTGGCTGTCACTTTTATTCACTGAACACGAAATAAAGAGTGCACTCGGCAGAAGCCATATTTATTGGAATAACCATATAAATGGGAATGTTCGTATTCTCCTGTTGTTGTTGTTGTTGTTGTGTGTGTGTGTGTGTGTGTAAAATTGCTGTGGGTAAAAGATACTTTTATTGTGTGTTTATTGGATCTAGTTTTTTTTATTTTGCCAAGACATAAAACTCCAACAACCAACGAATTATTTGATTTTGGGAGAGGTGAGGTTGTTCTTATTCTTCTGTCGTTTTGTGTAAAAGATTATGTTGTGTGTATGTGTGTATTGGATCTAGCTTATTTGATTTTTCGAGGGGTGGAGTTGTTCTTAATCTTCTGTTGTTGTGTGTGTAAAATTGCTCTGGGTAAAATATACTTTCTTTGTTTGTTTATTGGATCTAGATTATTTGATTTTGGGAGAGGTGGGGTTATTCTTATTCTTCTGTTGTTGTGTGTAAAAGATTCTTTTGTGTGTGTGTGTGTATTGGATGTAGGTTATTTGATTTTTGGAGGGGTAGAGTTGTTTGTATTCTTCTTTTGTTATTCTGTGTATGTAAAGTTCTGCAGTATAAGCATTTATACAAACATTATTGTTAATGGAACCAATCGCAAATTAACGTGTCTGTGCTAGATTCGAACCCGCGACCCTCACGCCGGCACGTTGGTTATGTGGGTAGAGCAGCTACAGCAGCCTAGCGCCCGGCCAGCTGCTTGAGGCGGGGGATGGGAGTGTGGGGGTTGGCGCGCTTTCTCCAGCATCCAATGGTTTTCCCCTCCAGGGGGGCGCATTTGGTTCCGAACTCTAGCTTTAAATTGTGTTTGTGTTTAATAAACGGTAGGTCTTTTGTACCAGCCAGAGTGTCTACTCAATCCAGCTACATATGTCTTATTAGTAATAACCTGGAATAACTAAATAGGGTAAACGAATTTTTTTTGTAAATGTATTGCATGTAGTTTATTGGACTTTGGCTGTGGGAAGGTGGGAAGGCAGTACATTGATGACAAGTGGATACTTCTGGACGATTGAGTGTGGAATATTCAGACTGTGATTGCAGGCTTCCTGAGAAATCCAATCAGATGTCAAGGAAAGTTTCCAGTTGTGTAGGGTGTGCAGTGAATGTGGACAATGTTTCTATTGACATTGTTTCAGCATACATTTATATATACATACATAGATACATATGAAGATATATATATTTATACAGTGAACCTTCTCTAACCGACCACCTTCACAGATCGACCACTCCACTTCTCTCGATCGCTTTATTTGGGCCATTGTAACGATACAACAACTCCCTAAGCCAACCATAAACAATAGTCGAAAATTACCAGGTACACTTTTTATATCATACGTATTGATGTATGTAACAAGTAAAACAATACGGGTCTCAGCTTTAGAATTCTTGATTCAATAAACTGAAAATGTAATACTATTGGTTTGGCTATTGATTTTATGTCGCGACATAGAAAAATCAGATTACCAATTATTGTATGCCAACATAATCCCACACGGCATGGCCGGTTGGGTTGAGTGCCCGTTTCATGTGTGGCAGGTCGTGGGATTTTATTTTATTATTATCATCCTCTTCTTTGATGCAGGCTTGTGGTAGCCTATACAAAGCTTGTAGCTCTCAGCTCTAATGGTATGCAGCCTCGAAATCGTACAGGAATGTTTCTCTGGCCCAGGCCCTGTCCAGCGCATTCTTGAATTGATTCATGGTAGCTGCTTCCACCGCTTCTTCCGGTAGCTCATTCCACATGTTTATCACTCGCTGTGAAAAGAAGGCCCCTCTGAGTGAGCTGTTGTACCTTGGCTTGAAAAGCTTTTTGGAGTGACCTCTGGTATTGCTTCCCTGTATGCGTCTGAATAGCAAGGCCTCATCCACATTATACTCAGCATTCAGGAACTTCCATGTGTTGATCATGTCCCCACGAAATCTTCTGTATGTGAGGCTTGGTAACTTGAGTCTCCTGAGTCTGTCTGTCCTTCTTCAACGTTGGGTGCCATATAGTGACTCCATACTCTAGTATTGGCCGTACTTGGCTCTTGTACACTGTGATCAGCATCTTTTCGTCCTTTGAACCCATGCGGTACAAAGCGTGGCCGAGTCAAACCAATGATTAACAAAACTGGTACTTGTCGCTACCTAGCCTGGTGCTTGGCCTACTAGAATAGAGCAAGGAGCAATTGTATGTGATTGAAACTGGGTCTGCTTATGCTATACCCCAGACACACTACTGCTTGCGACCACTTTGCAACCACAACACATGTAAAAGGTTGGTCGCAAAGAGGTCGTAAGTGGTCGTAATATGGTCGCAAAATGGTCGCAAGTTGTCGCAAAGTGGTTGCAAAATGAACCTCAGTGGTCACTGAACTCTGTGTCAGAGAAATGGTTGCAAGGATGTTGCAACTACTGCATTAAAGACCTCCTTGCGACCATAGTGGTCGCAAGGAGGTCGGCACCCATTGCTTTGGTCGCAGAGAGGTCGTTGGTGACTGTGGGATATTTGGTCCAAAGTGGTCGCAAAGTGATCGCAAGCAGTCACAAGCCATAGTGTGACTTGGGCTTTACAATACGAATGTAATGTAAAACTAATAATAATGCATTAACTTCTCGAAGCAGGCCAACCACGTGATACATGATCTCTAATGAGGCATATATATAGACCCTGCGGAGAAGGATTATAGATGGGCGTGGTCTTGTCTCCTCAGTGATGCTGTTGCACACACACCTTGTGGTTAGTTCTTTGCCCTACATAGGATGTATATTATTTATTCCCGGTGTAACGATTTCAATTTCCCCCCTTTTCAAGTTCCCCTGGGGAATCTGAAAACGTTCCCCAGAGGGAAATTAAAAACGTTTTCAGATTCCTGGGAGGGAAATTCAAAACAGTTTTCAGATTCCTCCCCCTATTTTCAGATTCCCCCCTCTGGGAATTTAAAATTGTTTAAAAAAACTTTAAAAAACGTTTTAAAATTCAGACCTATAATATTTTTTTCTTAGCCATCTTGGAGACTTTTTGTGTCATTTGGGGTGAAATATGTTTTGTTGTACTAGTAATAATTTCCATTATGCTATTCTCTGTGTAATTATTATATTTGTTATGAAAAATAACAAAAACTAACAAAAAAAATAACAAAAATAAAGAAAATTCCCCAAAATGGGGGTAGGGAAAGTTAAAACGAGGGAGGGAGCTTGAAAACGTTTTCAAATTCCCCTGGGATGAATTTGAAAACGTTTTCTAGTTCCCGGGGGGGGAACTTGAATCAGGGGGGAATTTGAAATCTTTACACCTGCATATTACTGCATGGGGCAAAGGCAAGGTGCTGGGGATGGCCAAAGGTCCTGGCAGCCAATCGATGTGGCTTGAGAACTGGCAGGTGTTTCCAGAGTAGATATCCGTCAGAGGGCAGCAGAAGGCTGTGTGTGGGGATGGGGAGATGTGGTGGGGGTGGGGGGGGGGGGGCTGGTGGGGAGAGGGGGGAGGGGGGTGGAGGCAGATGTAGATAATAGACCCGACTGGGTGCCTGGAGCATAGCTCTGGAATACATCAATCGGATATTCATTAGACAGCGAACTGATATTATGTCAGATCGATGGCAGCCTCGATGTCATGTTCCCCCAGCCTAACTCTCAGAACGAGGCAGCTATAGATTGATCGGCGTCTGTGTATGTGGGTGTGGAGGGGAGGTGGTGGGGAGGTGGGGAGATGTTTGGACTAGCAGAAGATACTAATGTGTTTGGTATATGATCCACGCCCTGATGTAGCATTGGTATATTGTTGATTAATATGTGCATGGATATTTAACTTTAATTTTGTCTGATGTAGTTAGATAATTAAAGTTGTGCATAGTCCGATAGTTTTGAGTTTCTGGCATTTTTCTGATATAAATATATTAAATTGACTGCTGTAATCTACCATATTTTTGTTTGGAGTAACTTTTATTTTAAATGGCCAATTTTTTAGATATTTGAAGTGCAAGCATCTCACTTAGTTTTAGCATACACACCAAAAGTATGACACCATAGGCTTTGGCAGTAACATGTTCTATTAAATTGCCTCAATAACCCATTTTGCGTGACAAGAAATGCTTAATAAGAACACCAGTGAGATATGTCAAATCAATTCTAGATAATTGTTTTGGTTTTGAAAAGTTTATGCTTCATAGGATTATGCAGAGTTAAGTATTCAGTGTAATTGTTATGGTTGTTATTAGAATATGTGTTGTATTAGCTAGCAAGAGGTAGGCATGTCATTCATATCAGGGTGGAGTCCAAACAGGAACCTTTAGTGTTACAGAGACTAGTGACAGTAATCACATAAATCAGACTGTATGGTTGATGGGGTTGAGTGCCAGGTTCCAGAGTGACAGTTCAGTGGATTTGAACCTTGGCTGAGTCAAATCAATGACGTAAAAATGCATACTTGTGGTGTTCTTTGTGGCGGAGTGGTTACACTCTCTGACTTTTTTCTAGGTCGGACTCCTAATCTGAAGGTTGGTGGTTCGATTCCCCATGCCCCTACCTCTACCAATTTGTATTTATACCACTGTGTATAACTTACAGCATCTTCAAAGGGCACTTGCTCTCATACCATGTCTCTGTGGTGTGGGAGGTTAAAAATGTCTTGGCTCGGTAAAAGTGTAGGCTTGGGCTTTCTATCGACAAACTGTCTAATGGTGAAAACAAGTCTATTCAGACTTATCCATGATAGGCAGTATAAATCTTCAACAACAAAAACAACAACAAAAAGACATTGCCTGGTACTTAATATGATTGGATAGGGAAAGGAGCAGTGGAATGAGGTACACCACTTTTGCACAATTGAAATTCCCCTGGTGTAATGAACGAATGCATAGAAAAAGAATCGAGCAAAACATTTATATATGTGTATATGTGTATATGCATTTACGGGTATATGTGTATATGCATATATGGGTATATGTGTATATACACATATCCGTATACAGTAAAACCTCTCTAACCGACCGCCTCCACAGATCGACCACTCCCCTATATCGATCGCTTTATTTCGATCCCAAACTATTGCCCATTGTAACAATTACAAAAGCTCCCTAATCCGACCACCTCCCTAAATGGAACATTTAAAGTCGGTCCCATGGCCGGTCGATTTAGAGAGGTGTTACTGTATAGGCCTATGCATATAAGCATAGATAGGTACATGTGTATATGGGTATATATGTATAGATGGATATATATATATATATATATGTATGTATTTATATATATATATGTGTATATATATATATATGTATATATTCGTATATGATTGAGACGATGTGTTATATACATATATAGATAGCTTACTACTTCGTGTATTGGATGCGGTGTGCCGATTTATTGGTCACGTGTAAGCCACTCTGGCTTCATTCATTCGTAATCTAATGGCACACATCCATTTCCTGTTATTTCATACCAGACTTCTCGATTCGGGCCAACCGGACGCGGTGGCCGATTCGGTAGAATGCATGCTTCCCGTGCGGAATGTTGGGAGTTCGAATCCCAATCGAGTCAAAGCAAAGACTTGCAAAATTGATCCTTGTCACTACCTGGCCTGGTGTTCGGAATTAATAGGCCAGCGGCCTAGTATGCCAGTGGAGCAGCACTATAAAGTCACCAAGAGTGTGTACTGTCGCAAGTCGGTCCCCATCCTGATATGACCTTAGATTGTGCTAGGACACAAAACCCCAACCAACAACAAGAACACAACAATGATTCCCGCCCTGCCGCCAGGGGCGGGCCTAAACCACCACGTTCAGGAGGTCTACTGCCACTACTCCCCTCGCTTGTTTGGAATTTACGTCATAGCAACATCTAAGGCCATACCAAGACTGGTTTCGACTTGAGACAGTGCGCTCTCATGGCGACTTTATAGTGCTGCCACACTGGGAGACCAGGCCACCGGCGCCATGACCGATATCCCACTCAGTCACATTATCCTCATAGTGAGCTAACCAGGCCTTCTTCTATTGGTAGTGACAAGTATCAAGTTTGTAAGTCATTGGTTTGACTTGCCGGGGAGGCAAACTCATGACCTCCCACATGGGAAGCTAGCAAATATTCTTGCTGATTCAGCTATCCCCCGCCCAGTCACATTACAGATGAACCTCGATCCAACGGACTAATAGGGGGGAGCAGTTATCCGTTAAAGCTGTTTGTCCGTTGCAGCGACGCAATTGCTTTATCTATAGGTGCCATAGTGATAATATGGAAAACAGGGCACCAAACACGTAAACAACATGTCACAAGTCGGTACCCGTCCTAATATGACCTTACATCTTGCTAGGATGTTAAATTTTAACAAACAAACCTGCACTGCTCTGTGCATGGCACTATGTGTGCATGGCACTATGTGTGCATGGCACTATGTGGGTATGGCACTATGTGGGTATGTTTGTATATGTGAATGAGTATGCATATGTGTGAGTATGCATCACACATGTGTGGGAGCCTAGCTCAATCTAGCGGATTGTGTCCATTGGATCCGGAATCCGTTGCATCGGTGTCCGTTGGATCGAGGTTCATCTGTACTCTGAAAGCCTACAACTTGGTCGTAGTGCGAAGCACTGCGTTTGATGCGAGGGAAGGAAGAGACCCTCCCCCGCCGCTGTGGCGCTCTCTCCTCACCTCGGCCGAGCCCCGGCTCGCCGCCCCCCCCCCTCCTTCCTGCCACCTTCTTTGTTCTGGCGCTCACGCCTCACCCGACGCCCGCTGCTCGCCACATCTCACCCTCCCCCGGGCCGTCAGCATTCGCACCTCACCGCCTGTCGCCCCCCCCCTTTTCCCTTATAAGGCCGCCCGCCGCTCTCCTCAGGCACTCACCTTCCTGCCGTCTTCCGCTGTTCTTCATTTTCCTATTTGGACTTACACCTCGGGCCGCTGACCTACCCAGCATCGACAATGCCTCAAGGGAAGGGACGAGGACGAAAAGGATCCCGGGCCGCCCCACGGACCCCGGGGCCATCTACCACGCCCGGGAGGGACGAGTCGCCCGCCTCCGCCTCGGTCTCCCCGCCGGCGCCCTCGGACCGTTCCTCGGGCACCGAGATATCCTCAGTCTTGGAGGCTATCCAGCGGATGCAGCTGGAGCACCGTCAGGCCAACGAGGAGCATCGGCAGGCCAACGCCGAGCACCGGCAGGCCACGGCCGGCCTGCACGCCCGGATCGACAACATCAGCGCCAACGGGGCCCGGCCCGAGGCGCCCCCGTCGGCCGTCCCAGCGCCTCGGGCACCCGCCACCGCCGCGGCCCGTCCGCCGCCGCCGCCGCAGGCGGCCCTCCCCGGAGCAACACACCCGGAGTACGGGAGGTACCGCCACCTCCTGCCCCAAGTACAGCCCGTCACGTCGCCGGCCTACCCCGAGGAGGAGACCCGGCACAACCCCGCGTCCACGGCCGACGCCGTCAGGGAAATCCTGGCATCCGCCGAGGCGCGACAGTCAACCAAACGCCAAGGTATTCCTACAAATTACATTTTTCCATCCGATCTGGTGAGGCGGGGTGCCGAGAAGAAACCGGTCAAGAGGGGGGAGGCGACCAAGGATGAGTACTCCCTCGCCCTCCTAACCCTCATCGACCACCCGGACTTCCCCGCCCACTCCGCCCAAGGCCTCCACCACCACATCCTTGCTATCTGTCGTGACAACCTAGTGTATCCCTGGACGACCGTCCGCCACTACTCGGAGGCGGTCTTTACCGCGATCGCGGACGGTACCCTCCCCCACGGTTGGCACGACCCTGTGGCAATAAACCTACTGAGACTGGAGTCCCTCACCATGCCCCCCCAGTCCACCTCAGCCCAACCCCGCTCCGCCGACCCTGCAATGCCCCTCGCCCAGTCCCGCGCCCACACCGACACACGCGTGGCCTACAATAAGGAGACCCACGGCACACTGTGCTACGCATGGAACCGGGACCCCAACTCCTGCACCCACGCAGGCCCGGGGGAGGTCCACGGCCAGGGGGCCTCCAAGCTGCTCCACGCATGCGCATACTGCGCCAATGTGCGAAAGGTCCTCACTAGGCATAGCGAGGACGCCTGCCTAGCAAAGCGCGCCCGGGCAGGGGCTCCCGCCTCGCCGGATTTTTAGGGAGCCGGCACCTCCAGCCCGGCACGGAGGCCCCAGACCGGCCCACAAAACCCACCAAAGCCGCCCACCACACTGCTACCAGCCATCCGGACACCACCGGCCACCCGCCCGAGGCGCGGCCTGCCCGCCGCCTCGGTGCCGCCGCTCCCTCCGGCAACCACCCCCGCCTCGGGCCCCAGCGCCCCCTCAGTAAGGCTCCCATCGCCGCCCGGCTCCACCTCGCCCCAGGCGATACCGCCTTCCTCTGCCAACCCGACCCCACCGACCCCACCACCGACCCGCCCCACGACCCCCCACCCACCGCCCGCGACTTTGCCGCCCCCCTTGCCCGCCCCCGCCGCACCTCCTCCCCCGACCCCCGCCCTGGCCATCACCCTGGCACCACCGACCACCCCGGCAACCACCGCCCACTCGGGCCCCAGCGGCCCCTCAGCAAGGCTCTCATCGCCGCCAAACACAACCCAGCCCAGCCCAGCTTGCCCGAGGCGCGGCCTGACCGCCGCCTCGGCACCGCCGACCTCATCGGCAACCACCTCCCTGTCGGGCCCCAGCGCCCCCTCAGCAAGGCTCTCACCGCCACCCAGCGCCAGTCGCCCACCACGGACCACAGCCCTGCCCAGTTTCACGAGGAACCCTCAGACCGCTGCCCAGCCCAGCCTCAAGAGGAACCCTCAGACCACAGCCCAGCCCAGCCTCTCGGAGAACCCTCATCCTCTGGCACAGCCGCCGACCACGACACCACCGTCATCAACCCCCCCGACCCGACCCCGACCCCCGTCCCACCCAGCCCTGAGGAGTCGCCGACCGACCTCCTCGCCCGATCACCCCAAGGAGCGGGCCTCCCCTATTTTTGGCCGCCCGCCCCTTGTCGACCTACCCCGCACCTCACACCCAAGACCACACAGCCCAGCCTCACGAGGGCCCCTCTCCAGACAGTCCAGCCGCCGACCTCACGGCCTGCCCTCACGACCCTCCTCTCACCCAGAGCTCCGGCCCTCGCCTCGGGCGCCCCTGCCCCCGCCTCGGGCGCGCCTCGAGCCCTCTCCTATTATTTGGTGGAGGGCTCCTCGGCACCCCCTCACTCCACTGACAATTAACCCAACCTGGACTTATTGACTCTCTCCTGCTCCTTATGGGCCTCTCTGCTCCTTCCTGGGAGCCCCTCATCACTCCTCACCGGACTTATTGCTCCCTATGAGCCTCTCTGCTCTCTCCTGGGAGCCCGCTCATTACTCGGTTAAATGGACCCTGTTGCTACCACTGCATTTACCTGTACCTCTATGCACCCTTATTACCATTGTGCATTTATCTCATTGGTTATGTACCTAACATGTCCTACTTCTATGTACCTCTATTACCATTGTGCATTTGTCTCATTGTTTATGTACCTAACATGTTTCCCGCTGAGGCGTGCAATAAACGCGCCTTCTTTCCACCCCCCGCCTTCCTTTCTTCCTTCTCGCGCATCGGTCGTAGTGCGAAGCACTGCGTTTGATGCGAGGGAAGGAAGAGACCCTCCCCCCGCCGCTGTGGCGCTGTCTCCTCACCTCGGCCGAGCCCCGGCTCGCCGCCCCCCCCCCCCCCTCCTTCCTGCCACCTTCTTTGTTCTGGCGCTCACGCCTCACCCGACGCCCGCTGCTCGCCACATCTCACCCTCCCCCGGGCCGTCAGCATTCGCACCTCACCGCCTGTCGCCCCCCCCCTTTTCCCTTATAAGGCCGCCCGCCGCTCTCCTCAGGCACTCACCTTCCTGCCGTCTTCCGCTGTTCTTCATTTTCCTCCGCCCACCCACCCTACACTCACTTAACTTTCTCACTCCCGAGGGTGGAGGGCTCCTCGGCACCCCCTCACTCCACTGACAATTAACCCAACCTGGACTTATTGACTCTCTCCTGCTCCTTATGGGCCTCTCTGCTCCTTCCTGGGAGCCCCTCATCACTCCTCACCGGACTTATTGCTCCCTATGAGCCTCTCTGCTCTCTCCTGGGAGCCCGCTCATTACTCGGTTAAATGGACCCTGTTGCTACCACTGCATTTACCTGTACCTCTATGCACCCTTATTACCATTGTGCATTTATCTCATTGGTTATGTACCTAACATGTCCTACTTCTATGTACCTCTATTACCATTGTGCATTTGTCTCATTGTTTATGTACCTAACATGTTTCCGCTGAGGCGTGCAATAAACGCGCCTTCTTTCCACCCCCGCCTTCCTTCTTCCTTCTCGCGCATCACAACAACAAGCACACACAATAAACACAAACATGACCGGCCCATTTGTCATCTATGCGCTATTTCCCATAATACTTAGTCTTTGGCCACTGACGTCAGAGGTGAGGCTGAAGGTGGGAATCCTCTATTAAGATGGTTTTTCTCTGAAGATGGAATATATCTCCCCATCTCACTGTGACAGATTTGGGTCTTTATTATGTGAGTGGCATTATTTTTCATTTTGCAAGGTCATCTAATTATTCCAGGAGGATGACTGCTCCTCCATCTCATGCTGTGTTAAAGTTGCATCAGTATATTGTGTTATTAGATTTAAACTTATTCTAGTTTGGGATGATTCTCTTGGGAAAATGTATATGATCAAAAGGATATTGCACTCCTTGATTATTGCTGGGTTGTTTTCGTATACGGATATTTATTTTCGCTGGGAGAGATGTTCATAATAGATGTACAGTAATAATTGGTAACTATGGAATCAATATCAGATTTGTTTTCTTTGGAGGTTTTTTTTGTGATGGTGTTTTTATGCTGCCCACCATTGCTCATGGACACAGCTGACTCAGAGGCATGAGTGGGTTAATCAAGGCTTTTATTTGGGCGCTGCCCGCCCGGCAGCATGTACATTGACTGTGTATCATCGGGCAAGAAGCGAACGAGTGAAGGCCCCGATATATTGGGAAAATTGAAGGTGGGAAGTGGTCAGTGTGGGCATTTGGAGAAGACTGACCAGCTTCGGTGGCTCTGGAAGACACCAGGATAGTGCCTGGCTGTGATGGCTGGCAGGAGTTGTTATATAGGCCGGAGGGGGGAAGATGGCTTTCCCCCCTCTCCCCCACCTCCCCCGCAGGCGGGGGGGGGGGGGGGGGGGGTGAGCGACTGTGTCGCGCATCACTCCCCACCACCACAGTAGTGGCAGAGGGGGAGGGCTTCGGCCTTGAGCCTGCCGTGTCCAGCAATGACACCGAATGAGCGACCTCGCTCATTCAAGACAATGGTTAAGCCAAATGACTTGTTTTTGCCATTAAACAGTAATAATCTTGTGTTTCCCCTTGTTTTATTACTTTCAGTTGTTGTGTAGCTATCTACTGCATGCAGGTTTTCTCTGTTTGTAAGTGTAGTAGGCTGTACTGACCCCTCAGGCAAGTAACCACATAGACAGGTAGGCGTGGGTAGTGTGTTGATCTCAGGGAGCCTAGGTGGTGTAATGGTTAGCACACTGGCCCGGAATGCAAAGAGATGTGGGTTGAGTCCCACTCTAGGCACAATATTTCCCATTTTCATCACCCCCATGACACTGGTGCCGTGACCAGGATCCTGTACAAGCTTTGCGCTGTATGGTTGTTGAACCTACCCTGTGTATGTATGTGTTAGTGCATTGCCTGTATGTATGTAATTGTAAGCATTAAAAGACTTATAATTACAGGGGGACGAGTGTAGTAGGCTGTACTGACCCCTCAGGCAAGTAACCACATAGACAGGTAGGCGTGGGTAGTGTGTTGATCTCAGGGAGCCTAGGTGGTGTAATGGTTAGCACACTGGCCCGGAATGCAAAGAGATGTGGGTTCCAGTCCCGCTCTAGGCACAATATTTCCCATTTTCATCACCCCCATGACATAAGCATTCTCCCAGATGTCCCTCTGTGATTCTGCTAGTTCTACAATCAGTTAGTTCTTTGGTTGCCTATATTTATATGTCCCTCCTTTTATCCATAATTACTAATATATTTAATCATTTGCAACATCTCGTACATAGCTCATGTGGTAATAGAGTCATTGAAGATGATTATTTATGGAGATTTAGAAATAGTTCTCGTGACTACAGTTTAGTCAAAATGTTTGTTCAGCTCATAATGTGGAACTTCTATTGCTATACTTACACCATTATTGCATCTGCCATGAAGAAACATTATATATATGCAGACAGAGAGATATAGAGATTGGTAGGGAGCAGGCACTGCAGTGCAGAATGACAGGTTATGAGGTACTGGACATCACATATGTGATAATATATCACGGATGGATTGTATGTTGTGTCCAAATATATATGGCAGGAGAGAGACTGACTGCCCGGGCAAGTAGTGCCAAGAACCCCCCGGTGGTGGCGCTGGGGTAGGCAAGGACCGGGGCAAATGCGGGCAAGTCAGCGATTGGACAATAATAGTTGGAGAAATAACAGAGGAATAATCGTGATAATATTATAGATAATCATGCGAGAGCTCCGCCCCTTTTATATACGTATAATAAATTATACTCTCTATATATACATATATATATATATATATATATGTAGTATTCCAGACATGAGCTCCACTACCATACGGTGGCAGCAAGGACTGCTCCATCACCATCGCAGTTCATAGTGATAGGTGGTGGTACGGTAGCTGTGTGCGGCTAGCCTAACCTCCCGCGGAAGTTGACGTTGGACCTGCCAGGGCAGAGGCGGGTCACTTGATCGTGGACGCCACATATTATGTATAAAGTTGGGCTACGGCAAGGAGAGAGACAAGAGGCGGTGATGGGTAGGAGACTTTATTTGCGTCAGGGCAGCAAAATATAGGCTACCGGTAAAAGAAAAAAAAAAAAAAATTTCAAAGGCAGGAGAGAGACTGACAGCCCGGGCAAGTAGTGCCAGGAACCCACAGGTGGTGGCGCTGGGGTAGGCCAGGACCGGGGCAAATCCGGGCAAGTCAGCGATTGGACAATATAATAACAGAAGCATATCGTAATAATATTAAGATAAGCAAGCGAGAGCTCCGCCCCTTTTATATACGTATAATACATTATACTCTCTATAAAGTTGGGCTACGGCAAGGAGAGAGACAAGAGGCGGTGATGGGTAGGAGACTTTATTTGCGTCAGGGCAGCAAAATATAGGCCAAGGAGACGCCTAAGCGTCTCCCCCCAACCCAACGCCAGCCTGACTCGAACATAGCGCCACCCCGACCCTCATGTCGTTCACAATCCTTGTGCCGAGCGGAGTCTTGAGATATGAATAGACAGTTTCGGACGCCCAGTCGCCCCGGACCTTCAGCTCCTCTATGGTGGCTCCGCACATGGAAAGGAAGGTGCAACCCCCCCTCCTAAGTGAGTGGGACGAGAGGGAGGCGGCATCGAGCCCAGCCCTGGCTGAAAATTTTTTTAGGGTCTCCTGATAGGCCGAGTAAGGAAAGGGGGCGGAACTCCCGCCGCCGCATGGAATGCGGAAGGCTGCCTGAGATGGTTTTGGCGGCAATCTGGCTGAAATGCAGCTCGGTCCAGTAAACCGCACACATGTCAGTCTCAAGACACCTAGATATCGGGATCTCGAGGACCCTTTCGTTAAACTGGATCGTCTTGGAGCGACGGACAGTCAAAATCAGCCCCCAGTCATAAAACTGGAAGTCCGATCTCAATAAGGAGGAATCCGACAAGGTGACCTGGGACTTACGCAACAGCCCTCGGAATGAGCAGAGGACTGCTGCGCGCCAGGCGACGTGGCCGGGGTTATTAGTTAACAAGGCGAAGATCTTGCGAAGCATATGGGGAAGGAGAGGCATAGCGCGCCTCGGGATATCCGACTTAGCTCTACGAATACCTTTGAGCGTAGAAGAAAGGACAAAGTTTGTGTAGTCTATAGGCCTTTCGCCGTTTTGCTTAAGGAAGTAATTTAGGCCACTGAGGTAGTTAATGACCGATACATACTTGAGGTCCCTTGCCAACCAGGCGGCATATAGGGCCACCTGCTCCTCGGAGCATGGTATGGGGGACCTAGAAGAATGGAAGAGATCAGCATATCTTAAATATTTCTTGATCTGCGTGGCCCTCGCTATTGTTGAGTTCTGAGCGTATGCTTGATGCTGGTACTGCTGCTGCTCGGCTCTCAGGGCTGCCCTCACTGAAAGAGACGAGCGATCGGTCAAAAGTGTCGCTGCAACAGAGCATTCTGGCACCATCGACACTCCTGATTCTAGCGGCACTATCCTTGTCACACAGTCTACTTAAGGCATCACATACTACATTAACAGCACTACGTATATAAACAGAAGTAAAGGTAAAATTGTATTTAACCGAGAACCAAAATATTCTGCGCAAGAAGTGCATGATTTCGGCACTCCTAGACCTGCCAGTATTAAGGGCTGCCTGCACAACAGAGCTATCGGTGACGAAAATGACCGCAGTATCGCCCCAGCCCGAACTCCAACGGACGCAGGATGCGTAGACCGCCCACATCTCCTGCACGTTGATGTGGGCGGTCCAGACATCCTCCGGAGGACGGAAGTGGTGATGACCAACGTAATCGTCAAGGATGTCTTCCGTCGAGTCTGTGTATGCACCGACAGTCCAATCGCTGCCATGCAGGGCACCGAAGCCCCACTTGGAAGAGTCGCTGTAACAGGATATAACTGGGGCAAATTTACCGAGAATCTTGGCTTTCCCGTTAAAGTTACTTGCAAAATTCAACCACCAGTCGAGGTCTTCCCTAACTCCAGTGCCTAGCCTCGTTCTATGGAAAGGTTGCTTGAGTTTAGACATGAGATCATAGATCCGCCTAGAGAAGGTCCGCCCGCCGCGGACGACCTTGGCACAGTGAGCGAGCAACCCGCCCACCTGCTCCAGCTCCTTTCTGCTGGCCTTCTTGCGCCCGCGTAGTTTGCGGAGGATCTCTAATGTTCTCTCTAATTTATCCGGAGGAAGGCTAAGCTCGAGGCGTACCGAATCTATGAATATGCCAAGGAACCTAACCTTGGTCTCGACACCACTGACCTTCTTGAAGTTAACAAAAAACCCCAGTCTTCTCAAGATATGGATGAGGGTTCTCTGAGCGCCCTGGACCTCCGAACGCGTCCCACCGACTAGACAGAAGTCATCAAGGTAGTTTACGACTCTGGCCAAGCCTTCGCGAACACCGCATCTCACGATGAAGTCCGAAATCTTGGAAAAAATAAAGGGGCTCGATGACAGGCCCATGCTCAACCGATTATCCAGAAAGTAATCGAAGTTCTCATCGCCATGGCGAAGGCCTTGACGCTGGCGGTCATCAGGGTGGATGGGGACTGCACGATAGGCGTCCTTTATGTCTATCGTCCCCATATAGTCACCCCTCTCGAGCATCTCGGTTACATCATCGAGGCCCTTATAGGAGAATTTGGTCCGGACTTCATCAGTGAAGTTGTTCACGGATTCGTTCGAAGGCATACTGCAGTCGATAACAACCCGACCTCCGCCATCGTCTTTAGGAACGACGAAGGCCTCGTGCGTGCAGAGAGGGGGGGCATCTACCCTAGAAATGAGGCCCTCCCGTTCCTCCTCGAGGAATTTCTTAGCAATTATGTCACGCTCCCACTTAGCCTTCCTCCTGGGCTTGTCTGGAATATAGGAGACCTCAACCCCTGGGTTAATCACCCTAAAACCAAAAGTGACCCCTATCAACAGATAAACCCAATCTGGGTCCCAATCGCCCCGAAGACATATTTCAGCGAACCACCTGCAAGGTTTAAATTGGCTCGGCTTGCCCGCTATCAAGTGGCTACAAGTGCAGATCCCGTCCACACAGGTGCGAGATACCTGAAAACTCTTTGGAGGCGCCCCCTTGGTTTCACTAACGTAGACTAGCAGGCCGCCCGATGCGGTCTGCTCTACAAATAGGCGATCCGCCTTGCTGGCGCCCTCAGGCTGCTCCCAGCGCAAGACCTTACTGCGATCATGAGTAAGACTGACCTCAACCCCCCCCGCACCGTCACAGATCTCGACCCCAGCTGAAAGATTTAGACATGGCATGCAATCATTATCAGAGAAGTTGCGATGTTCAGTCCGGTTAGGGTTGACAGTCCTAGAATCAATGCTATCTTTAGGATGATCACTGCTGCAAAGAAATTCAACATTGTGGCTATAGCCAGTAACGACCTCCGAATTGCGATTATTATCACCGATCCGGCAATCCCTCCCCAATTCAATCTTTGAGTCTCTTTCCCAATCCACTGTTCTGACCGGAGCGGAGCGGGGACGGGTCCGAATTGATGCCGGAAGGACCGTTGTAGTCGGGGGGCTATACTTGTTGAAGGTCCGACCACGTCAATCTTTACATTTTGACCTTTTGTGCGATTTAGCGCCACATCTTGAACAAGCGTGGGCGAAGCGGCACTCGTCGTCCGATCTTAGGCAGCCTGAATCGCCATTCCAGGCGTAACAGGCCTTCTTCGCGTTGTTGCCCGGTGATCTTCTCCGAGCACTGTATGTATTAGTCGCTTGTCTCTTGATCTTCATATTGTGTGGGCCGTAGTGTTCAATACTGTCAAAGGCAGGAGAGAGACTGACAGCCCGGGCAAGTAGTGCCAGGAACCCACAGGTGGTGGCGCTGGGGTAGGCCAGGACCAGGGCAAATCCGGGCAAGTCAGCGATTGGACAATATAATAACAGAAGCATATCATAATAATATTAAGATAAGCAAGCGAGAGCTCCGCCCCTTTTATATACGTATAATACATTATACTCTCTATATAAATGTATATATATACAGTCAAACGTCTCTAACCGACCACCTCCTCAGATCGACCACTCCCCTATATCGATCGCTTTATTTGGGTCCCAAAGGATCGCGCATACAATACCATTGTAACAACATTCCAACTCCCGAAGCCGACCACCTCCCTAAATGGACCATTTCAAGTTGATCCGATGGGTGGTCGATTTAGAGAGGATTTACTGTATGTATATATATATATATATATATATATATATATATATATATATATATGTATATGAAGAGTTCAGGAGCAAAACCCCCTAAACGCCAATCCAGAAATTGAGATAAACATTGAAATCAAACCTTCAAAGAGTTGTTTTATTATATTCCTACTTTGTTGTCGCTCTATAACCATGTGATCATAAGAACAGTAGAATTAGTGAGAATTAAAATTATTTTCAGGTAAAAATCTTCTACTAAAACTATATTTTTGGATTGGTGTTTACGGGGATTTGCGCATGAACTCTTCATATGCATATATATATTACATATGTAAATATATGCATATGTGTGATTTCCAGTGGTGAGGCAACAATGATTAATAATGCCGACGGCGACAGGTGGCACCAGCAGTCATAATATTCCACAGGTAGAATGAATGGTGAACCCTGAAAATAGGGCAGTGAAATGTAGCTAATTTTGCCCCAAGCATCGCGTGGTTATTGTGCTGAAATGTACATGCACGACACTAAAATGTACATTGAAGCCAACTTCTTTGTGCATTTCATGTAATACGCAACAAATGTGTGACGCACCTTGGGAAAAGGGTATCTTCATGTGAAGATCATGCTATTGAGAAAACATGAGTTAAATATCCAGAAACCATTATTTGGATGACATCATGTGGGGAAAGCGCATCTCTGTATGAAGATCCTGCTATTAGGAAAACATGTGTTCAATATCCAGAAACCATTATTTGGAAGACATCATGTGGGGAAAGGACATCATGTGGGGAAAGGACATCTCGTGCTATTACGAAAACATGAGGTCAATATCCAGAAACCCCTATTTTGAAGACATCATAACATGGGAAGCATTTCTTGAAGCTGACATACATTAAATGAGGAACTCGAGAGAGAGACACCTCAGTGGTAGCACAGAGAAACCTGGGTTAATGGTCATGCTTGTAAAGCAGTAAGCTGCTATTAGAATGAGCAAATTCCAGGAAATATAATTGGCTATTATCTATAGTAGTCTGACAAGTGAAGACGTGGGTCAAAAATATGATAAATTGTTATTGTGATTAAGCAAACAACATTATATCTTACAATAAAATGGCTTTAAAAAGTGTTTTAAAGTTTTGGGTAAATAAAATGTATTGTGCCCTTTTGTAAATTTTCACATTTTAACTTTAGAAAAAAAACATCATATAAGCATACCTATGTTTTATGGGATACATTAAATGCATGGATTATTGATAAGGTACTTAGCACACAGAGGCAGTAATAATTATTTGACTTGCTACCAAAAAAAAAGATGGACATGATGCCCTTTCCCCACATGATGTCTTCAAAATAATGGGTACTGGATATTGAACTCATGTTTTCGTAATAGCAGGATCTTCACATGAAGATTCCCATCGTAACGTGGAAAGCAAATGCACACTGCTTAGGTTTAGAGAAGGTTACAGTTATATGCCTGACAATATGAAGTATTTGGACCTAGTTGACGGTGCTGCCACCTGGTGGATGAATTTGCACCGAACTCCCATCCCCCACACCCCCATTATTGATGATGTGAGGTCAGCAAGCACGACTCTGTTTACTTGTGTCTGAAAGCTGGAAACTGCCACTTACATTCCAGAAAAAAAAAGAAAAAAAAAAGAAGCAATTAGTGCCTGGTAAAGAACACATGCAGCAATCACATAATTAAGAAGTGCATGACAACGGTATCATCTTAAGCTAAGATTCCTTACACGCGGCATGCGGTACGCGAATGCGGCAAGAAATCGAAACGCCTTGAAGTCAATGGCCTACATTCCTTACACGTGGTATGCGAATGCGAATGCGAATGCGAATGCGAATGTGAATGCGAATGCGGCAACTCGATCGGTCCCTGTAGCCATCGGTGCGGCATGCGGCATGTGGCATGCGGTATGCGAATAGAAACCATCAGTCGCATGTGTCCATTAGTTTTAGAGCAAGGGAGGCGACTTATCATTACGGAACTGTGTAGGTAAAAGTGTAGGCTCAGGCTTTCTATCGACAAACTGCCTATTCAAGCTTATAGGCAGTATAAATCTTCAACAACAAAACAAACAAAAATGAATTAAAATAAAAGATTTTTACATATATATAGAGTATATATATATATATCGACACCGGGAGACGGATGGTTATGGGATAGGTAAAAATGCTACCAGATCCACAGAAATAGGAATAGTTATCTATACTTTGGCAATTATAAAGGTAGGAACCCCCGTGTGAGACGGACGGCCGCATGCCGCATGCCGCGTGAAAGGAATCATCCCGTTTGCATACCGCATGCCGCATGCCGCATGCCGCATACCACGTGTAAGGAATCTTAGCTTTAGGCTGTGTGTGCTTTCCTCTGTGTTAGGCTCAAGTGGTTATTCTGTAAGTAGCCGGACGTAGCTCAGGTGGTAGAGTGTCCACCTGTGAAGTTGTCACTTATCGGATCGATCCTGCTCAGTGGATCCATTTGCAGTTTGGGCTATATTCCGTTCCAACCCTTGGTCATCAACTGCTTAATCAAAGGCTGTGGTCTGTACTGTCCTATCTGTGGGAAAGTGAATCTAAAAGACCCCTGGCTGTTTATCAAAAAGAGTAGCCTAGGTGGCGGCAGCAGGTTTGCTCCAAAGAAATATGTCAGAATGATGATAGGCTTGACATCCTCTTCTCTGGCCTCGCTATCCGCCCTCATACATTTTCCCCACCCATCCACTCAAAAAAGGGTGTTCTCTGTGGCGGAGTGGTTAGAGTGTCTGACTTTTTTCTAGGTCGGACTCCTAATCTGAAGGTCGTGGCGTCCCATCCCCCCATCAGAACCGCGGCCAGCGTCTCGGCCGTTGCTCTCATACCATGTCTATGTGGTGTGGGAGGTTAAAAATCCCTTGGGTCGGTAAAAGTGTAGGCTCAGGCTTTCTATCGACAAACTGTCTAATGGTGAAAACAAGCCTAATCAGGCTTATCCATGATGGTAGTATAAATCTTCAACAACAAAAAACAACAACAACAAAACTCACCCACTTTCCTCTACCTGCCCTCTTTCCTTAGCGATCAGACGGGATGGCCGAATGAGTTGAGCGTCCGTCTCCTGTTTTCGGAGATCGGGGGATCCATAGCTGGTGCTGGAGGCCTGCTCTCCCAGTGGGGCAGCACTATAAAGTCCCCATGATTGTGCGCTGTCACAAGTCAGTACCCATCCTGATATGACCTTAGATGTTGCTAGGATGTAAAATAACAAGCAAATAAAACAACAAATGAAGAGTTCAGATGCAATACCATGTAAAGGCTAATCCAAAAATTGAGTTTAAGGAAAAGGTTTTTACCTGAAAATAATTGTAAAGCTCACTAATTCTACTTTCACATGATCACATGATTATGGGGCAGTACACAAAACAGTAGCAATATAAAAATATAAACCTTTTGAATGTTTGATACCAATGTTTCTCTCCAATTTTGGATTGGCGTTTACGTGGTTTTGCGCCTGAACTCTGTAAATCTGTCCTTAGCCCCTCCCCCCCCCCACACCCACACCCACACCACCGCGCACACCACACGCCCACCACCGTCGATGCACTTGCACTAAGCCTTGATACTACTAATTTCCTAACCACACCCTATTCGACCATGTGTGTGTGTAATGATACCAGGATATGCACCATATGGTCAAACTTCTTCCGGGCCTCCAATACTAAAACCAGCCATTAGTCTAATTGAACAATATGAATAATTGAGCAATATAACATTGGCACATGTATATATTGGCATTTATTTTGTATTTACGTCGTTTTTTGCATGAATTTCGAATATTATGAAGTCCTTAGTGAAGCTATGAGATGTATAACTGTTAGTGTTGTCTGCTTATCTGCTAGGGTGGGTGGGATGGCAACAAAAAGTCTGTCAGATTCCTGCCTGGTCTGTTTGGGCAATCAGGACGAAGTGATTTCAATGTGCAGCTGCACAATGTTTAGTATATTTAAGAGAATTATGCCAGGTGGTGTATGAGTAGTTTGGTCTATGATAAATAAAATTTCTCAGTCTTCTTGTTCCATTTTCTGAAATAACTTGGCAGAGGTCAGAAAAGCATCCTCTCTTGATAAGTTTTAACCTATCCTCAAGATTCAAAAGGTTATGGTAACATTTTATGGTAAATGCAATTTCTCAGTCTTTCAACAAATGCAAACATGGGTATTGCAAAGCCTGAGAATGTCTTCTGCTAGTGTGGCAATCTATTATATCTACATTATCATTAATTGTCCATATTGCTGCGGCAATATGGGTAATTCGGGATAGAGGCAGAAGGCCCCTCCCCACTACCGAGTGGTTAGGATTCGACGTCGACACGGTTGACATGACGGTGCGGATCCCGACGGCCAAGCTGGACGACGTCGTCGGTGAGTGGGCCAAATGGGCACCTGGCACCAGAGAGTCCAGGAAGGACCTTCGGCACATTGTCGGCTGGCTCCAACACGTGGCCAAGTGTGTTCGACCTGCCAGGCGTTTCATGAATCGCATACTCATGGCTCTAAGGAGCGCCCCCTACACCAGTAAGCGTGCCGTAACCCACGAGATGACCCTCGACGTCGAGTGGTTCAAGGCCTATGCACATGCTTCCTACTCCGCCCACCACCGAAGCATGACTGGATAATAGAGTGTGACTCCTCACGCCTCGCAGGCGGGGCACACTTGCCAGCCGCACCATCACTGAAGAGTACCAGCCGGGGTACCTCGGGGATGGGCACAACATCGCCCAACTCGAGGCCATAAACCTTGTCGTGGCCCTTCACGCTCTCACACCAGCCAACCCCCAAGACTACGCCATCATCGTTAACACCGATAACCAAGCATCCCAGATCGTCCTCGAATCGGCCGCTGGGAGGGACCCAGCGCGATCTGGAGGTTTGCGGCTCTCAATTCCTGCGAGGTCCAGTTCATCCACAACCCTGGGGCCGAGATCGCCTTCGCCGATTCCCTCAGCAGAGCACCTTTCGGTCAAGCCGCGCGGCAGAGGGCGGATCGATTTGTGGACGACATGGACCTTATCCGCATACGTGTCCATCATGATTCGTCAATTGTCGCCGACATTGTCTAGCCTGGGAAGAGATACTAATTTGCCTCTCTCTCCCCAGGCACACAACAAGATCACCAGGACATAGTCCGCCTCTTCCTTGCCAGCCTCGATCATGGAACATGGTGAAACAAACATCTACAGCTCAAGGTTTACCACGCGCACACCCGGACCCAGGAGTACGACCCCATGCGGCCGACCCAGATCGATATAGCATCCTACCTGGCGCACCTCTCCGCATCCCTCAGGTCGCCCGGGGCCATCATGAACTACCTCAGCGCAGCCCGGACCTGGGTGAGGCTGAGGGATGGCAAGACACACAGCTTCAATTCCTACCTCATCTCCGTAATCAAGCACGGCCTCATCCGGACTTCGACCCACCTTCCGCGCCAGGCCCCGACACTCACGACCGACCACCTCCTCGCTGTCGTACGATACTTCAGCCGGGCCGGTGCCCGCGCCAAGGTCCTAACATCCACTCTCCTCGTCGGCTTCTTCTCCCTACTTTGACAAGGGAACCTCCTGGTAACCGGCCGCCCCGACGACCCCGGGCACACCCTGAGACACACCGACGTCCTCGCCGACACCACCCACCTCACCATCAAGGTCCGATCCACCAAGACCTCCACCCTTCACAGCCTTCGACGAGGGGACCGCCCAGGCCTGCACAGCTGCCGGCGCACCCCTCCAAGATGTCAGCGACCTTGGCCACTGGCGATCCTCAGCCGTCCATAGCTACATCCCCACCTTCACCGTGGCGATCCAGGCACTCTCCACACTATTTGGTTGAGGCCCGGGTCACCAACAGACTTTATTCATTATGACTTACTACCCACTTACCTTACCAAACTGATTACTTACTCATTATACTCATTACTTGATGATTACTCCTATTATCCTCTTAACTAGATATTCATTCACTTATATTGATTAATTACTGATTACCCATTGATTATCACCTTACATCCTACTCATTACCTTACCTTGATTGTTGATTACTACATTGCCTTACTACTTCCTTGATTAATAAATTTCCATACTATACTTCCGGCTCTTGTTCTGAACTGTCCATATTGCTGCGGCAATATGGGTAATTCGGGATAGAGGCGGACGGCCCCTCCCCCCCCTCCCTACCGCCCTCCCCCGCCATTCTCCCTACCCGACCTAACTCCAGGCGACGCCACCGTCGCCCCCGCGCCGGTGCCGCCCTGTCCACCCTCCCACGCCTCTCAGCCTCTCCACCTTACCTTCAGGCGGTGCTGGTACCCTCCCACCCCCCTTCACTTCCGCCGTACCCATACTCCTTCCACTTCTTCACCCGACGCCGGACCACCAACACCCTTTTTTCACCAGCCCACCCACCCAACTTACATCCTTAAGGGTTGAGGCCCAGGTCACCAACAGACTTTATTCATTACGACTTACTACCCACTTACCTTACCGAACTGATTACTTACTCATTATACTCATTACTTGACGATTACTCCTATTATCCTCTTAACTAGATATTGATTCACTTATATTGATTAATTACTGATTACCCATTGATTATCACCTTACTTCCTACTCATTACCTTACCTTGATTGTTGATTACTACATTCCCTTATTACTTCCTTGATTAATAAATTTCCATACTATACTTCCGCCTCTTGTTCTGAATTACCACAGTGTGAGGAAGCTGGATTAATTATACCGATTTGACTACTGTCAATTCACTCGTAAAATAGCTTGGATTTTTATAATGCGGCAAATATGTTTATTCGTCTGAACATACATTCTGTCCGCGCCGGAGCATTCGTCTTCCATCAGTCAAAACAATCATGCTTTAGTTATGGCCCTGTCACACTACGACGTATTGCATCAGCATATGCCCAATGGATTAAATCAATTTTATACGTCGAGACGCATCAAACTTTTTGGCACGGGGTGCAAAGGTGGACGTATAAATACCATATACACAACGTACTGAACGTATGCAGAATAGTGTCCGACCTATGGCTAGTGTGTATGGCCAGTGTATGTGTAGCATTTACATACTGTATACACAACGTGCTGAATGTATGCTGAACATATGCAGAACGTATGTCCGACCTATTGCTAGTGTGTGTCAGCATTTGAGAGTGTATCATATAACATATCAGAGCAAAGATGGCCAATGTATGGCCAACATATGGCTGATGCGCGTAAAGGAAGAAGGCAAGGCGGAAGTGGAAAAAACTAGGCGTTTATTGGACGCCTCGGGAAATAAGTCAACAGAGGAGCAAATGAACAAAGTAAACAGAGGAGCTCATGAGGAGCAGAAACAGAGGTACAAAGGAAAGGGCTCATGAGGAGCAAGTAGCAAGTAAATGTACATGGGCCCTCAGGGGGCAAAGTCAGAGTCCGGTAGTGAGTCTGGAATGAGTCAGTGAGGGGGGGCCGAGGAGCCCTCCACCTAGCTGGAAGAAAGAGGGTAAGAGATAGTTGGGTGGGTGGGTGGAGGAAAAAGGGCAGAGCGGCTGGGAGGCTGGAGGGCGAGTGACTGAGGGTGGCCGGCGGGCAGCCTTATAAGGGAGGGCTGGAGGGCGATGGCAGGTGAGGTGTGAAAGCAGCCGGCCCGGGGGAGGGCGAGGAAGAGGTGAGGAGCGGGCGTCGGGTGAGGCGAGAATGCTGCGCGACAGCCCGGGGCGGGGGAGGGTCTCTTCCTCTCCACGCATCAAGCGCAATGCTTCGCATTACCACCGATGCGCGAAAAGGAAGAAGGCAAGGCGGAAGTGGAAAAAACAAGGCATTTATTGGACGCCTCGGGAAATAAGTCAACAGAGGAGCAAATGAACAAAGTAAACAGAGGAGCTCATGAGGAGCAGAAACAGAGGTACAAAGGAAAGGGCTCATGAGGAGCAAGCAGCAAGTAAATGTACAGGGGCCCTCAGGGGGCAAAGTCAGAGTCCGGTAGTGAGTCTGGAATGAGTCAGTGAGGGGGGGCCGAGGAGCCCTCCACCAAGGCGGAGCAGAGGGCTCGAGGCGCGCCCGAGGGGGCGGGGCGGGGCACGATGCGCGCACCACCTCAGAGGTCAGGTTCCGTGTCTGGGCGGCGAGTGTCCGGGGCCTACGTCGACAGGGAGCGGGCGGCCAAAGAGAAAGGAGGCCCGCTCCTTGGAGAGATGCAATGAGGAGGTCCGGCGAGGGTCGAGCAGGGGGTCAGCGAAGTCCTCAGGGCTGGGTGGGGTGGGGGTCGGGGTCGGGTCGGGCGGGTTGATGAAGGCGGTGTCGTGGTCGGCGGCTGCGTTGTCTGGGGAGGGTTCCTCGCGAGGCTGGGCTGAGTCTGAGGCGTGAGGTGCGAAGTGGTGATCCCCGGCTCTGTCTGGGCGGCGTTTCGATCGGTGGTCGCTGGGGGCTTGTCGGTGGGGTTCGCGGGGCTGTCGGCAGTGGTGAGGGTGAGGCGCCGGGGAGGGCCCCCCGGGCCTGCCTGGGGGGGGCCGGCGGATCAAAAATCCACCGAGGCGGCCGGGGTCTGGTGCTCACGGGCTTGCTTGGTTAGACAGCCGGCCTCGCTGTGCATGGTTAGTTTGCGCCGCACGTTGGCGCAGTAGGCGCACACGTGCCAGTGCCTGTCCCCCACCTCGCCGTGGGGCTCCCCGACGGGGGCCCGATCGCACGAGGCGGGATCGTGGTTCCAGGCGGGGCACGGGCCCCGTGAGTTTGCCTATCGTATGTGATGCGGGTGTCGACTTGGGCCCGGGGCAGGTGTGCGCCTCGGGGAGGGTCGTCGCCTCGGGCGGGCAAGGTGAGGGCCTCCACCCTCACCAGGTTGAGGGCGATCGGGTCGTGCCATCCCTGGGGGAGTCTCCCGTCCGCGATCCATGTGAAGATCGTCTCTGAGTAGTTGCGGACGGTAGCCCAGGGGTAGATCAGGTTGTCCCTCAGCAGGGTGAGGTGGTGGTGGTGTAGGCCCCGGATGGAGTGGGTGGGGAAGTTGGGGTGGTCGATCAGGGTGAGAAGGGCGAGGCTATACTCGTCCTCAGTCGCCTCGCCCCTCTTCACCGGCTTCCTCTCGGGCCCCCTCTCCACCAGGTCTGAGGGGAAGATATAGTCTGACGGTGTACCTTGCCGCCTCACGGAGCGCCGCGCCTCGGCGGAAGCGAGTATCTCCCGCACGGCATCGGCTGCCGATGCTGGGGTGTGCTCGATCAGCTTCTCGTAATAGGTAGGCAGCGGAGCAGGGGCGGCTTGGCTGGCGAGGTGGTTGTACCGCTCGTACTGGGGGTGTACCGCCCCCAGCAGGGTCGCTTGAGGTGGCGGCGGGGGCCGGGCCCCGGCCGGGGCGCGCGCCCGAGGTGCCGGGGCGGGCGCTGTGGTGTAGGCGGACTGGCGCCTTGGTGGAGATGAGGGCGTCTCCGGCGGGTCTCGGGCTCCCCCCGACTCCAGGGCGTCCATATGGGCGTCCATACGGGCGGCAGTCTGGCGCTGCTCAGTCTCGAGGTGCTGGAGGGCCTCGAGGATCGCCGTCGTGTCGGCGCCCGAGGTGCGGTCCGAGGGTGCCGAGGGGGACGCCGGGGCCGAGGAGGGTGAAGCGCCCCGCGATGAGCTTGAGGAGGGTCCCGGCGTGGCCAGGGCGGTCGCCCAGGAGCCCTTGCGGCCCTTTCCTTTTCCTTGTCCTGGCATGCTTGGGGTGGCCTGAGGGGTTGCAGCGGTCCAAGGTGGAGTCGGCGTGGTGGAAGTCCAAATCAGGAAAAAGGGCAGAGTGGCTGGGAGGCTGGAGGGCGAGTGACTGAGGGTGGCCGGCGGGCAGCCTTATAAGGGAGGGCTGGAGGGTGACGGCAGGTGAGGTGTGAAAGCAGCCGGCCCGGGGGAGGGCGAGGAAGAGGTGAGGAGCGGGCGTCGGGTGAGGCGAGAATGCCGCGCGACAGCCCGGGGCAGGGGAGGGTCTCTTCCTCTCCACGCATCAAGCGCAATGCTTCGCATTACGACCAATGTGGCTTCCAGCGAAAAATGTTCACATTAAGCTCACAATACTCTCACGGTACGCTCGCAGAACGCCGGTGAACGTGTGGGGTATATGGAGGCATGGGATTGGCTCCCACCAAAGGAGGAGGGATCGGGGGGTGAGCTGTGTATTGTTTGCTGCACTCCCATCAATGACAGCAAATCAGTGCCACGGCGCTCATTCAACCCATTTAATTATGTGCTAAGATTGTAGTTGTTCAAAGTGTCACCTGACCATCGTATCATCGCTGGGATAATTTTAATCAAATTAATAATTAAAAAAAAAAGCAGCTGACCATCGACCTTGGATGTTTGTGTGAATTAACGGATGGACTCAATGTTTGGATTTCGATGTGTATAATAATAGATTTAATAATGAAGAGCTTAGGCGTAAATCCCCGCGAGTGCCAATCCAACATTTTAATTAAAATAAAAGATTTTTCCCAGAAGGTCATTTGAATTCTCAATAATTCAACGTTTCTTGTGATGTAATGATTATGCAGCAACGAACAAAGTAATAGGAATGTAGAAAACATAAGTTTTTGAAGGTTTGATTCCTATGTTTATATCAAGTTTTTGGATTGGCGCTTACAGGGTTTTGCGCCTGAACTCTAGTGGCTTATATGTCATATATTATAATACACATAAATTATTTCCTGTTCTAGCCACTGGTCACAATCCTGATAAAATAGACCTGACTCAACCAATTAGATTCCTGTCTTCCATTAATTGCTCATCATCATGCTGTCGGTCGCGATGCGACAAAGACTGCTTTCATTACTTAACTGCTGCTCTCCATTTAGCTCTCTGCTGTGAGAGTGATGTCCATGTGTCGGTCTTAAAGTCTCTCAGCTTCAGGTTTAACATTTCATGAAAGCTGCCTGCAAAAGTGTTGAACTGCTGCTGGCTTTTGCAAGTTACCAGCGGCACTCTCTCGGGGAGCAAATAGAGGTTTCACACTGGCAAGAACATGTCCAGACAGATGCAAAGCTATTTGTCCCTGCAGTGGCTGGTCGGGAGATGTTGGGAGTTAATTGTTAATAACAACACTATTTGTGGTGATACCGCTGGTTACTGTCCCAACTTACTTCCACAGTCTGCTACCTCTCGACTGTGTACCACTTTTAGGACATGGAAACCGAAAGTGAAAACATTCAAAATAATAGCAGAATCGATATTCCTATGAAGATTTCGATGTTAGGAATATGGCACAGTTGATTTTCTTTGCCCCCGCTTGGATTTTGATCTTATATAAATTGAGAAAGCCATTAAAATTAACTGTGTAACAACCATCCATAACATTTAAACATGTATCGATATATTCATTTTAGCACACGCAACCAATTCAAACAAGATTTATTGATTACAGTTTAGGAAAGAAAGGTTGTGTTTTACACACACACACACAAGTTGGAAAAAAACATTTAGGTAGATGCATGGTGTTGATATGGAAATCTTGACATATTCCTTTTATACACCAAATTACATAAGCATATTTTGGATAGATTAAATACATGTCGTGTTTTTAACATATTTAATTCACAAAGTCAACAATAACCATTTCACTTACAGAAGCGCGTCTTCGTTTCGGATTAGCGCCGATGGCGGCGCCACCGGTTGTATCAATAGTGGGGCCAGTCACAGAGTATGACACCAGATAGCATGTAAAAAGGAATAATAACAGAAACTCCCTTCGACACCTTTATATATACTCGCATAATTGCTGATGGATCACATATATATTACATATATATATATATATATATATATATATATATAATAATTCTTCCGAGCGAGTGGAGTGTCAAACACTGCGCACGAGGTGGAGCGGTGCATGCCGGACCCCCCCCCCCCAATAAGGGGGGGGAGAGGAGGCACTACAGAGCTTATTACAGGCGATAAGGGGCTTATCACTATCCATATATACATATACATATATATATATATATACGTCCACAGATGACAGGTGAGAGTTCTGTTGATGTGTGAGAACAATGTACAATGGCATAAGTTCAGGGACCAGGAAATTCCAAGATGGCGGAACACAGGACAAGATTACCTCCATTGGAAATTGTACACAATGTTTTAAAGTAACGGAGTATGCTTCGCAGCGACCTCTGTACCGCGCCAGCATCTCCTCATGTAAATATAGGTCATCAAACATATATATATATATATTCAGTAGTCTCCCAAGTATTCAGGAAAGGGTTGACAGGAATCAGTAGAGCTGGAACGAAAGTGATGGCGAGAATCGGTAGAGCTAGTGGACACTTATAGGCAGTATGTGTAAGTTGCTGCTGTGAAAGTATAACGTCTGAACACTTTGAGTTCTGGATACTTAATGCTTTATGACCTACATATTTCACTGTTGTTTTGCATATCAAAGATTTTGAATCGTTTAATTTTAAATTTACCGACCGGGCTCGGCCAAGCACTGCTTTCAGTCTGTTGTTGTTTTCCTCAACGATTGACCCATATACCAGAATGTTGTCTGTAACTATACCTATCCTGGGTATATCGCCCATGATGTGGCACATTTCCTGAATGACAATGTCCCCGGCTGTTTTGATGCCAAATGTTAGACGGGTCTACCTGTACTGGCCCCATGGAGTATTAAATGTACATAACAGTGAACTTTCGTAGTCTAGTTTGATTTGCCAATACCCTGTCATGGTATCTAAAAGTGAGAAATATTGTGCTTTGCCGTTTGGGTGATAATTTTCTCAATAGTTTTAGTGGGGAATGGTTCTCTTTTGATGGCTTTGTTCAATGTTGTTGAACCCAGACCGAGTCTTATTTTGTTAGGATTTTTAACAATGGTTATGGAATTTACCCATTCAGTTGGCTCATTTTGTTTGACAATAACACCCATTTTTACCATGCGTTTTAGTTTGTCATGCACCTTATTTTGTATTGCATATGGAATCCTCCTCGGTGGGTCGACAACAGATTGTACAGATTTGTCAATATGAATGACCGCATTCGATTTTATCAGGCCAAAACCTTGACAAACATCTTTATGTTTGCTTACCAGATCGTCGGCTTGAGAGCTGTGGACGTTGTTCGGGGTGGAAATGTCCTTCGGCATGCTAGAGTTCACCTCATCAACCCGTGCCAACAGGTTCAACACAAAACAAGCCTGTTTACCCAAAATAGGTTGGCAGTCCCACACCACTTAGAATACAGAGTCTTTGCCGTCCATCTCGACAGAAGCCTTGCCATCGGGAGTGATCCAATGCACTGAGAATGTCATGAGTGAACACCTGCTTTTCGTCGGTCGCACCGATGCGATCCTGTCGAAGATGTTCCTCAGAAGAACGTTCGCCTCCGAGCTTGTGTCAAGCTTGAACTTGAATGAATGACCATTCACTTGGATGGTCGCATACCAGAGCATGGTGTCTTGTTTGGTGTTGCGCTCGGTAACACCCAACAAACAGATCCATCATCAACACATTGACTTCCGCCGGATCTGGGTCTTGTTCGATGTTGTGAGGGTCGGGTTCTTCCATGGTCAACTCATTGACCCTGCCAAGTTTGCTCCGGCAAACCTTCCTGAAGTGCCCGACCTTCTTGCAGGCAACACAAATGTTGCCCTTCGCTGGACAAAATACATGTCGGTGTTCATAACAACAGTTTTGTCATTGAATCTTGAATTCGCTTGCACAGGTGGCATTTCCACCCTTCCAAGATGGCAATTTCCAAGATGGCAGCCCAGCCGGGCGAACCACCGGTGCACTGGTATGCGAATTTGCATATCTCTTCAGATCATCGATTTTATTTTTTCTTCCAACTGGTCAGCACTAAATTCACTGAGTTCACACGTATTAATACACTTTTTGAGTGTGAGATCGGCTGTTTGAAGCATCATGTTCTTGACACCAGCAACCAAACGATCACGCAAAAGCAATTCTTCAAACGGTCCATATTCACAATCTTTCAGTCTGTCCCTGAGGGCCGTAATATATGTGGACATATTTTCACTGGCTTGATTATGTGAGTTGAAATGGTAACATATTATTATTAAGTTTGATTTACCAGTACAGTATGCTTGAAATGCCTCCGTTAACAGCCCGACCTTGTCCTGCTCGGCAAAAGTGATGGCCATGTTGGCGAAAACTTCCTGGGCTTCTTTGCCTGCGATGTGAAGGAAGATACAGCATTGCACTCGTTCTGTTTTCGTAACAACTCCTGAAGCTGTGGCATATATATTATATTCTCTGATCCATGTTTTCCAGTTTGATCGTGCATTGTTGCAAAGGATGAGCTGATGTGGCAGTCTGAGGCCCGGCAGTGTGTTTCAGGCAGCATTATCCTTATCTGTCGCCATGTGAAAGTACGACATCTGAACACTTTGACTTCTGGATACTGAATGCTTTATTCACCGTCCAGGGACCTGAACCGCTGGCACCCTGTGCCTTTACGTCATCCATTTACATATTCCTTTGTTCTCTGCTAGTGCCTGGATGTCTTTTACACATATATTACAGCTGCCAATGGATCGCGGACCTACTGGATAAGTCAACTTATGCTGCCAACAGATGGTGAGCCTGCTTATGCTTATGCTATGTGGCGAAACCCCTGATATTTATATTTATATATATATATATATATATCAGGGAGGTCGACCTTCAGCAAGATAGTGGCGGTCACATGGGCAGAATCAGTCACGCGGAATCGAGATGCAGGTGGAGTCAGCCATGTCTAACCGGTGGGGTTTTGCAAACAAGAAAATCAGAAAAGAACATATTGGTAGTTGCCTTATTCTTAAGTATATAATAAATTGAATACCATATGTATATACATATATAATATATATTTGTACATATAACTGAAGACCTCTTTTCCGAAACGTGATAAGCGCCAATCCAAAAAAATGAGTTTCTAGGATAGGGCATAAATAGGTAGGTGTGGAAAGGGTGATTGCATTAGGGAACTTCGGTAGTGTAATGGTTAGCATGCTATCCCCGGAATGACCAGAAGTGCTAGGTACAATATTTCCCATTTTCCTCACTCCCCATGACACTGGTTGCTATGACCATGTCCCTGTAGAATGTAATCTAGATTGTGTTTTCAAAAAGTCCTCTTCACATATATAAATACAAGAGGATCTCATTATATATATATATATATATATATATAAATATATATATATATATAATGAGATCATATATATATATATGTATATAAATATATATATATATATATAATGAGATCATATATATATGTATATATATATATATATATATAAGAGCTCTTTTCCAAAACACAATCTATGAACTTGGTATTGGCATTGCAAACCTATTTTTTAGATTGGCGTTATCAAATTTTTGGAAAAGTGCTCTTCAAGTATGTATGATGAATAATTCTGGAATAGACATTATTCCGACACAGTTCCAGCTATGACGAGTGTGCAACTAATGATACCCAAATTAGTTCCTGTTCTTGATTGATTGATTGATTGATTGATTGATTGGTGGTTGCTTTGCGCCGTGTCTGCAGCATAGGCCATATTCATGGTGAGAAATGTTTGTTTTGTTCAAACCATCGCTTTTACATGTAAAAGCATACAAACAATTTTGTGTCAATGGACACTCATGAATTTTGTAAACTCACAATCATATAGTTTCTGGTCAAGCTAAATAAAATTGTAAATGATAGTATTATTCACTGATGAAATTTGTTTAAAAACCTATATGAGGTGGTACAAACCAGCTGCCTTCAGAAAGGATCAAATGTTTTCTAGTTGTACTTTAGTAAAAAGGTCATGCAGGTGGAGTCAGCCGTGTCTAATATCTTTACTATTTGCAGTGTAAAATTGTTGGCGCAGTGCCATGAGCAGATGACGAAAACATGAAGTTAGACCACACGACAAATATACAAATTTAAAAAATAGATGCATAGTTCCTGTTCTAGCCACTGGCTCCACTGGCGCCACCGGCGAGTGGGCATCCCTGCTTATAGTGGTCCAAACCAGCCGGAATTTTACATTTTATATGTCTTAAACCCTCTGTTCTATTTTGAACTGACCTCGGCTGAAAGATTGCTGTGATTTTGTACTCATTGAGAATGGGAAATGATGACAGTTGGCTCCGCACCCCCCCCCCCCCTCACACCACCACCCGTCGCACACACCTCACCCAATATAAGAGCACAGTTTATACAGCAACCCACCACCTTAGCCAATAATACTGAACTCACCCCTGATAGCTAACCCACTAGCACACTAAACCTCCATCTCAATTTACTGATATGTCCTACCTCGGTAACTCCAGAGCTCCTTATCTACAATGTAATGTACATGGCTGGAAGACCAGCGCGTCGGTGCTGAAAAAAAGTATGTTCTGAGGAATAAACAGTTTTACCAAAAACTCATGGATTTTTATTTTAGATTTGTTGTAGCGATGGGTTCTTAAGCCCCAGTCACACATAGCTGGACGAGCCCCGGATTTTGAGCCGGACCACCCACGGACCAACGGCCCGGACCACCCCCGGACCGCCCCGGAACGGCCCTGGATGAGCCCAGACTGGGCAGGACCGGCCCCTGACTAACCCGGACGAGGCCGGACCACCCCCCGGACTGCCCCGGACCACCCCCGGACTATCCCGGATCACCCCCGGACAGTCCGGGAGTGGTCCGTGGCTAGGCCGGGGGTAGTCCTGGATAGTCCGGGGATGGTCCGGGTCAAACTGTGGCTCAAAATGACCCGTAGCACCCCCGGACCACCCCGGTCCACCCCGGACCACCCCCGAATTACCCGGACCACCCCCGGACCACCCCCAGACCACCCCCGGATCATACTGGATTGAGCCGGTGTCGTGGTATAAAACCCCAGCCCGATCACAGCCCCTGCCGTGAAGACAGTTGACTAAGCATTTATTTTTGTAAAATAAATTTAAAAGCTTTCATTGGATCGATTAAAAATATCTTAATGCGCGATTGAAGAGGAAGATCTGAAGTATTTAATGTAACCTAAGAGCAATTTATGCTGAAAGTATTAAAAACAGAGATAATAGTGAAAGTTGGGATATTCTGAGTGTCAGTGCAATCTTCATACAGAAAAAGTGAAATATCTCTAAAGCTACACCACTTAGAAACAAGCTGCTTGGTACACATATAGAAAACATATTCGACGGATAGATTATATTAAATTTATACGGTTAGGGTTGTGCATTTCTATTAATCTTTAATAGACACTGGCAGTGTGTATTCGTTCTGCAGCCGAGCTGCGCCTGTTTACAAACTCCGTGCATGCGCAGAAGCCACGGCAGGGGCTGCGATCGGCCGGGGTTTTATACCACGACACCGGATCGCAAAATCCCCTGGACCGCCCCGGATGTTTTAAACATTTTAAAACATCCGGGGCTGAGCCAGGATGGCGCCGGACGAGCCACGGATCAGGCCGGATCAGGGAGGGTCGCCACGGATGACCCACAGACGAGCCACGGATCGCCCCGGACCACCCCGGATGGCGGTCCGGGGCTCGTCCGGCCCCTGATCCGGGTATGTGTGACTGGGTCTTTAGTATTACATACCCTGTTGTTGTTGTTGGTATATAGTCAGCCAGCAGTTCGGAGCCATGTCTAGATTGGTTGCTGTTGTTTTACATCCTAGCAACATCTAAGGTCATTTCAGGACGTGTACCGACTTGTGATAGTGTGGAATCATGGTGACTTTATAGTGCTGCCCTACTGGGAAATCAGGCTGCTGGCAGCATGACCCGATATCCCACTCAGTCACATTATCCTGACACTGTGCTAACCAGTCCTTGTCCTATCGTATTAATGCCGAGCTCCAGGCTAGGAAGCGACAAGTATCAATTTTAAAGTCATTGGTTTGACTCAACCGAGAACCAAACTCCCGACCTTCCGCACGCGAGGACTGCGCTCTACCGATTAGGCCACGGCGTCAGGTGCCATGCCTAGAGGCTGTAATTGGAATGACTTGTAAGGTGTGAGCTGAGTAGAAAAACTGATATCCGGTGTACTGTAAGTTTGGTGTAAATACACATTCCCCTCTAATGGCCCAGTCACACGTTACCGGACTGGGGAACCGGACGAGAACTGGACACTGTCTCCGGTACTGTACGGCGATATCCGGTACATGTTTGGTACCCATCCGGCACAAAAACTGTGGTGCAAGTTTTGAACATGCACAAAACTTCTACCGGACACGGCCGGACTGACGTGTCCGGTTGGTGTCCGGTTTGTCCGGTACATGTCCGGTACCCATCTGTACATGTCCGGTACCCATCCGTAGGTGTCCGGTGTGTCTGTTTTATCCGGTACATGTCCGGTACCCATCCGTTATGTGTCCGGTTCTCGTCCGGTTCTCGTCCGGTTCTCGTCCGGTACATATACGGTACATGTATGGTACTTGTCCGGTCACCCGGTGGCAATTGACCCAATTCCACTCCATTTCGATACATTTTGATACATTTTGTGTATCAGAGAGCATCTTTATCCGGTGGTCTCCGGTACTCAGTCCCGTACGGTGTGACAGGCGCTTAAGGCACCACCTACCTCTGTCAATGCAAAGTTCCCACTCGATGTCCATTAACACCAACACGCCTCCACCATCAGTCAAGTGCCTTAGTCAAACCAATGACTAATAAAAATTGATACTTGTCGCTACCTAGCATGGCACTCAGCATTAATAGGATAGGACAAGCAAGGACTGGTTAGCACAACATCAGGATAATGTGACTGTTTGGGATATTGGGTCACGGTGCAAGTGGACTGGTCTCCCAGTTGGGCAATATTATAAAGTGGCCATGAGTGTCCGTTGTCCCGATATGACCTTAAATGTCAGAAGGACATAAAACAACAACAAACAAACAACCCATAATAGCGTAGTAGTCTAAAATGACCCATCAAGGAACCACGTAAATAGGTAGTTGTGGAAATGGTGATTGCATTAGGGAACTTCGGTAGTGTAATGGTTAGCATGCTAGCCCTGGAATGGCAAGAACTGTGGGTTTGAATCCTGCTCTGGGTAAAATATTCCAATTTTCCTCACTCCCCATGACACTGGTTGCTATGACCACGTCCCCGTAAAATGTGCATGATGACTGTTTGCATAGTCCGATGAAAACATCAAATTTTAAAAACCAAAACAATTATCTAGATTTGATTCTACATATCTACCTTAGATATAGATAAAAGATTCACCCCGTACTTCCAGTACAGGGGTGAACGACAACGTAGTCTAAATACGGGCGAAAATAGCATTAGTATGGAACAAGAAGTAGAATGCCTGGCACCAGTGTCAAATGGGTACATATATCAACACAGAGTTGGTGAAATGGGAGAGAATGCAAAAAGACAAGATGGCAGCCAGAGAACACCGTTGATTTCACTTTTAAATTGCATTAAAGTATATGTTTTATTATATTTTCCAACTCAAAAGTAGGGGGTAAACATGAAGACATACACAAAGAATAAATGTTGCTTCTTAGATTGTGAAATTAGGCTCTCATAACGACTCATTTCATTAGCCCGATTTTTCTACCGTTTTTATATAAGGCTGGTCTTCACCTGTGTACTACAAGTACCGGGTGAATCTTGTATCTACCTTAGATACTGATGCATTCATTAAACATGTACAGGCACATAGAAGGGAACACTTAGTCAATTAATAGAACCTGTTACTGCAGGAGCCTATGGTGATAGAGTTTTGGCAAGCTTGCCAAAATTAATTTAGCATGTTTCCATTTCAAATATCTCAAAAGTTTGAGACTTAAAATAAAAGTTACTTCAAACTAAAGTAAGGTAGATTATAATGAACAACCTAATATGTTTATCTCAGAAAATGAGAGAAACTCAAAAACCATCGGACTATGCAACTTTAACCTCCCCTGGGTATGTATATTTAGACATAGCATATATGCATGTAATTGTAAGCATCAAACAACTTATGAAATAACCATTTAAGACTTAAAACTCCAAGGGGGTGAGAGCATAGTAATCTACACTGACCTCTCAGACAATCGGTCACATAAACAGTTAGGTTTGGATAGGGTGATTATATCAGGGAGCCTAGCTAGTGTAATGGTTAACATGCTTGCCCCGAAATGGCAAGAAGTGTGGGTTCCACGGCACTTGTGTATCACGGGGCCTGCTTAAAGTTGCATAGTCCGATGAAAACATCAAATTTTCAAAACAAAACACTTATCTAGATTTGATTCTACATATTCAACTTAGACACTGGTGCACTTATTAAGCAGTTGTTGCTGCATAGAAGGACATAATAAGTAAATTAATATAAACCATTACTACTGAAGTCTATGGTGTCAGAGTTTTGGCATGCTTGCCAACATTATTTTAGCATGTTTTGATGTCAAATATCTTTAAAGTTAATTCAAACTAAAGTAAAGTAGATTATAACGATTAGTATAATATATTTATCTCAGAAAATTGCACAAACTCAAAAGCATCGGACTATGCAACATTACTCACAACAACTGTCTGTCTATTGTGAAAATAGATGACTGCAACCAGTGGAAATTACATCTTGGATGAGGTTTTAGTATCACTTTTATTTGGTAAGCATATTTTTTATTTTCTCCAATGTAGCTGTATCTTAATTGCAAGGCTGATTTACGGGTGTTTTTTTAATCCTGTGGGGGCATTTGCAACGCAACCTAAGATGAATTTTAGAATAAAAGAACAAGAAATATGTGCGTAGTTGGGGGTGGGGGGGATGGGGAGTCTAGGATCTATGCTAGAATACTATACTGTCAGAATAGTTGGTAATGGATCTTGACACATGTGAAGGTTGTGTGATCTATGGTTCAACTATGCAGATGCTATGACATGTGTGTATATATGTAAGTGTGGGGGAAAGGGGCGAGTAGCGGGGATGTGTGGTGTGTGAAGGGGGGATGGGGAGGAGCGCATTAGCTGGGGGTTAGGGATGGGGGAGGGGGCGGGTTGCAGGATCGATGGCTGTGATGAGCTGGGTGATGGATCAGCAGAGGTCAAAGTTCAGCATGATACAAGATTAGCTGTCACTTAGGTTGCTTAGCTGGTGTCACATGTCTGACTGTCACTGTCAGGCGCATCTTGCCCAGTCAGATCATGTCCATGGACGGGTGGTACCCGGGTGGTGGGGTTACTACTCTGCCTCTTTGCATAATGGGCTGTATCCACAGCTGAAGGGCCGGGCGCGGTGGCCGAATCGGTAGAGCGCAGGCTTCCAGTGCGGAAGGTCAGGATTTTGAATGCCAGTCGAGTCAAATTGATTACTTATACAATTGATGCTTGTCGCTAGCTAGTCTGGCACTCTGCATTAGTAGGATATGACAGGGACTGGTTGGTTCAGTGTCAGGATAATGTGACCATGTGAGATATTGGGCCATGGTGCCAACAGCCTGGTCTCCTAGTGGGGCAGCACTATAAAGTTGCCATAAGTGTGCACTGTCACAAATCGGTACCTGTCCTGATATGACCTTAAATGTTGCTAGGACATAAATGGACAAAATACGAGGTGATGGTGTCTTAACTTATATATATATGTATATATATATATATGAGTCAGGATCACGAAAAGAGGCCAATTGGGGGAAGTTGTCGGTGTCGATCATTGGATTTCGGCGTCGAACAGTATAATTATAGTTTAGCATTGACAGAGGTATTGGAAATTCCTTAAATCTATCCCGAATGTGAAGGTAGAGAAAACACAACTACCTTCTTTGTTTCTAGGATAATTTAATATAAAACGAAGAAATGCACAACACTTTAAGAATTGTGACGCCGACATCTGTTAAAGTTGTCGGCGTCGATCATTGGATGTCGGCATCGATCGGCATACTTATAGTTTAGCATTGAAAGAGGTGTTGCAACATCCTTAAATTTATCCTGAATGTAAAGTTAGAGAAAATACAACAACCTTATTTGTTTCTAGGATAATTTAATATAAAACAAAGAAATGCACTACACTTTAAGAATTGTGACGCTGAGATCTTAAATAAATCACCAATTGGCCTATTTTCGTGAGGCTGACTTATATATATATATATATATATATATATATATATACATATATATAAACTGATGCCCCTAGCCCAAACAAAAATATTCTAGGGCGCAAGTGACAGTGTAGCGTCCAGTATAGAACTTAGAAGCGTGCCCGCGGTGGAGCCACCGGTCACCTGGTTGGAGGGGGGCCATACATCAAGTAAGCCACCCCATCAGTAATAGGGTAGGAAATAAACATATAATCCCCTCCGTGCCTTTATACTCACATAATGCTTATACATCACATATATTGATATATATGTGTAAAAAACATGAAGGCAATGAGGTATCTATAGGCTATAGGCGATTCAATATTCGTATTAAGTAAGTAGTACACAACTTTGCAATAACACCAGTAGTGATAACAACCGTAGAGATATCCAGTATTAATAACAACAGTAGTACATGTTTTTACTAAAGTAAAACAGGAAAACATTTTAGCCTTTTTGAGGGCAGCTGGACTGTACCACCTCATATAGTTTACTAAATAAATTCTATCAATTATTAATACAACTTTTCTTTTTCTATGGGAATTTGTTTCCCTTGACCACAAATATATGAGTGTGAGCTTTCTAATTTAATGAGCGTCTATTGGCACATTATTGATTGTCTGCTTTTACATGTAAAAGCGATGGTTTGAACAAAAAACAAACATTTCTCGCCGTGAATATGGCCTAAGCTGCCGACACGGCGCAAAGCAACCACCAATCAATCAATCAATCAGTACATGTAGCAAAAATAATGTAATTACAATCAGATTTATATAGCTATATCTATATAACACTGATTGTAACTATATATATATGGCTAGATATCTGGCTCTTCCGTCCAAAGTAGTACACATCAACATTTTAATACAAAACATAATATTTTTTCGCCGAAAAATAGCAATATTTTATTAAACAAACAACAGGTTTTACCTGACTGACACCTCCCCCCCCCCCCCCTACCGGGCCTGGGGGCCGAATCGGTAGAGCGTGGGCATAGCGTGCGGAAGGTCAGGAGTTCAGTTCCTGGTCGAGTCAAACCAATGACTTTAAAATGTATACTTGTCACTTCCTAGCATGGTGCTCAGCATTAATAGGATAGGGCAAGGACTGGTTAGCTCAGTGTCAGGATAATGTGAGCTCAGTGGGATATTGGGTCATGGTGCTAGCGGCCTGATTTCCCAGTGGGCCAGCGGCAGCACTATAAAGTCGCCAGGAGCGTGCACTCTCACAAGTCGGTACCCGTCCTGATATAACCCTAGATGTTGCCAGGACGTAAAACTCCAACAACCAACTAACCCCCCGTCCCACCCTGCTATTGAATGCTGTGTAACTTCGTGAAACTGTTGACAACTTTGGATGACCCCCTTACCAAAATTTAATGTAGTCTTTAGTTGTGCTGTGTGAAAAAGTGCTGTTAGTGGGTTTTTTTTATTTGAATGCGTGACTTCCGGTTTGAAGTTGGGGTGTGGCACCGTATTCAGTGTACAAAGTAAAATGTAAATGGCAGCCGTGATGAAAGATATTGTGATGAAAAGCGACGTAAAGAAAATGGTACAGGATCCTCTTAGTTACAGGGATGTTCATCTTGGGTGTACTCTGATGTGTTAGAAATGGAATGAATGGTCAGTTTCTGCCATACTTTACGTCAATTAAAGTTGCAAAGTTTGAGTTTCTTCGCATTTTTAAGATAATATATTAGATTCATCGTTAGAAACTACCTTACTTTAGTTTAAATTATCTCTTTTTATGCATATCTAACATTGGACATATTTTGAATTGAAAACATTCAAAATTAATCTTGGTGTGCACATTGAAATTGTGACACCATGTGATATTAAGCATATGTGCCTTGTGACACTGATAGGGCATATAATTAATTACAAGATCTACAATGTATTCTTTTCATTTGTATTCACTTGGAATTATTTTTTAGATATAAGTAGAATAAATGCATCTCTTACCAATTCAACTATATCATGATATCGGTCGTATGTACTCGGGGTAGTAGTCCAGAACTGTCATTATCAAAACTTGCAAACTTGTTTTGATAATTCACCAAGGCGGAGAGAGTGTGTGGTATAGTGGTTTTTATTTCATGCAAGATAGAGAGAAGGGCTTATGGCCGAAATGAGCATTATGTAACAGTGAGCATTATGTAACATCAGTCAATCAGTTCAATGTCATCAAAGGTCAATATCCGAGGTCAAGTTCAAGGTTCAGAAATGTCAAGGTCAGGTAGGCGGGGCTCGAACCCTCAACCCTACCCGTCACATGTCTTCCCAGCGGTGTGGGTGGTTGGGGGAAGAAAGGGTAGGTGTTCTCGTGTCGGGTGGTTAGGCGGTTGTGTGGTTTGAACCTGGCGGGGTTCGGTCACGTGATCGTTTTGGTAGGAATTTTGACTCCCGGGAGTATGGAGCCGTTAGGGCCCTGGAGGCAGTGGCGGACGCTAGTTCGGGGCGGATCCGCCATGGGGTGTGGGGGTGCTGGGCCAGTAGATATTAATTCCAGGGTGCCCTGTAGATGGTGCCACCATAGCCATTCATGTTGGCCCCACCTCCGCCCTGTGAATTACGCATGTTAGGACTAACATGTACAATGACAGTAAGATACCTCCATCGTGCATGAAGTACATATCATGCAATACACTTTAGCACATGAAGCCAGTGTGCAATCATGGCGACTTCATAGGGCTGCCCCACTGGGAAATCAGGTCAGCAGCACCATGACCCGATATCCCACTGTCAGATTATCCTGACACTGAGCTAACCAGTCCTTGCCCTATTCTATTAATGTCAAGTGCAAGGCTAGGAAGTGACAAGTATCAATTTTATAAGTCAATGGTTTGACTTGACCTGGAACCGAACTCCCGACCTTCTGCACGTGAGTCCCGCGCTCTACCGATTCGGCAATCGCGCCCGGTCCCACTGGTCAGGAGTTCGAATCCGAGTTGAGTCAAACCAATGACTTGCACATGAAGCACATCACAGTATAAGAGCTAAGACGAAAACCAATCTCAATATTCCTTCAATTATAAGGTGTCCATCATGCATAAAGCCCCAGTCACACCTACCAAAGACCCTATAATACTAAGACGGCTCACTCCCTATCTCTCCAATGGTAATGTAAATTTTGCAGTGCCACCTTGTGGTGGGCTTCATCCGGCCAGCTGCTGGTTGGTGTTTCACATGTAAACACATACAATTATATTATACATGAGATAGGTAAGTATGAATACACATCAATATGAAATTGCTATGAACAAATACACATGATCATCAGCATCATCATCAGCATCACCATCATCACACATCTTTCACATTCATATAATCATTTATACATATAATATAGCACCTGTTTAACCAAGAGAACAGCCAGCGCACCAAGTGGTGGGTTTGATCATTTTGATTACACAGTACGGGCTGAGTGAGCCGTCTTAGTATTATAGGGTCTTTGCACCTACCCGGACGAGCCCCGGATTTTTAGCGAGACCACCCCCGGACCAGTCGCCCGGACTGTCCCGGACAGCCCCTGATAAAATCGCTATTTTGGTTGTTTTTGGCCTCACGGTCACACCTACCCAGACCAGCCACGGACTAGCCCCGGACCAGAGGCCGGATCGCCCCGGACTGAGCCGGACCCCCCGTGGACTACCCGGTGTATCCACGGAGTAGTCACGGATCAGTCCCGGACTGGAAGTGGACCTGCTCCTGCTATATGTATACAAAAATGGGGCTCATCCTGAACTGATCCATGGTAAACTGGGCTAACCATGGCTGATCCTAGATAAAAGATTCACCCGTTGTAGTACACGGGTGAAGACCAGCCTTATATAAATACGGGGGGAAATAGTGTTAGTATGGAAGTGAGGCTCCAGTATGAAAGTGAGGCTCCAGTAGTGTCTCCAGCATCAAATGGATAGTTCTAAGGCACAGAGTTGGTGAAATGTCTAGAGAATGCAAAAAGACAAGATGGCGGCAGTAGAACGCCGTCAATTTCACTTTTAAATCTTATTAAACTAGATATTATATTATATTTTTCAACTCAAAAGTAGCGGGTAAATAATAAAACATACATAAAGAAGAATTGTTGCTTGTTAGATTGTTAAATTAGGCTCTCAATTCTTTGACCCGTTTTTTCGCCAGCTTTTACATAGGGCTGGTATGCACCCCTCCTGTGGCTACTGCAGCAGTACGGGGTGAATACTGTATCTAGGCTGATCCGCGCTCATCTGGCTTGTCCGGGTCTTATCCGGCCAGTCCGGAAGTGGTCCATGGTTACGTCTGGGCTAAAATGTAGTTCATCCAGGTTAAAAAAACGCCTGGACAGCCCCGGATTGGCCCGGACGCGACACGGGCTACCCCCGGTCCACCCCCGGACTATCCGGACCACCCCCGGATTACACCCGGATCATTCTGGACGATGCCGGATCGAGCCCGGATCGCAAAATCATCCGGACTGCCGCAAATGTTTTAAACATTTTAAAACATCCAGGGTGGACCTCGGATGAGGCTGGACCAGCCATGGATCACCAAGGATCACCAAGGATCATCAAGGAGCAGCCACGGATGATCCATGGATCACGCCGGATAGCCACGGACCACGCCAGATCATGGTCCGGGGCTCGTCCGGCCCCTGATCCGGGTGGGTGTGACTAGGGCTTTAAGCCCATATCATGCAATAAACTTTAGTATATGAAGCCATCCGAGTACACCACATGACATTAGAAGAGCCAAGACAAAAATCAATCTCAATAATTTTTTTTTTTTTTTTTTGGTAAAGTATTTATTCATCTGAATATGACATTTGTCAGCGCCGGAGCACTGGTCTTCCGGCCAGCTTACTATTGGAATTGACATTCTAAATAATCTAAGTTTGATCAGTGCTGTATTAGTCACAGCACCGATCATGTAGAATTAAGGGAGTGGCTCCTGCTGTATAATGTACAGCACCAGTCACTGCGGTTCATACAAAAATGGGGAGCAGCACCGAGTAGAAGGTGTCCGTCAATTATGATTTGTCTTTTTCTACTGTACTTATTTTACTTATGTTTTTCTTTGCTGCTTAATCCAACTGACTGTATCAATATTATTCCACTTAGAATACTTGTCTATTCCCATATGTGTTATCCCCCAACCCACCGCCCTCTGGTGGCAGTATAATCTTTGGTTTTCTTTTTGTGTGTGCATCCCTTACTCAGGAGCTCGACTGCCCCCCCCCCCTCTTGGTTGCCATGACAACTGTAGATGGACTCGTCCACTTCAGTGATTTCTATTAAACCCAAAGTTGGTGTGGAACTGGATGGGATGGCCGAATCGGTAAGAGCGCCCGCTGGCTTCCCATTCTGGAGGTACTGTGTTCAAGCCCCAACTGAGTCAAATCAAGGGCTTATCTAATGTATACCTGTTGTAAACCTAGCCTGACATTCAGTTTAAATAGACTACTGCAAGGACTGGTTTAGCTAACATTCAGAAGAGTGTGAGTGAGTGGGATATCAGAGCAGTATGCTAGTTGTCTGGTCTTCCAGAGGGACAGCACTATAAAGTCATCATAAGTGCGCATTGGTACAATTTTCCACACACAAAACAAGCAAGTATGTTCATATCTTCATGCGGCACGTCGATTCTAAGAACATTCATATGGATTTGGCCAAGACGTTAACACAGTACCAGTACTGAGAGGTAACCCCGGTTTGTAAAAATAAATGTTTTAAAATTAAAGCTGCATAGTCCGTGGAAGTATCACATTTTCTGAACTGAAACTATTATCTAGAATTGATTCTACATATCTAACTTCGATAATGAAACACTTATTAAGCATTTGTTGCCAAATAGAAGAGAATACTGGGGCAATTTAATATAACCTGTTACTGCTAAAGCCTACGATGCCAGAGTTTTGGAATGCTTGCCAAAACTAATTTTCCATGTTTGCACTTCAAATATCTGAAAACTTAACCATTTAAAATAAAAGGTACTTCAAACAAAATAAGGTAGATTATAGCAATCAATTTAATATATTTATCTCACAAAAATGACAGAAACTCAAAACTATCGGACTGTGCAACTTTAAATAAACCGTTATCACTGATAGGCATCGGCTTGGATGCTAATTGGATATATGTAGCATCAAATACAAGTCAGTGTTTTGGTTAATGTTGCATAGTCCGATGGGTTTTGAGTTTCTGTCATTTTCTGAGATAAACATATTAAGGTGATCGTTATAATCTACCCTACTTTCACTTGAAGTAACTTTTGTTTTAAATAGCTAACTTTTGAGATATTTAAAATGCACACAAGCAAAATTAGTTTTGGCAAGCTTGCCAAAACTCTGACACCATAGTTTTCTGCAGTAATAGGTTCTATTAAATTGCCTCAATATTCCCTTCTATGTGGTGACAAATGTTTAACAAGTGCGCCGGCATTTAAGTTAGATATGTAGAATCAATTTGAGATACTTGTTTTGGTTTTGAAAATTTGATGCTTCATCGGACTATGCAGCTTTAAGTAAACTTGATGCTTTCATCTGACTATGGAACTTTAATAGTATTATGTTAGTAGATTTCCATCAAGGTGCATTTGACAGAGTTATATATTGTGATGTTAAGGCCCTGTCACACTACGATGTAAAGACATCAGCATAGGGAGAACGTGAAAAACATCGAACTTCTCGGCATAGTATGCAAATTTGGGCACAAGTTGAACGTGGATGCACCGTTGTTGACAAGAGCGTAACGTCGGTAAAGCATAGTGATAGCATCATTCAACGAGAGAGGACAACGTAATGACGCTCACAGAACGTTATCTACGTTATTCCATCGCCAGAATTACGTTGCGTTATGTTACATGATGTTACGTATGTCATGACACGGTGGTGAAATGCTGAATGTACATTGGATGTACGTTCGGCGTACGTTCTCCTGACATTCCCATTACACCGCGTGGACGTTTCCACCGGCTTTAATGTGGGTCAACGTAGTGGAACTTAGTGGAACATAGTGGAACGTAGTGGAATGTAGTGAGCAGCGTTTGACTAACGTCCGTTTAACGTCATTGATGTTTGCCGAACGTGTACAGAACGTAAGCAAATGTAAACCCTTACATTCGAGTTACGTCGAAAGTTTTGAACAGGTTCAAAACCTTGACGCGCGCCGACGTAACACGACGTAACGTGATGTAGCTCGACGGCAGTCTAACGTCATTCTGACGTCATCATAATGTAACCCAACGTACGTCAACGTAATGACGAAACGTGAGCACGTCAGGCTTACGTTGGCTCCTTACATCGTAGTGTGACAGGGGTATTACATCTTAGCAGTATCTAAGGTCATCGACTTGTAAAAGTGCATACCAACCCCTTCTGTATTATCCTACCATACTGAGATAGCATAATGTGATATCATGATATGATATGATAATATCCGACTCAGTCATGTTATCCTGACGTTGAGCCAAGGAGAGTCTACCATATAGAAGATAATGGTCTGAGTTGATCCAGTTGAGAATCGAACACAGGACTATCCACATAGGAAGTGGGGTAGCTGTACCGATAGTCCATCCTGCGCAACACCATATATAACGAGTTAGATCCATATAACAGCGGACGCGGTGGCCCAATAGGCAGAGCGCAGGCTCCCCGTCTGGAAGGTGGGGAGTTTGAACTCAGGTCGACTCAAACCAATCACTTACAAAATTGATACCTTAGCCTGCTGCTCGGCAGTACTAGGATAGAGCAACAACTGGTTAGCTCAGTATCAAGATAATATGACTGAATGGGATATTGATCATGGTGCTGGCGACATGGTGTCCCAGTGGATCAGCACTATAAATTCATCATGAGCGCATACTGTCACAAGTCAGTACCTACGCTGATAAGACCTTATATGTTTGTTGTTTGTTTCTTGGAGTTTTACGTCCTGACAACATCTAAGATCATATCAGGACTGGACCTTAGATGTTGCCAGAATGCAAAGCTTCAACAAACAAACATCCATATAACATCATTTTTTGTTGTCCATTAGTTGTTTAAGCAGGGGAACTTTCAGTCATAGACGACTGGTCTTCCTCATTACACTGCTGGTCGACAGAAAGCCCGAGCTTACACTTTTACCAACCCAAGGGATTTTTAACCACCCACACCACATAGACATGGTATGAGAGCAACTGGCCTTTGATGACGCTGTAAGTTATACACAGCGGTGGAAATCCAAATTAGCAGAGCTGGGGGCACTGGGAATCGAACCGCCGACCCTCAGATTAGGAGTCTGACCTAGAAAAAAGTCAGACACTCTAACCACTCCGCCACAGAGAACGCATGTGTACTATCTGAGAGATACCTCCATCTGCACAATGATACTGCTGTATCTATCCACCGGGCTACAGATAACTAAATCCACATCCATTCAATACCGTGAAGACCCAGGCTGATGCCCGTTTAAGTGCCTATTGACGGTGCCCCAGGCACGCTGGGCGCGCGTGAAGTGTGATGATGTTGTTTACTCCTGAAATAGTGTGTAGTTCATGCCAGTTCACGCGGAAACCATGATGTCCTGGCTGACACTCCAATGCCTGCCGTATATTCCACGTGGTTCCTGAAATAGCGTGTAAATCATGCCAATTCACGCGGAAACCGTGATGTCCTGGCTGACACTCCAATGCCCGCCATATATTCCACCATGGTTCCCAACGACCGGCCTGAAATAGCATGTAGATCATGGCAGTTCACGCGGAAACCATGATGTCCTGGCTGGCACTTCAATGCCTGCCGTATATTCCACGTGGTTCCCAACGACCAGCCTGAAATAGCGTGTAGGTTAGGCCAGTTCACACGGAAACCATAATGTCCTGGCTGACACACCAATACCCGCCACATACTCCGCGTGGTTCCCAACGAACGGCGGTTTTGGCTTGGTAATAGGCCTATATTTGTTGGGGTTGTACATCTTAACAAACATCTAAGGTAATATCAGATATTTGTTGGGGTTGTACATCTTAACAAACATCTAAGGTAATATCAGGAGTGGTACCGACTTGTGACAGTGCACACTCTTGGTGACTTTATAGTGCTGTCCCACTGGGAGACTTACCACTGGCAGCAGCATCATCCGATTTCCAACTCAGTCACATGTTATCTTGATCCTGAGCTAACTAGTCCAAGCATTATCCCGTTAACGCTGATGACCAGCTTAGGTAGTGAGACGTATCATAGCCATTGCAGACAAACCAAGAGCAATACAAATATGGTTGAGAAAGTCTAGCTCTGGCTGGTAACAATCCAACCCGCTTTCTTTATTAAAACAAAAATCGGAAGCAGCAAGTGACTTCTCTAGAGTGGGGGCCCACTTATAAACCAGTGCAGCCCCCCCCCCCCAGTACGTGGGTTACCTGCCCAGAGAAACAATGGTTCCCCAAGCTGCTCAAGCTACCAAACCAATACACACATATCAAACCCGTTCCATTCTTATAATATTTATAAAAATACTTTTATGTTTCTTTTTTTTTTCTTTTTTTTTTTCTTGAAGATTTATACTGCCTATCATGGATAAGTCTGAATAGACTTGTTTTCACCATTAGACAGTTTGTCGATACAAAGCCCGAGCCTGCACTTTTACTGACCCAAGGGATTTTTTAACCTCCCACACCACATAGACATGGTATGAGAGAAACTGGCCTTTGATGTTTTTACACAGCGGCGGAAATCCAAATTGACAAAGGTGGTGGCAGAGGGAATCGAACCACTGACCTTCAGATTAGGAGTCTGAGATAGAATAAAATCAGACACTCTAACTACTCTGCCACAGAGAACATCATATATATTTTTGTAAGTCATTGGTTTGACTCAGGTGATACTTGAACTTCTGACCTTCAATATTGGAAGCCAGTGCTCTTCCCGATTCACCACCGCGGCCATGTGCCGTCAGGCGAATATCTGGTGATATTTGGGGGGGGGAGGGGAGCGATAATCGGAAATCCAGATTACTGCACAATGTACGCCTGTCATTTTGTATCAGTACATTGCGCAACATGAGCAATAAAGCATTGGAGATCGGTGTTTGAAAATGTCAGAAATCTGTGACTTTTATCAATCTCGGTTCTCGCAATGTTGTCTTCCTATGCATGTGTTGCTTAATAGGCCCTTTTCGCGAAGCATGCCCAGTGAGTTGCTACACACAACAGTAGTTCTTGTCATTTCAATCACCAGGCGCGGTGCCCGAATCGGTAGAGCGTGGATCTCGTGTACGGAAGGTCAGGAGTTTGGTTCCCAGTCGAGTCAAACCAATGAGTTATAAAATTGATACTTGTCACTTCCTAGCCTGGTGCTCGGCATTAATAGGATAGGGCAAGGACTGGTTAGCTCAGTGTCAGGATAATGTGACTGAGTGGGTTATCGGCTATTGCTGCCAGTGGCGTGATTTCCCAGTAGGGCAGTGCTATAAAGTCACCATGAGTGCATACTGTCACAAGTCAGTACCCGTCCTGATATGCCCTTAGATGTTGCCAGGATGTAAAACTCCCACATCCATATCATTGCAATCGGACAGAAAGTTGGTCGTCTCGAAGACCTTTTTCACAGAGCATTCTGCACAGTGAGCTGCTACCCACAACACTAGTTTATTCCACTGACGTCAGAGGACCGGTTGGTGGTGGAAATTGTCTATTTATTGAACATTTGCTTCTCATGGGGCCGTCACATTCCGACGTTTCTCGTCAACGCGCATCGACGTGTGTAATTTTTTGGCGAAACGTCGGGAGTCGTCTCGAAGCGTTATGCGCGCGTTAGGCGCACCTTTTGCTAGATGTTGATGGACGGTGATGTTCGGCGATGCGCGTCAGGGTATCGGTGAAGTTTTGGGCTTGCACAAAACTTTTGATGTGCGACGACGCGCGACAACGCGTGGGTGCCAATATTATGGCGACGTCAGAAGCACGTCGACATCGCTGGAATAATGTAATGCGAACACTAGGCAGACGCCGAGTGCACGTGAGGGTCGGTCCCACACGTTGCACCAAACTGTTGCTTTTTTTGTCTGTTGTTGTTTTACATCCTAGCAACATCTAAGGTCATATCAAGAAGCTGCCAATACGTTGCGCTCACACCAAAACGTTTGACGTCTCTCGACGATTAAAAGTGATTTTGCGCGTTGGGGCACGCCGGCGAGATACATTGTAGTGTGACAGGGCTATTATATGGGAGGTCGTAGATTCGATCTAAATTCGAATGAAGCCAGAGCCTAATGAAAGTGTTCTCCCCCAGTGCTTGGCAATACTACGGGAGGGATGGCAGCAATGGAATGAGGAAGACGTCCAATCAAAGTTTCCTCAATTTAATAGAAAGAAATCAGATTTCCAACTATCAGAAGCCATCGTCCAAGATGGTCGTTAATAGGAGCATGGCCATAGTGGCAAGGCTGGTACCGATTAATCTACATTTATTTGATTAATGTAGAAAGAAATATTTGTACTATTAGCCACTGATAACAGGTTGGTTGGTTGTTGGAGTTTTACGTCCTGGAGACATTTAAGGTCATATCAGGATGGGTACCGACTTGTGACAGTGTGCACTCATGGCAAATTCATAGTGCTACCCCACTGGGAAATCAGGTCAGCAGCACCATGACCCGATATCCCACTGTCACATTATCCTGACACTGAGCTAACCAGTCCTTGCCCTATTCTATGAATATCAAGTGCAAGGCTAGGAAGTGACAAGTATCAATTTCATAAGTCAATGGTTTTACTTGACCTGGAACCGAACTCCCGACCTTCTGCACGTGAGGCCCACGCTCTACCGATTCGGCAATCGCGCCCGGTCCCACTGGTCAGGAGTTCGAATCCGAGTTGAGTCAAACCAATGACTTACACAATTGACACTTGTCACTACCTAGCCTGGTGCATGGCTTTATACTAGGACAAGGTCATGCACTCGTTAGCTCAGTAGCAGGATAATGTGACTGAATGGGAAATCGGGTCATGGTGCCGGCAGTGGGGCAGCCCTTATAACCTGACCTTAGATGTTGCTACGACGTAAATCCTCAACAAACAACACACAGACCCCCTTCCCCCTTTCCACTATTCCATAAATCGGCCACGAATCCTTCAGAGTCTTTCAATTTCCGCTGTTCCCTTCCCCACCCCCCTTGCATCATGACACCCCCACCGACCTACCCCCCACCCCATATCCCCCCACCTCCAAATCTGGCCATCACCTCTGTGTGCTATATATTCATTTCTCTTACACCCACCTCACAATTCCTAGCTTCGTCCCATCCTTAAAGTTGCATAGTCCGATGGTTTTGAAGTTCTGTATATTTTCTTGAGATATATATATTAGATCGATCACTACTATCTACTCTACATTAGTTCAAAGATATTTTTATTTTAAATAGTAAACTTTTCAGATATTTTGAGTGCAAACATGGAAAATTAGTTTTGGCAAGCCTGCCAAAATTCTGACACCATAGACTTCTGCAGTAACACGTTCTGTTAAATTGACTCAGTATTGCCTTCTACACAGAAACTAATGCTTAATAAATGCATCGGTATCTAAGTGAGAAGTGTAGAATCAAATCTAAATAATTATTTTGGTTTTGAAAATGTGATGCTTCATCGGACTATGCAGCTTTAATATATATCTAATCGCATAGTCTATTTACTTATACCTGATGCCTCCAGTCAGTTCCTTCCAACCCCTAGTCCTCACTCTAGTCCTCTTCCTCCTACACCGGACGCGGTGGCCGAATAACTAAAAGGGCAGGCTTCCATGCAGAAGGTCGGGAGTTCCATTCCCGGTCGAGTCGACCCAATGACTTACTAAATTGATATTTGTCACTTCCTAGCCTGGTGCGCTGCATTTCTAGGATATGGTAAGGACATGATATATCAATAGCAGGATAATGTGACTCAGGGGTGGAAACTGGGCCATGATGCCAGAGGCCTGCTCTCCCTGTGGTGGTGGCACTATACAGTTGTCATGAGTGTGCACTGTCATACGTCGGTACCCATCCATATATGACCTTAGATGTTGCGAGGATGTAGAACTCTAACAAACAACAAACGTACAAACACCACATCCTAAAGGCCTGGTCACATACATGTTAGTGGACGTAGTTGAACGCAGTGGAGGCTAATGTAGTTGAAAGTAGTTGAACGGAATTCAATGTAATTGAACGGAACTGAACGGAACTGAACGTAGCTGAACGTAACTGAACGTAGCTGAACGTAGTTGAACGTAGTTGAATGTAGTTGAACGTAGTTGAACGTAGTTGAAAAGTATGGATGCCAGTACATTGCACGTAGTTGAACGTAGTTGAACGTAGTTGAACGTAGTTGAGAAGTATGGATCCCATATGTCCAACTACGTTCAATTATGTTCAGCTATGTTCAAGTACGTTCAACTATGCTAGCCTCCCCTATGTTCAACTACATCCACTAACGTGTATGTGACCAGGCCTTTAAAGTTTCATAGTACAGTGGGGTTGGGTTTTTCCCTTTTTTTTTCTCGATATATATATAATAAGCTGAGCAATATAATCAACCTTATTGCAACTTGAAATAACTTGTATTACCAGTGTCTAATTTTGGAGATATTTGAACTTGAAACATGCTAAATTAATATTGCCACGCATGTCAAAATTCTGACTCGATATGCTTCAGGAGTAACAGGTTTGTTTTAATTGATTGTGTATATATATTGTATATATATAAAAAAAAACTTGTCACCAAAAAAAATAAAATCCTTGTATTCAAGAGAAAATGCTCAAAGAGTGCACCAACATCTAACTTGGATATGTAGGACCAAACTTAGGTAGGTGACTTGATTTTAAAAACTGGATGCTTTCAGGGGCTACACAGATTTAATCCCTGATATTCATCCCTGTCCCCAGCCTGGCCTCCGCCCTCACCCTACCCTGCCAAACCCTATCCCTCTCTCCTCGAGCCCATCTTCCCATGACCTATCTTAACTCCCACATTGAACTTATCACAATCCCAAAACTCCATCAGACATGTTCCCCGAACTCCACCACCACTTAGCCCCCACAAATAGCCCCCATCCACCCCCCACTAACAATTCCCTTCCAACCCTACTCCAGCACTCCCGACCCCAGACCCCCCACCCCCGACCCCCGACCCCCGACCCCCGACTCCCGACACCCCGACCATCCTATAACGCCCACGGCGCCCACTAAGCCAGGAAGTGTAAGCGATACGGTTATCGCCACTTGTGTGCCAGCATCCGTATATCCCACCCCTCCTCAACCATACCCCCACCACCATCCCCACCCCCACTTCCACCCCCACCCCCACTTCCACCCCACCTCCACCCCCACATCCACCCCCACTTCCATCCCCACCCCCACCTCTACCACACCCCCACCACCACCACCATCCCCACCTCCACCTCTACTTCCACCCTTGTCTCTACCCCCACCCGCACCCCCTGCACCACCCCCACCCCACGCACGACCATCCCCAACCCCACATCCACCCCACATCCACCCCCACCCACGACCATCCCCATCCACCACCCCCACCCTCCCCCACACCACCACCATTGGCCGTGAATATGGCCTTTTGTTGCTAACGCAGCATAAAATCCGCACCAATCAATCAACCAATCATCCCCCACGCCACTCAACCCCACCCCACCCCACCCGCACACCCCTATCCCCATCCCCCCACACACCTACACCCTTATCTCGGCGGTCCCCAGACCTTCGCTCATTCGCGCATCTTCCCACACTCCGGCTCACTGTTTCCCCCCCCCCCCACCTCTCTCCTCCCCCTCCCCCCCCCCCCCACACACACACTCCAATTGCAGTCGGCGTTGCTGTTCACCCCCCCCCCCCCCTACACTGCTGCCATAGCAACGCGATAACCCTGGAAGAAAATCGTGTCAGTTACAAATTGGTATTTACTCAGCGTGTTAAAGACTTTCCATGCTGATCCACAACTGGAGATGGAGATAGTGCATGTACAAGATGTGAACACAGTGCATACATAGATAGTTCCCCGCACACCCCGCGACCATCATTTTGTAATTACAAAGATATTGTAATACTACATGGGTTTTTGTTCCCTTCCAGGAATGGTTGAGAGAAGAATTGTGGAAGGGCAACAATATACATGCCTGCCTCCCCCCCCCCACCCCTCCCACCAGGAATGGTTGAGACAGGAACTGAGGTATTGGAGGGGGGGGGGGAGAGGCTGAGCGGTGTACGGAAGTGGTGATCCACGCCTAGAAGATAATAATTGTAGCAGCTTTAAAGGAAGGGGACAGTAGGATTGTGGTGAACATGACCCAGCTCTGATGTAGGAGGTATCTCTCTGACTGCATGGAGCACTCACTCACCTGTAGTTGTAGCTGCCGTCCCGTGACGAGTAACTCACGAGCTGCTCGTCTCACTCACCGTCCCCTGTCAACAGGCGCAGGCGCTGTAAACGTAGCCGCATCTACTGCGTGTCCGTCATTGGGCATGCGCATGCGCATGCGCAGCAAGCCCATTGATCTGCGGTGGCGGTTGGTAGTAGTGGTATTGTGGGTGGTTGGTTGGTTGGTTGGAGGATTGGTTGGTGTGCTGAGATGGTGGGAAAGTAGTTTGCGGGTTGGGGTGTGGGGGTACTGACATGGGGTGGTGGTGGTAGATTTGTTGGGGGATCGCATGCCGGGGGCGTGCTGAGATGGTGGGGTGATGGTGGGGTGATAGTGGTAGATTGGATGGGGGCTGGGGTGGGGGTGCTGAGATGGTGGGGTGATGGTGGGGTGATGGTGGGGTGATGGTGGGGTGGTGGTATATTTGTTGGGGACTGGGGTGGGCGGAGTTGAGATGGTGGGTGGTAGTGGTAAATTGGTTGGGGGCTGGGGTCGGGTACTAAGATGGTGGGGTGATGGTGGTAGATTGGTTGGGGGCTGGGGTGGGGGGTGCTGAGATGGTGGGGTGATGGTGGTGGGGGGGGGGGGTGGTATATTTGTAGGGGATTGGGGTGGGCGGAGTTCCGATGGTGGAGTGGTGGTGGTAAAGTGGTTGGGTGCCGGGGTGGGGTGCTGAGATGGTGGGGTGATGGTGGGGTGATGGTAGTAGATTGGTTGGGGGCTGGGATGCTGGGCTGGGATGCTGGGATGCTGAGATGGTGGCGTGCTGGGATGCTGAGATGGTGGGGTGATGGTGGGGTGGTGCTGGGGTGGTGGTGGTAGATTGGTTGGGGGCTGGGGTGGGGGGTGCTGAGCTGGGTGGTGATGGTGGAGGGTGTGGGGGTGTGGTGGGGTGGTGGTATATTTGTAGGGGACTGGGGTGGGCGGAGTTCAGATGGTGGAGTGGTGGTGGTAAAGTGGTTGGGGGATGGGGTGGGGTGCTGAGATGGTGGGGTGATGGTGGGGTGATGGTAGTAGATTGGTTGGGGGCTGGGATTGGTATGCTGAGATGGTGGGGTGATGGTGGGGTGGTGGTGGGGTGGTGGTGGGAGATTGGTTGGGGGCTGGGGTGGGGGGTGCTGAGCTGGGTGGTGATGGTGGGGGGTGTGGTGGGGTGGTGGTATATTTGTTGGGGACTGGGGTGGGTGGAGTTGAGATGGTGGGGTGGTGTTGGTAAATTGGTTGGGGGCTGGGGTGGGGTGCTGAGATGGTGGGGTGATGTTGGGTGAATGGTGGTAGATTGGTTGGGGGATGGGATTGGTGTGCTGAGATGGTGGGGTGATAGTCGGTGGAGGGGTGGTGGTGGTAGATTGATGTATTTTGAATTGTTGTAGACGTGATGTAATTTCCAATGCAATATAGCCTCTATTAATATGCCCTCCCACTCACCCTCCACTCTCAGCCTGTATCCTAGCATATCTCTATGGCAACAGATAGCATAAAAGGGTATCACATCTCCAAGCATAACATGGGAGCTTTGCTCCCCAAGCCAGAAGGTATAGAATGGTCCTTTCTTCTTTAAAAAGAATCGATGTAGTTCATACTTTTAGACTATAAGACATCTGTGTGCAGAAGTCCTAGCAAGACCATCTTCATGGCTCGCACGAGATGAAAAGGCATTGGAATCAATACATCCATCACTTAGAAGCAATGCAGATGTTTAATACACAAGAGAACAAAGCGGACGGATTGTTGTGTTCTCAGTGGCGGAGTGGTTAGAATGTCTGACTTTTTTCTAGGCCGGACTCCTGATCAGAAGGTTGGTGGTTCGATTCCCCATGACTTTTTCACCACTGTGTATAACTTAAATCATCATCAAAGGCTGGTTGCTTTCATACCATGTCTATGCAGTGTGGGAGCTTACAAATCCCTTGGATTGGTAAAATTATAGGTTTGGTCAACAAATTGTCTAATGGTGAAAACAAGTCTATTCAGAATTATCCATGATAGGAGGGTATACATCTTCAAGAAAATAAATAAAAAAGACACAACATTGTAATTTTTCTGTTGGTATTGTCGTGGGGGTGATGAAAATGGGAAATATTGCGCCTAGAGCAGGACTCGAACCCACATCTCTTTGCATTCCGGGCCAGTGTGCTAACCATTACATCACCTAGGCTCCCTGATATCAACACACTACCCACGCCCACCTGTCCATGCGGCTCCTTGCCTGAGAGGTCAGTGCAGACCACTACACTCGTCTCCCTGGAATTGTAAGTCTTTTAATGCTTACAATTACATACATACAGGCAAGGCAACGCACTTACATACACAGGGTAGGTTCAACAACTATTCAACGCGTAGCTTGTACAGAATCATGGTCACGGCAACCTGCGTGTTGGTGTTCTACACAATCTTTATTGATATTCACATGCATATTCACCACCTGCAACACGAAATGCAGAAAACATAGCAGTGTTTAAGAAACTACTAACAAAAGAAATGTAACTTAAAAAACAGATGATGTTTAAATGGACTAACACAAAGTATAGTAAAAGCTGGATTTTGGACTGTTTGCAATTTACAAAAGGCTACAAGCCATAAACAAAAAGCGAGAAAACCTAAATTATTACTAAAAAACTAAATTCTAAATTGGACGAGTGCTGCACAGCGGTGAAAACAAATGTTAACACACTTATCTGTTATGTGCAGGGTAAATGATTTCATCACAAAAATAACAAATGTTTGGGAAGCGCAGGAGATCAGCAAAAGCTATATTCGGTTTTATTTTCAGGCTGTAGCATGAGTCACACTTTATCATTGTTTTCCCTTTGTCCTGATATGCCCATAGATGTTTATAGGACGTAAATCCCCAATAAACAAACATCTGTGCTTTTATACTATCATTAGGGTAGGAGTGGGTGGGGCAAACCTAATCCTAACATTAGTAAAATTATGAAAACTATTTCTGGGCAGTTCTTAATGAATAAATGCACTTGAATCATGTTTGTAGGAAGAATGGACTCCCGCTTATTTAAGCTCCAGTCACACTTTGCCTTGCGACTCCTTGCGACCACTTTGCGACCACCTTGTACAAAAGAACCCACACACCAGCGACCTCCTTGCGACCTCCTTGCGATCTCCTTGCAGAGGTTTTTAGTGCAGAGATTTTTAGTTCGGAGGGTTTTAGTGTAGTAGCTACAATCTCCTTGTGAGCAAAATGGTCGCAAGGAGGCCGGCGACCACTGAGGACCATTTTGCGACCAGATTCATTCACTATGATACCACGACATCATCTAAATAAATCAAACAACATTTTCCCAAAAACTCTGAGAAAATAACCTTCAGCATTCTTTGGAAAACAGCTGGTGCATTAGTTAATCCAAATTGCATGCATTTAAATTGAAACAGTCCCATATGGGTGTTCATAACTGTTTTAGGTCTACTTTCCTCATCTACCATTACCTGCCAATAACCAGATTTTAGGTCTATTGTGGTAAAAATGTTAGCTCCATGAAGTTTATCAAAAATATCCTGTATCCTGGGCAGAGAATAAGCATCTTTAGTTGTCACTGCATTTAGCTAACGATAGTCCCCACAAAGGCGAATGGTACCATCCCTTTTCAGCACTATACTGACTGGTGAAGCCCAAGGACTACAACTTGCCTCTACAATATCATCTTCAAGTATTCTATCTCACTCTCTTTCTACAAGATGTCTTCTACTCAAAGGTATCTTATAAGGTCTCTGATTAACAGGATATGCACTACCCGTATTGATATGCATTTCTACAACCTTAGTAGCTCTGAGTTTAACATCAGATTCTGGAAATAAAGAAGGAAATGTATCTTCCAATAGTCTAATTCTAGAACTATCCCTGGAATTCCTCTATTTATAGTTTCTGAACCTATCCACAGTTGTAGAATATCACACAAGGAAACAAAGTTTTCTCTAAAACTAATTTCAGCTGCACACATTTCCATTACATCTGTACCTATGAGTATATCAAAGCTCAGTAAATCTACTACAAAGAAAGGACATAATGTATCGTAAAGAGAAATATACGCCATACCTACAGTAGGAATTAGATGTCCTGACAGAGATCTCAATCTACTACCCGGATACAATTGCCAATCGGATACACCAATGTCAATTAAAGATTGAAAAACAGACAATTGTATCAAACTCTTAGCTGCACCTGAGTCTACAAGACCAGATGAATTAAATCTGTCAAATTCAATATTAATCGAAGGATGTGCATCAAGTGCATTTTCTAGTTTCCCGATGGTGTAGTACCGCTGATGTTAACGTTACCCGAAAGTAATTTTATTCTATATGGACAATCGCGCATCATGTGTGCTTCATTACATAAGTAACAAGATACTGTATGCTTTGGGCTGTACTATGCTTTCTTTGCCTCAAAGCATTGCTTTTCCACGATTGCGGATATGCATGAGACGTTCCTACAGGTAATGTCTGTTTCTGTGCAATGGGTGAGAAATGTCCATTAACAGAGCATGCCCCACCGTGTGCTGTGAGACTGGAGTGTGCCTAATTACAGTTGCATTTTCTACCCCGACCAACTGCCCAAGGTGTACGTGTGGCAATCCACCATGTATGGTTTGGTTGTAAGAACTGACATGAGAAGGTGTTGCAGCGTTCACAGCGTGAATCGCTGAATGCTCAGAAACACCACTGCCTAATGACTAGTTACCTATGCACTTCCTAAGAGACTTAATCTCACCTTGAATAGTCTTCAGGACCTGACTATCTGAACCGGAGGATTTAGAATCTGTGTGAGAAGAGAAAGACTTGGAAAAATCCAAAGAAGTACCATTTAGACTATCCATTTGCTCACAAATAGCTAAATTACCAAGATGTGATTTAGCACGTCTCTGCTGGCTATTAACAGACCTATCACTGAGAATAGACATTCTGAAGGCTTCTTCAAGAGTTTTTGTTTCCACATACCACATGGTATTATCATCAAGTAAGGAGACGAGAAATCTCAGAAGGAGTATCTCAAAGGTATCAGTACCAAAAACTGCAGTTGGAAGATCCCAAACTTTAGCTGCAGCAGTCTTAAACCACTGCCAGTATGCAGCTACTGTTTCCCCTTCTTCTTTCTTCATAGCCATGACTACTCCCTTTAAATGACTACGTTCATCCACTGTCAAAAGAGTAGATGCTATCACTTCCCTAATTTCTTTCCAGGACCTAACCTTTTGATGCTGAAAAGTGGTGACAAGAACCTCATGCAGTGTCCCTGTTGCATTTGACAAAGCAAAGTAAATAATGTCTAGGTCTGAAACATCTGCAAGAGTCCCGATACGTTCGATCAAATCAATCCAATTACATAATGCCCCTCTGTCTGACCCTTCTGATAGGGGAACAGACTTGCTGTATGCTTTTAATGATCTATTTTGTACCTCTCTCTGTCTATGCTCAACCTGTAATAGTTCACGTGCCTCCCTACGTTCTTCTCTATCCTCCCGTAATTCTGTCCTGTCCCTAAGATCAGTCAAACGCTCCTCATTTTCCTCTTTAAGAATGTCTAGCCTAAGTGCCATCAATTTAGACCATGCTTCTAATGCTCCCATTTCAGCAGAATAATTTCCCAGTGTACACTGACCGTGAAACCAATTTTGAAGCTCATCAATCAAGAAGTTCCTCCTTTGCGTGTCTGAGTAAAGTCTAGCGGACCTTCTAAAATAGTAGTATTGTCGGAAATAATCGTCGACAAACCAAATTCCGATGGCCTGATTTCCCAGTGAGGCAGCACTATAAAGTTGCCATGAGTGTGGACTGTCATAAGTCGGTACCCGTCCTGATATGATCTTAGATGTTGCTAGGACGTAAAACAATAACAAACAAACAGAACCAAACTATGCAACTTTAATCAGAAGACTGCCTTTCGCTGACCGGCACACAGCTGAAGCCAGCCACACGTTTCACCCCGGTAGTCGCCTGGAGCTTGGCCGGTTGGAAGCGGGATCCCCCCGCCCTCCACCCACCGCCCCTCCCCCCTTCCCCCAATCCCCGGTTGGGGGCCTAGGCGGGGGGGGGTGGGCGGCGGCGCCCCCGGGAGGCGGGCGGTCGGGGGGAGGGGCCGCGGGTGCGTGCGAAGTGTGAAGTGGGTCGGTTTGTTTGTTTGTTGCTTTACGTCCTAGCAACATCTAAGGTCATGTCAGGACGGGTACCGACTTGTGACAGTGCGCGCTCATGGCGACTTTATAGTGATGTACCACTGGGAAACCAGCCCGTCGGCACCATGACCAGGTATCCCACTCAGTCACATTATCCTGACACTGAGCACACCAGTCCTTGCCCTGTCCTAATAATGCTGAGCGCCTGGCTAGGAAGCGACAAGTATCAATTTTTAAGTCATTGGTTTGACTCTACCAGGGTTCGAACCCACGACCCCACGATCTAACAGCACGGGACACGGACACTGTAACTCATTCGGCCATCCCGTCTGGTGTGAGAGTGGGTCGGAGTGGATTCGCCTTGAGCCGGCTTGCAGATCGCGCAGCGTCGATGGGAGTGTCGGTGAGAGATTGCAGGCGCGCTGGCAAACACCGGAAGGTGTGTGTGTATGTATGTATGTATGTGTGTGTGAGGAAGAGGAAGGGGAGGAGGTGTGTTTGAGAGGGGAGGGGAGCGGGAAGAAGGGCGGGGGAAGGGTGAGGAGGAGGAGGAGGAGGAGGAGGGGAGGTGATCACGACCGGAAATGCAGCCGTGACGTGGTACTTGTAGGCCCGGCGCATGCGCGCGAGGACTGGACACAATAAATGGGTTAGGCCTACATTGTTGCGAGGAGGATGGGTGTGGGAGGGATGGGGTGGGGATGGGGAATGGGGTGGGGATGGGGAATGGGGATGGGGATGGGGTGGGGATGGGGAATGGGGTGGGGAATTGGGTGGGGAATGTCGGATGGGTCGGGGGATGGTAGATGGGGATGGGGTGGGGATGGGGGATGGGAGATGGGTTGGGGGGTGAGGATGGGGGACGGAGGATGGGGTGGGGGTGGGGATACGGTGGAGAATAGGGAATGGGGGCAACGGTGGGGGGCGTGGATGAGGAATGGGGGGGGGGGGTGAGGTCATGGAAGTGGGGGTGATGGTGGTGAGGATGGTTGTACTTTTACCCTGTAAGCTTTGATTGGTCGGTTGTTTGAGTTTTACATCCTGGCAACATCTAACGTCACATTAGGATGGGCACCGACTTGTGACAGTGTGCGCTGCTGGGACTTTATAGTGCTGCCCCACTGGGAAATCAGGCCAATGGCAGCATGACCCGATATCCCACTCCGGTACATTATCCTGACACGGAGCCAACCCAGTCCTCGCCCTATCCTATTAATGCTGAGCGGCAAGCTAGGTAGCGACAAGTATCAATTGTGTAAGTCATTGGTCTGACTCGACCGGGAACTGAACTCCTGATCTCCCGCATGCGAGGCCTGCACTCTACCGATTCGGCATCGGTGCTGGTGGTGGTAACCCTTTGGTACTGTGGGTAGATGGCGAGCTGATGGTTCAACTTGCCCTGATTGGCTGCGCGTGCAACTGCCATCTAGCGGGAAGCCCTGTGCCTACACCCCCAGACACCCCCATAAGGAGTGCGAGTCACGTGTCCGCAAACACGCTCTTGTCCAGAGGTGATAGCCAGTTCCGCCAGAGGACGCTGCCTCATTCCTAGGCACAAACATAGGGGGCGCCCCGTGTCCCCCTGCAACGGTTTCTGCTAACAGTAACACTGTAGCAATTATGTTTTTTTTAGTTTGTTGTGGTATTGCTATATAATAGCAATCTACACGCACTCATGCTCATCATATCATGCCATGGGCCTTCAGGATTGCATTCGTTATACGAAGAGTTCAGGTGCCAAACCCCATACATGCCAATCCATAAATGTAATTAAAATATATAATTTTTACCTAAATGTAATATGTATTGTCCATAATTCCAATTATCTTGTGGTGAAATGGTTATGGAGCAACGTACAAAACAAATAGGGATGTAACAAAATGAATCTTTTGAAGGTTTGACTCCAATGTGTATCTAAGTTTTTGGATTGGCGTTTAAAGGGTTTTGTACCTGAACTCCTCATAGATATTTCTTTTTCATCGTATAGCTAGATTATTTTGTTATCATTGGAGTTTGGTAATGGTTTTAGTGTACAGTATGTCATATATCTTCGATAATTAAATTAAATTGATTAGTATAATCTACATTAGTTATATTTCAGTGAAGACCAAATAGAGACATTTTTGTGATCATTTGCGACCACTTGCAACTGGCTTTGACCAACCAGGTTCTTTTTATTGCAAGTGGTCGCAAAGTGGTCACAAGCCCAGTGTGACTGAAATTTAACCAGAGACCTCGCATTCACAACAAGAGTAAGCCAAATACATCATTTTAGAACAAAAACACTGAAATCGAGTTGTGTATGTTATAGTCTACCATTCATGTTGCAATATAACATGGGTAATTTGGTCGCAAGAATGCGTCAATACACCTCTCGACTATGGTCACCAACAGTGTGTAGGATGTTACTGTGTAACAAGGGCTGCGTTCAGGGTACGCCTCGGAGACGCCTCGGAGACGCCTCGGAGACGTCTCCGCGACGGTTTTTCGCTTATTTGCATTCAGGGTATGCCTCGGAGACGTCTCGGAGTTGTCTCACTTTTCAGATAGGAGCAAAAAGCATCTCCAAAATGGCCACCATATTCAGTGATTTCAGCCAATCAAAGCGCTTCTTTTCCATTGCCAATGGTGGCCCCCTATGGGAGCCGCCATTTTCGAGGCGACCAACAGCTAAAGTCGTTCAGACTAGCATGATGTCAGGAATTTCTCAGAGGCGCCTCTGAGGCATACCTTGAACGTAGCCCAAAGCACACTCTGCACTACAAAATGCCAGACCATTCCACACACTCCATCTGTCATATACCGAGCACAGTGGCCGAATCAGTAGAGCGCAGGCCTCTCGTGTGGGAGATAGGGAGTTTCGTTCCCGGTCAAGTCAAAGTAATGACTTATCAAAATTATACTTGTCACTTCATAGCCTGGCGCTCGGCACTAATAGGATAGGGCAATGACAATTATTTCAGTGTCAGGATAATGTGATTGAGTGCGATATCAGGTTACGGTGCCAATGGCCTGATTTCCCAGTGGGGCAGCACTATAAAGTCGGCATGTGTGCAATGTCACAAATCGGTACCTGCCCTAATATGACCTTAGGTGTTGCCAGGACGTATAACTCCAACAACCAACCAACAAATAATTTCCCTAGGAAAAAAGACAATATGAGAACTGGTATGCTCTCAACCGTCTACACACATTGAGTGGGATATTGGGTCATGGCGCTGGCGGCCTGATTTCCCAATGGGGCAACACTATAAAGGCACCATTAGCGGGCACTGGTACAAGTCAGTACCCGTCCTGCCAGGATGTTGCCAGTAAGACGCTATCACTTCCCAACAACGAACCAATCCATCTGCCACCGATGCCACCACCTACCGGGAAATGCCCGAACCTCTGCCACCTAGTGACAATCGACCACACTCAGTCATCCCACCTGCTCATACCCACCCACTTTACATTCCATGACCGGAAGTAGCATAAGGTCCGGAGCAGAAGGCCCGGTCAACTTGCTATCCCGAACCAGACGGGATTGCCGAAAAGTTGAGCGTCCCTCTCCCGTTTTGGTAGATCGTGGGATTCGAGTTAAACCGATGACCTAAAAGTATATACTTGTCGTTTCCGAGCCAGGCGCTCTGCATTATTAGAATAGGGCAAGGACTGGTTGGCTCAGTGTCAGGATAATGTGACTGAGTGGGATATCAGGTCATGGTACTGGTGGCCTGGTCTCCCAGTGGAGCAGCACTATGCAATAACCATGACTCTACACTCTCACAAATCCCATTCTGATATGACCTGAGATGTTGCCATGACGTAAAACCCCAACAACCAACCAACCAACTCGTTATCCCACCCACTCACCTAATCAGAACAGGCTAAGGCATATGCTTTTAGGAACAGCAGAAATGGAGATCAAATTACTATGTTCTGCTTATTATCATGTCCGTGTTGTCTACTTATAACATTTCCATTTATATACAAAGCTACCTGTTAGTGACACATTGGTGGTTCTCTTTACTAAATACCCACGGATGTCCCTGTCTGTGATCGCAGATTTATTTTTCTTTTGTATTTGTTTTAGTAAGGCTTAACAAACTTGTCAACGATTATATTTCTATTCAACCCATTTGTCTTGTTTGTCTTCAATATCCCGGAATAACTACATATCCTCCAATGCGACTGACACTTGTCAACATCCAGTGGAGATGAGGAGGGTCGAAGGTGGCGCCACCTGTACAGTTTTGGGTCTTATGGAGTATACCAATATGATAATAATTCCCTTATGTATCTTTATACTTGCATAATGCGGTATACATCACATGTACTTAACGACGTCTTTCCAGAGTCAGGAGGATCAGGCAGGGTGGCCGAATGAGTAGAGCGTCCGTCTCCTGTTTTGGGAGATCGGGAGATCCGAACCCATGAGTTTGTGGGTTCGAATCATGGTCAAGTCAAACCAACCACTTAAAAATTGATACTTGTTGCTTCCTCACCTGGTGCTCGGCATTATTAGGATAGGGCAAGGACTGGTTGGCTCAGTGTCAGGATAATGTGACTGAGTGGGATATCAGATCATGGTGCTGGTGGCCTGGTTTCCCAGTGGGGCAGCACTATATAGTCGCCATGAGTGTGCACTGTCACAGGTCGCTACCCGTCCTGATATGACCTCTGGGAACAAATAGAGGTCTCACACCTGCAAGAATACGTCAAGACACATGCAAACTATTTGTCCCTGTAGTGGCTGATCGGGAGATGTTGGGAGTTCCAGTCATCACCGCCCTTAATGCTGCTACAGTAACACGGTTTTCTGTTAGGGTTTGCTCCCTTAGCCTTTGGTTCTATTAAGAACCTGTACCACAAGGCAGTGGTTTACAACTTTGCAAGGCAGGGGCGTCAAACGCCCTGAGGTATTTTAGCACCTATGGTATCCGAGGTACTGCAAAACCTGCATACCCCACGATGCAGACTGCTACACTATCAATCCATGATAGGTAAGTAAGTCCTGTAACTTTAATGGCGGGGAGTTGCAAAATATGTACAAGGTTAGTAATGGTTCTTATTTATCTTTCATCCTGGCTGACTGACAAAAAACAAAGTCAAGTTGATTACTATCATTTCCAGGATGTGCATTATCCCACTTTAAACTAAATTTAATCAGGGTAATGGGCAATGCGATTAGCCAGACCTGATTCCATTTACATCAGGAGTTATACGAATTCGAACAACAGTAAAACCTCTCTAAATCGACCGACCATGTGACCAACTTTAAATGGTCCATTTAGGGAGGTGGTCAGTTTAGGTATTTTTTTTTGTATCATTAGAGTGGTATTGTATGGACGATTGTTTGGGACCCAAATAAAGCGATCGATATAGCAGAGTGGTTGATCTGTGAAGGTGGTCGCTTAGAGAGGTTTGACTGTAGTACCTCACAGTGTTCTGCATATGATAAGGTTCTATTAGTGATTAAAAACGACCGTAATTGTAATTAATTAAGTAATTCAAAACCAGACACAGATAATTCTTTTTGGGCTAATAAATTTATTAATCAGGCTTAATAAATTTTTACAGCAGACTTTTGTCCTACACCTTTGTGAACATACTCATAGTAGCTATCCTCAATAGTACAATTGGGGCTATTTAGCTATTATTACTCTAATTTCATCAGGTAGTACAACCTGTGCCTTGATAATCTTTTTTGAAGCTCATTACTTATATGCAGGTCATATATTAGGTAAAATTTACTATTGCATTATCTCATTACTTATGTGCAGGTCATATCTATGATTGTACTATCATACTGATATATGATACATTTCTGAAGATACTGTATACATTTCACTCGAGGCAACTTGACCAGAAGACATGAGGCAGCAACTCAGGCAGATCACGGTCACACATTCAGCTCACATCTAGCACTCTCACACACATTCGCACATTCATTGCATTCAGCACATTAAATTCAGGGGCATAGGAGCCATAATCTCTCAGCCTCAGCTTTATAATAAGCATCTAGAGAAGGGTGGGTGGGATGGACACATTTTCTCTTATTCAACTCAATCGATCCGTCGACGACGGTGGCCAGGTAAGGACTGGACAAGCCTTTGAAACTACTACCGGAAGTTAACTTTGTACATAGCGACGCGCGCTACGAACGGTATCTATGGTGCTACTCATATCAAGCCCAGGGTTTGTGAATTATGCATGTTTCCGGCAACATGGACAATTACTTAATTACAACTGCATAGTCCGATGAAGCGACCAGACGGGATTGCCGAATGAGTTAGAGAGTCCGTCTCCATTGTTGGTAGATCGTGGGGTCATTGGTTCGAACGCTGGTCAAGTCAAACCAATGACTTGAAAATTTATGTCTTACTTCCTAGCCTGGCACTTGGCATTATTAGGATAGGGCAAGGACTGGTTGTCTCAGTGTCAGGATAATGTGAGTGAGTGGGAAATCAGGTCATGGTGCTGGTGGCCTGGTCTTCCAGTGGGGCACCACTATAAAGTCACAATGAGTGCGCACTGTCACAAGTCGGTACCCGTCCTGATATGACCTTAGATGTTGCTAGAACGTAAAAGAACAACAAACAAACAAACATAGTCCGATGAAACTAAAAACACTTGCATAGATTTGATTCTACATATCCAACCTAGAAACGTGTGCACTTATTAGAGTTGTATAGTCCGACGGTTTTGAAATTCCGTCATTTTCTGATATAAATATATTAAAGTTGCATAGTCCGATGGTTTTGAATTTCTGTATTTTTTCTGAGATAAATATATTAGATCGATCACTAGTATCTACTCTACATTAGTTCAAAGTTACTTTTATTTTAAATGGTAAATCTTTTAATTATTTTGAGTGCAAACATGGAAAATTAGTTTTGGCAAGCTTGCCAAAACTCTGACACCATAGACTTCTGCAGTAACAGGTTCTGTTAAATTGACTCAGTATTTATTGCCTTATATGCAGAAACAAATGCTTAATAAGTGCATCAGTATCGAAGTGAGATATGTAAAATCAAATCTAGATAATTGGTTTGGTTTTGAAAATTTGATATTTCATCGGACTATGCAGCTTTAAGGTGGTCGTTGTAATCTACCTTACTTCAGTTTGACGGAAGCTTGCTTTTAAATAACTACCGTAGGAGATATATTTTAAATGTAAATATGCTAGAGTAATTATGGTGTGTTTGTCAAAACTCTGACATCTTATGCTTCAGCAGTAAGAGGCTCTATTAAAATGACCGGGTCTGGCCTTCTATGGTTACACCAAATGTGTAGTAAGTACATCAGTATCTAAGTTGGATATATAGGTTCAAATTTCGATGTGCTTTGCTTTTGGATGTTTTATTTCTATCGGACTATGCTAGATTAAGCATTTCCTGCTGTATAGAAGGGAATCCAATTGAATTTTATTAGAACTTTAATAATATATAATGATGCGCAAAAAGGAAGAAAGCAAGGCGGAGGTGGAGAAAAAAAGAGGCGTTTATTAGGACGCCTCACAACATATAGCTATACAAGGAAGAAAACAGAGAGGAAGCTCATGAGGAGCACGGTATAAACAACTATCCAGGAGAGTAAGATGAGGAGCTCAGAAGGAGCGACCAGTATAACTTGTGCTAGGGATGAAGAGCTCGGGGGAGCTTAACGTTCAGGGGAGGGGCGCCGAGGAGCCCTCCACCAGGGAGGGAGAGTAAGGAGAGAGGCCGGTATGAGAGTTGGGTGGGTGGGTGGAGAAGAAACGAAGCTGCAGGGAGGACGGCTGGAGGGTGAGTGCCTGAGGGAGGCCGGCGGGCGGCCTTATAAGGGAGGGAGCAGGAGAGCGAGGGGGGAGGTGAGAAAGCGGCGGGGCAGGGCGGCAGGAGTGAGAGAAAGCTGAGGGGCGGATGACAGGGCAGGTGGGAAAGCTGCGCGACAGCGGGAGAGGCGGGGCAGGGCGGCAGGAGAGGCGGGGCAGGCGGCAGGAGGGAGAGAAAGCTGAGGGGCGGAAGGCAAGGCAGGTGGAAAAGCTGCGCGACAGCAGGAGAGGCAGGGGGAGGGTCTCTTCCTTTCCTCGCATCAAACGCAATGCGAACATTACGACCAATGTTTTCAATAATGCTGAAGCAATGCCTGACTTATCATTTTAGAAAGGATTTGGATTGACTCAGCCAGGGATTGATCCCACGACCTTTCACACGTACGTGAAGCGGGGTGTTCTATGCATGAGGCCATCCAGTCATTTTCTTATCACCGAGCGCGATCACCGAATATGGAGAGCGCCGGGCTCGCGTGTGAGAGATCGGTAGTTCTGTTCCCGGTCGAGTCAAACCAATGACTTATAAAAATTGATAATTGTCGCTTCTCTGGCCAGGCGCTCCGCATTATTAGGAAAAAGTAATGACCATGTAGTTCAGTGTCAGGATAATGTGACTGAGTGGGATATCGGATCATGGTCCTAGCGGCCTGATTTCGAGGTGGGGCAGCACTATAAAGTCACCATAAGTGCATAAGTACCCATCCTGATATGACCTTATGTAAAATATTCCGATAAAACGCATTGGTGGGGAATGTGAAATGGTCTATAAAGGATAACAAATGGTCTATTAATGTAAATGGTGTATAGGGCCAGGTGCATGAATGTATTTATGTAGTTGCTGGTGACTCTTTACTGGTAGTCAATAGTCATTTTGTATTAGATAGATAGTGTGAAAGGGGCACGATTGTTAGTGTGTAAGGAGCTCAAGAGCTCTACTCACTACCCCCTCCCCCACAACTGTAAGTCACGGATCACCACACACACAGCAGGCAGGTGCAGGCCAAGCAGCCACACTGCATGGTGGTGGTGGGTAGATTACAGTAGCCATGGTGACACAAGAATGCTCACTTTTCATTGGTGGAACTAGAAATGCTTATTGCTGATTGGAGATAATGGTCAGGTGGTATGCCATATCAGATCCATGTACCACTATATAATAATAAACCTGAGGGTGCAAGCTCTCACTCTACTTTCACTCTTTTTACTCTTTCTTTCTCCCCTTGCCTGTATTGATTTCATATAGCCTGCCTACACAAACTACAGCTGCCAGCCAACGAATTTACACTTAGATGTTGCCAGATGCAAAGCTCCAACAACCAACCAACCTTTTCTCATTAGAGAGAGACAATCAAGCATACTGGGAGTGGCAGTGTCCACATTGGTCTGTCTCGGCTCTGAGACAGTAATAGCTGGGTAAACAGATTATCTGATTATGGCCGGAACATACTGTCCATAACCGGGAGTGCTGGCCAAATCGGTAGAGCACAGGCCTCGCGTGTAGGAGATCGGGAGTTTGGTTCCCGGTCGAGTCAAACCAATGACTTATACAATTGATACTTGTCACTTCCTAGCCTGGCGCTTGGCATTAATAGGATAGGCCAAGGACTGGTTGGGTGAGTATCAGGAGAATGTGACTGAATGGGATATAAGGTTATGGTGCTGGTGGCCTGGTTTACCAGTGGAGCAGCACTATGAAGTCGCCAGGAGTGTGCACTGTGGCAAATCGAAACCCGATCTGATATGACCTTAGATGTTGCCAGGATGTAAAACTCCAACAGCCAACCAACTGTATAATCCAATAAACTATCATTGACTAATGATGGCTAAAGTTAGAGTTCATTATCTTGTAATCATAAAATCAATAACATGCAATGTCAGTACCTATTTCACTTACTGTTTGTTGTCATATTGTAATCCTACATTATGTGCAAATCATGTACAAAGTGATAAAAGTTACCTGCGTGATCTCTTTCTCATGGGGTATCCCTATCTATTTTCCCTCAAATGAGATATGTTATGCCGATTAATTCCGTCAGCCTCTGTGGCGCAATGGACAGCGCGCTGGACTTCTAAGTTCTAACCGGTTTCTAAGACATCCAGAGTTTGCGGGTTCGAGTCCCGCCAGAGGTATATGCTTTTAAATGATATCATGTCTCTCACCTTTGAGCTACTCACTTTGTTTATGGTTTACTCCATACATTAAGTGGCTGTCACACATCACCGGATTGGAGGAAATGAAAGAAACCAAACAAAGTCCATTGATAGTCAGGTTTGTGTCCGTACAAGTTTTGAACATGCACAAAACTTGGAACGGATGCTGCCGGATTGACGTCTATGGTTCTTGTCCATTTCATGTCTGTTCGTCCAGTGGCCTTTGACCCGATATCGCAACATTTTGACATGTTTTAATACATCTTGATACTTATCACGCACGAACACCACCGGACTAGACAATTCTGTCCGTTGCTCAACCCGGTGATGTGTGATAGCCGCTTAAAGTGCCAGTCACACCTCACTGGATTGGGGGAAACAGACAGAAATTGAACAATGTCCGTACAAGTTTTGAACATACACAAAACTATGAACGGATGCCGCCGGACTGACGCCTACGGTTCTTGTCCGGTTTGAGTCCGTTTAGTCCACTTACCGTCCATTGGCTCTCAGTTCATGTCCGTTTCATGTCCGTTCATAGACCCGATGTCACAACACTTTGACACATTTTTATACTTATCACCACAGGACTAGACATTTCTGTCCGTTGCTCAATCCGGTGAGGTGTGACTGGGCCTTTACGGTCATATAGGCTGCATTATGTTTGGCGGAACATCACTTATACCATATGGAATTGTACGTAGTTACATGTCAAAAACAGCTCTACACATGTGTTTTCACTGTTTTTTTCAGACTGCTACATGTTGAGAGGTGTGTTTATACATATAGTATAACCCCGTTAAACCAAACTTGAAGGGACCCTATGAATTTGTTTGGATTAACCGATCATTGGTTTAACCGAGCTTTGGCTTTAACTTTGACTTGGCTTTGGCAAAAATGTGGGTGCATTATGAATGTAATATACAATGTATGTGGACACTTTGATTTTTTTTTTTATGTATATACAGTATAACCCCGTTAAACCAAGCTTGGCTAAACCAAACGAACGGTTAATCCAAACTTTTTTCGGCGGCTTGTCAAAATACTACCATTTATCATATAAAAAAGTTGGTGGGGTCTCAGATGACCTTATAATCACATGAAAGTTTGGTTTAGCCATACCGGAAGTGGCATGGGGTCTGCCAATTTTGTTTGAATTAACCTATAGTTTGGATTAAGCGACTTTGACTTAACCAACTCTTTTATATGATAAATGGTAGTATTTTGCCGGGCCGCCAAAAAAAGTTTGGATTAACGATCATTTGGTTTAACCGAGCTTGGTTTGACGGGGTTGTACTGTACTATGATACTCAGGTGAGAACCACCAGACGCAGTGGCTGAATCGGTAGAGCGCACACTTCCCGTGTGGAAGGTCGGGGCTTCGAATTCCAACCAAGACAAACCAATGACTTATAAAATTTATACTTGTTGTTATCTACAAAAAAAGGAGTGTTTATCAGGAGGTCAGCAAAATGGGTTGAATTGCACTTTGAAATAGTTTGTTGTTTGTTTGTTGTTTTACGTCCTAGCAACATCTATGGTCATATCAGGATGGGTAGGGGCCTACCGACCTGTGATAGAGCATATTCATGGTGACTTTATAGTGCCGCCCCAATCGGAAATCAGGCCACCAGCACCATGACCTGATATCCCTATTCATGCAGTCACATTATCCTGACATTGAGCTAATCAGTCCTTGTCATATCCTATTAATTCCGAGCGCCATGCCTGGAAGCAACAAGTATCAATTTTATATAAATCATCCTTTCACTAGAGAATAGCAGGTAAACAGACAAGACAGGTAGGCCTACTAGGATGCCATTGGCTGACACACCGATGGTCTCCATAACAAGTGGCGTATTAGGGGAGGACCGCCGATTCCACGTAATGGTGGCCGCGTGACGTCATGCAACAAAAGGTAGACCGGAAGTAGATACTGAATTGCTTGCACTAGGAATGCAAGTCAAACTAGAAGGTCGTTTTTATTAAGCAGCTGCCACCCAAGAGACCCCCGCCAGTTAAGCTGGAAAGTACCAGACTAGAGTGGTTCCAGATTCTGCCGATAGATGTCACTAGCTTAACTAATGGGGTGTAATACACATGAAGAGAGCAGCGGTGAAATTCTAGAAGAAAAAATACAATATAGTGTTTTATTTTGTATATGTATATATTACAAGGGTAAGAGCTTGATGCCTTTTGCGTTATGAATATCTGAATATAATCGATCATTTTATTATTTTTCCAGGCATTCTTTATGGAGGTATAGCATGGGAAATCAGAGGCACTCGGGGAATCTACCCCACTAGAGTGGTTCCAGATTTTGGCGATAGATGTCACTAGTGTCGTGGTGGTGATGAAAATGCGAAATATTGCGCCTAGAGCAGGACTCGAACCCACATCGCTTTGCATTCTGGGCCAGTGTGCTAACCATTACACCAGCTAGGCTCTATGATATCACCACACTACCCACGCCTACCTATCTATGTGGTTACTTCCCTGAGAGGTCAGTGCAGACCACTACACTCGTCCCCCTGGAATTTTAAGTCTTGTAATGCTTACAATTGCATACATACAGGCAATGCACTAACACATACATACACAGGGTAGGTTCAACAACCATACAGCGCATAGGTTGTAAAGGATCATGGTCACGGCAACCAGTGTCGTGGGGGTGATGAAAATGGGAAATATTGCACCTAGAGTTGGACTCGAACCCACATCTCTTTGCATTCCAGGCCAGTGTGCTAACCATTACACCGCCTAAGCTCCCTGATATCACCACACTAGCCACACCTACCTGTCTATGTGGTTACTTGCCTGAGAGGTCAGTGCAGACCACTACAGTAGCTTAACTGACGGGGTGTATTATTATTGACCTAATATACTGACATAATGTGTGTGTGTGTGGTATAAAGTATTTATACGAATATTAGTAGAATGGAACCGTTTTCCATGTTGTACATCTATGTTGGGATTCGAACCTGCGATCCCCATACTTGCGTGCTGGGCAGTGCGGGTGGGCAGTAACAATGGTCGTGGTAGATATTCATAGTGAAATTACTACTGGGTTTTCAATATTCATCCGGTGACATGAGTATACATGTGTTGGTTCTTTGTTACGGTGATTTATCTGCTTATTTGTTAATTCTTAGCACGATGGGAAACGTGAAAATAACACAAAACCGTGTAGAGTGACAACATAATTCCAAGTCAACTACTCACGGCCCCCACAGGAATTATTTGTGAATGAAAGTGAGCGAGAATGTGTGCGCGTGTATGTGTGTGGAGGGGAGGGACCTTTACCATTGTCATGTGGACAATAACAGTAGAAAGAAAAACATGTTATTGTAAAAGGTGGTGGAGGTAACATAAATTATATATGGGTCGTTCTCAGAAACTGTTGTGTACCACTTTTGTGACATGGAAACCAAGAATTAAAATATTCCAAATAATAGCAGATTCCATATTCATATGAACGTATATATGTTGTGCATATGTCAGAGTTGAAATAGGTTTTTCAGTTTTTGATTTTGGTATTATACAAATTGAGAAAGCCGTTAAAATTAACCGTGTAACATCCATAACATCATTTTAGCACACACAAATTCAAACAAGATTTTATTGATTACAGTTAAGCAAAGGCGATTGCCTCTTACAAAAAAAAAAGTTGAAAAAAACATTTGGGTAGATGTATGATGTGATATGCAAAACTTCCCATTTTCACTTTAGCACAAAATCATATAAGAGTAAATGGTGTAGTCCCTGCAGCCACCGTGTGGTGGCAGAGCTCATGTGTATACTACTCCACAAGCATATCTTGGATACATTTTGTGGAATAGGTTAAATACGTGTAGTCATCATCATCATGCGGTCGGACACGATGCAACAAAGACTGCTTTCATTACTTGACTGCCGCTCTCCGCATTTCATGAAAGCTGCCTGCAAAAGTGTTGAAGTGCCTCCGCCGCCACCACCGCCTCCAACGCCTCCACCAGCACCGGTGCCATCGGCACATCAAAGAGACGGAGGGCCAAGAAGAGCGACAGTTCTCTGTCGGTCTTCAAGGAGGATCAGATGTTGGACTTCCTCCAGGAGAACCCCATCATGTGGAATATGAAGCTCTCGGATTACCGCCGCTCAGACAGAAAGGCCAAGATGTGGGAGGACCAGGCGACACTTCTGGGGACCACAACAGTCCATCTCCAGAAATAATTCAAGTCACTCAGGGACACGAACACGCAGCTCCACAAGAAAAAGAGCAGGGACGGAGCCGCTGACCTGACTGAGCGGGAGCAGTGGATCATGCGCAAGTTCGGGTTCCTGCGGTCGGTCGTCCGTCACCGACCGGAGCCCTGCATGAGTGTAAGTACATAATCTTTTATCGTTCTGACAAGTGCAGCCATTAGTATTCTCGTAAAACCACTCGTATTCTAAGTTTGTTATGTTATGCTTTTGTTGTCTTTATGTTTGTTTGTTTGTTTGTTGTTGTTTTACATCCTAGCAACATATAATATTCTAGTAATTTGTTAATGTTATTTATTTCTTTAATGTTGAGTTGTTGTGTAGTTGTTCTTAAATCGAGATATTGACAATAGATGTATTGTGATATAATCGTTATAAATCCATGTTTGCATTTAACGTTAATTATTTTTGCTTTATATATTTTTGATTTACTGTTGACTTGTCGTGTCTTTTGTCGAAATATCGATTTGCATTCATGTTACTTATGTTGTGTTATGATTTTGTCTTGCAGTTGGCCACTCCTGTCGCGGCTCCGCAGCTCGATCTGAGCGTGGAGGAGAATGTCAGGACCGATGTGGAGATGGCGATGGACAAGGATCTTCCACCCACTCCTCCCGCTACATCCCAAGAGCGGGGAAAGGGGAGAGGGAAGCGATCTGCCCCAGTCGACAACAACCTCCTCGCTGCCATCCACAAGAGGTTCGATGAGTCTGCCGACATCCTCAAGGTGATGCAGCCGCCTCCTCCTCCTCCACCTCCACCGTCGGTGACGAAGCGAGTGGTATTCGCCAACTATATGCGGGACATGATCCTCACGATGCCAGAGGAGTGGTTTGTGTCCATTTGCGGTGCACTCAACCGCATGGTGTCACACCATCTGGAGGAGGAGGAAGGAACATTCGTGGCACCGGTGGTTTGTGGGGCTGCTCCTGCACCTGCTCCTGCTCCTGCTCCTGCACCGGCTCCTGCACCTGCTCATGTGTCTGCAAGTCAGGCATACCAGCCTCAACCCCACCAGTGGCCTGCGCAGACACACGAGTATGTGGACCGCTATATGGGCGGGCCACACAGTCTTCATCAGCCACTGCCACACCCGCCTCTGCCAAGTCTTCCGCCTCAGCCTCTGCCTCCAGCTCCGCCAGTGGTACGGCCGTCACTGTGATGGACGTCTAACACCGTGAGTTCTGTATTGTAACTGACTTTATTAGGAACGGATCCTTGTGACGTCATAGTTTAACGGTGGGGGTGTTCGGACAATCACATACATTACATCTTCCCCTTTGACAATATATATATTAGTTAACATTTCCCTCTTAGTATTAATTAACACTGAATACTTAAGAACGTCCTTATGTACCTCCAATTCTATATGATTTGACGATACGTAGTTAAACATGCTTCTTACATAAATATGTTACTAACTTATTTCTACTCTATTGTCGTGATACCGAATTTATTTCACAACACATGCCACAGGCGTTCACGGTGTTCTTTGAACATATGCCATGATGCCCTACCTCTCTTGTCTAACTAACTCAGCGAATTCGTTTGTGATCCCACACGTAAAATGTTAAACCAAGTGGTACATAACAACATTCGGAAAACACCCGTTACATACAATAATATGTTGTTAAGTACTTGTACAATCTGGTCGTATGTGCAACCGATAAGTGTCAAGGTAGCATAAGATGATTTAACCTCTTATGAGCGATTAAGCGAGTACAACGTTAACTTTTTAACCTTAGTTCTTAACCCTATTAATAACAACGTGAACATACATGTATGATGGTAAATTCTTGAATTGTGACACGTTAGTAATGACGTACTTCTGCAATGAAATGCTATTTCTCAAGAATTAACCTTTATTATGCGCGCCACATTGGTAATGTCGTTATCATTACACGTTTGCACCATAACGATTCGGCGGACGAATTATGCGACCATAACGCGTAACGAACGGAGACCTGTTATTATCGTGAAGTAATGGTTGAGCAATATTGTTACTTATGGCTTGTTTGTGACTATTAGTACTTGTGCTTCTACATTTGTAAAGAAATTTCCTGTTACGCTGTAACACGTTATTTCGTTCATTAACCAGGTCATATGTTCTTACATTACCGTTATGTGGTCCCAGAATTCTTCCTCTTTTCCATTCATTTAAGTGATTACGGTAACGCACTAGATCCCCCTCTTGTAACAAGGGCTGTTGTTTACCTGCACGTCTGTCGAAATATTTTTTCTGTAACTGCTGTTTATATCGCAATTGCGGTAACTTTGATGGCTGAACGTTCGCCTTTAGCGCACTGTCCAGAACTGGTAATTTATTGCGCAACCTGCGGGACATCAACAGCTGCGCTGGTGACGCCCCCACGCCATCTAGTGTTGTGTTACGGTAATTGAGTAACGCGATCTGCACGTCACTATTAGCTTTAATGCATTTTTTTATCATACGTTTTACTGTTTGTATGTGTCGTTCAGCCTGGCCATTGCTCTGAGCGTGCATGGGACTACTAAATAAGGAGGTAAAACCATATTCAGCAGCAAAGTTCCGAAATTCCTCACTAGCAAATTGCGGGCCATTGTCTGACACGACACATTTCGGGATGCCATACCTCGAAAAAACTTGTTTTAACGCAAGGATAATATTCCTACTTGAAATGTGGACTACTTCAATGATGTCAGGGAATTTCGAATAGTAATCCACAATTAAAATAAAATTCCTGCCATCGACATGAAATAAATCAACCCCTACTTTACTAAAGGGAATATCATCTATATCATGGTTAATGAGAGGTTCTTTGGAAGGCAAATTCCTAAATTCCTGGCAAATTGGACATCTAGAAATGCAGTCTTGTAGCTGATTACTCATGCCTGGCCAAAAAACACTGTCCCTGGCCAGTTGTTTGCATTTAATAATCCCTAAATGGGATTCATGTAATGTTTTCAAAATGTTAGGTTGCATTGCCTTAGGAATTACTATTTGTGACCCTTTCATCAGCAACTCATCATGCACAGTCAGATCTTCCCGATATGTAAAATAAGGGCTTACATCGAGATCAATTAATTTATTATTTAACGGCCAACCATCAATTGTTAAACGTTTCACTTTTGTAAGGGTCGAATCAGACACAGTCTGGTTCCTCACTTCTTGCAACATATCCCGTTGGAAATCCAATGATGCTATGGAAACGTCACGATCGTATAGGTCCTGTGGGCCTACATCAGACGTGTGCGCTCGGGACAAGGTATCTGCAAAGAATAAATGCGACCCTCTTAAGTAACTCACGTTAATGTTGTAATTTTGAAGCCGCATGCGCATCCTTTGCATCCTGGCTGATAGTTGGTGAATAGGTTTCATCATAATAGAAACAAGTGGTTTGTGATCTGTTTCCACTGTAATCTCATTGCCATATATATAGTCATGGAATTTATGGCACCCAAAACATATAGCCAACAACTCCTTCTCGATGACAGCGTAACTTATTTGAGTTTTGTCCAATGCTTTGGATGCCATTGCCACTGGGAGATTACATTGAAAAAGGGTAGCACCTAAACCATATTTAGAGGCATCAACTTGCAGTACGCAGTGTTTATGTTTATCAAAATACTGTAAAACAGGAGCAGTACTCAACAAATGTTTTAGATGCACAAAAGCCTTATCCTGCTCAGAGTCCCAGTGCCATGCAATGTCTTTCCGAATAATTGTCCTTAAGGGTGCGGTTATGTGTGCCATGTTCGGAATAAATTTATTCACATAACCGATCATTCCTAAAAATCGTTGTACCGCCGGTTTATCCTTAGGGACAGGCATGTCAACAATGGCCTGGATCCGATCAGCATTCGGCTTTAGACCCCCCGATGTGATTATATGTCCCACATAGTTCACACTGGTTTGACAAATCTTTGATTTATTAGGGTTCAATTTTAGGCGCACCTCACGCGCCCGCTGTAATACTGCCTTTAAACGAACATTATGTTGTTCAACTGTAACTCCATGGATCAAAATATCGTCAGAGATGACGTGAACACCTGGCAGCCCCCAAGGATCTCGTTCATTTCTTGAATGAAAATATCACCCGCAGTTTTAATCCCAAAAGGTAAGCGGGTGTATCTATATCTCCCCCAAGGCGTGTTGAAAGTACACAGTCGTGAGCTGGTCTCGTCTAATTCTATTTGCCAGTACCCGCTGTTGGCGTCCAGCACTGAAAAATAATTAGCTCCATGGATCTGGGCTACTACTTCTTCAACCGTTCTCACCGGGTACGGTCCTCTTAAAATAGCCCTGTTTAATTTAGTTGGGTCAAGGCATATACGCAATTTCTTAGGCTTGCGCACAATAGTGATAGAACTAACCCACGGTGTAGGCTCTAATTGTTTTACAATAACACCCAAATCCACCATCCGTGATAGCTCAGCTTGGACATCATCTACAATTGAAACAGGGATTCTACGGGGTGGATCAATGATAGGAGTTACATTTGAATCAATAAAAATCGTGGCATTTGCTTTAATTAAGCCTAAACCTTTAAATACGTCAGAATATGATTTTACCATAATTTCCGCAGTCTCAACAGCCGGCGCAGCAGTCACTGAGTCTAGTCGTGCTAATAATCCTAATCTAACACAGGCATGCTTTCCGAGAAGCGCACATCCAGCATTTGTCACTTGAAACACTAGCTCCACACCACGTACTACAATGTTTGTTTCCCCTGCAGGTACGATGCGGTGACCTCCATATGTCACCAAATGACACTTTGAAGGAGTCATAGTAGCTGTAGTGAGTTGATTAAACACGTCCGTAGGTATTATATTCGCTTCTGATCCAGTGTCCAGTTTAAAGGACACGCTACGACCCTCTAACATCAGCTCGGTATGCCACAGACCTTGCTCAGAAACGGGACCATGCGAAATGGTTCCGACAAATCGTTTGTCGGATATCCATTATCATCATCTTGATTCACATCCAGTTGATACACAGGAGCCCCTCTTTCCTGTCGTTGCTGTAGTCGGCACACTTTGACAAAGTGTCCCACCTTGTGGCATCCGGAGCACTCTTTACCTCTTGCAGGGCAGCTTCCTCTCGGATGGTTGTAACCGCAACGTCCACAACGTGCAGTTGACATGGACGAATTGGGTTTACGCTGACTTGTTGACGGCGGTACCCATGACGACGGACGATGACTTGATTTGTTTCCTGTGTTGAAACTCGCTGTCATCGCATCAACCGTGCGTTGATCTCCTGCTCTGGTTACTTGAGCTGATTTCACTTCACTTAGGCGACAAGTTTGTATGCATTCTTCTAAAGTAAGCTTCGGAGATCTCAACAATTTATCTCGAAGATCGTCATCCTTTACTCCGCATACGATACGGTCACACAACAATGACGCTTCGAGCGTCTCATAGCAACAGTATTTGATGCGATGCTTTAATTCACGTATGTAGCTGTCCATATTTTCCGTCGACTGGTTAAAGGAATTAAATTCATACCTTACAACTGTCAGATTCGTCTTCCCCTCACAATAATGAGTAAAGGCTTGTATTAACGGTGTAAGTTTGTCCTTGTCGTGATCGGGGATTTCAAACGTCCGGTGTAGTTTTTGCGCTTCACTACCCGCGACTTGCAGAAATACACAACACTGGACTCGTTCCGACTTGGTAGATACTCCAGCTGCTACTGCATAAATCTCGAATGACTGGAACCATGACCTCCAGTTAATTGCCATTCTTTCGTCCAGAATTAAAGGTCCAGGTGGTTTTAATCCGGAGAGCGCCATCTAGTTAAGTTCACCCGTAATATCTGACACCATGTGATGGACGTCTTAACACCGTGAGTTCTGTATTGTAACTGACTTTATTAGGAACGGATCCTTGTGACGTCATAGTTTAACGGTGGGGGTGTTCGGACAATCACATACATTACAGTCACCACTGCACACCGCACAAGTACAGACTTTAGGAATGGTGGCGCACACGAGGGGCTCTCCTATAGTTGTGGTGCGTGGGGGTGCTCCGCCCACTGTGGGTCCGCCATGGCCAGGGACTGGCACTGCCACAGACATGGTGACTCCGACACGCGCCAACCCCAAAGTGAACTTGTCTGAGTCGGCCAGCCCGGAGGGACTCTTAAACTTGTCGGGGTTATCCAGGATATCGGGCATGTTAGGGTCCAATTTGGACTTATTCGCCTCAGCCTCACAGTCACCAGCTGATGCCAACGGGAAGGGAGAGAAGTGATTGTATGTGTATATATGTATATATGTAGTCTTATTTATCTTTGTATGTATATATGTATATATATTGTTTGTACATTTATATGTCAAGATGTTTCAATAAATATACTGTCACTTTTAATTTTTGTGTCCGTGTTCAGTAAAGGCATGCCATCATTTAATTGTTATATATTAAAGTACAATTAACATTAAAATTAAAACATAAATAAAAACTTTAAATTTAAAATATTTATAATAATATTTCTCCTTCCCCTTTCTCCCTTTCCTCCTTCTCTCTCTCTCTCTCTCTTCCTCTCTCTATCTCTGTTCCTCCCTCTCTCTCTATCTCTCTTCCTCCCTCTCTATCTCCCTCTCTCTCTCCCTTCCTCCCTCTCTCTATCTCTCTTCCTCCCTCTCTCTATCTCTCTTCCTCTATCTCTTCTCCCCCTCCCTCCCTCTATCTCTTCTCCCCCTCCCTCCCTCCCTCTAACTCGTCTCCCCCTTTCTGTCTCTGTGTCACTCTATTTTTCCCTGTGTTCTTAGTATGTATGTAAAAGATTAATTCATGTAAAAAGAGAGGAGATTCATTACAATTACATTAACTAGATGACTTTAAATTAGGGAGCGAAAGAACGTAACAGACATGTAAAATTGTGTTCTCATATCTATAAAATGATATCGTTTATTTTATACTAGACATATAAACATATTAGCATCTCATATAACGGGAGACATGTCACAACATCACAGACATGTTTGCAAAAACAGTAGACAGACACAGCGCATACAGACTGATCAAATGTTTTGTCAGATCATCCTGTCTTGCCATGACAGTGCTCCGGCGGGTGAGATGACCCAGTCTTTAATTAGATTGCGCTGTTCCTTTCCTAGCTTGGATGTGGTGTTGGGGTTAACAGGTACAACGTTAATGTCAGGAAGGTTGTGGTCCTCTCGCCAACCTCCAGGCACAAAGTTGTTGTTGGCTGTCTCGGGACGATCCAGCTGCATGTTCTGTAGTGCTGGGTAGTGTGTCCTCATGAGGTTGTGCAGAACAATGCACGCCTTGATGATGATCTTCACGTTGGAGGGGTGGTGCTGCATAGTCGTCAGCAGCACTTGGAAGCGGTTGTCTAGAATGCCAAAGGCATTCTCCACCACTCTCCTAGCTCGGGAAAGCCGGTAGTTGAAGAGTCGCTCGTCATTGGTCAAGCCCCTCTTGCGGTACGGCTTCATCATGGTCGGCCGCAGGGCAAAGCCATCGTCACCGATCAGAAAATACGGCACATCCTTCTGGCCGTCGACGAGCGGTTCAGGATTCGGAAAGCCGATGGTGCCACCTTCTGTGCCCGCCTTCAGCTCGGAGGCGTTGTAAATCTGGGCATCAGACGCGGAGCCCATACCGCCAATATCTGCCCAGATAAATTTGTAATCCGCATCTACAAGCGCCAACAGGACCACGGAGAAAAAGCCCTTGTAGCTATAGTAGAGCGACCCACTCTTTGTAGGGCACTGGCAGGCGATGTGCTTCCCATCCAGAGCGGCACAGGTATGGGGGAAGTTCCACCTCTCTGAAAAGAGGTCCGCGACGGCACGCCACCCTTCTGGAGTCATCGGACATGTCATGACCTCGCCTATGTACTCGTCAATGATGGCCTTACAGACTTCACGCACTATCAGCGACTGTGTGTTGTGGGGCACCCTCCACCCAAACTTCATGGAGGAGTATTTTGTGCCAGATGCCAGGTGCCTCAGAGTAAGTGCTATTTTCAGCGCCGGGTCGAGCGGCACCCTGAATGTGGTCCGTTTTTTGGCGATCCTAGGTCCCACTCGTGCCACAATCTCGTCAAACAACTGGGGGGGCAGCCGCATGAAGTTCACATACGACGCGGTGTCCTCGCTGCGGAGCTCGACCATCAGCTTGTCGAACAAGCCAAACTGTGGCCGCCTCCCAATCCAGGGTCTGACCCACACTGATCGTCGCCGCCGCTCCCTCCTCCTTCGTCTCTCGATACGGGACGCCAGAAGAACCATGAGTAGAGTAAGCTCATGGTGATAAAGGGCAACTCTGTAGAAAAGCTGGAACTGTACTTGCAGTGCCTGGGCATCCATCCTGTATGAGCAGCAGAGCAGGAATGACTGAAGGAATGGCGTGGGTTGCCTTTATATACCGAGACCATAGGTCGGGCATATGCCGCCATACGCTTCGAATACGCTTTTCATACGCTACCAATACGCTCTCATACGCAACGCGTAGGTTCTGCGTACGCTGCATGCGCCCGAGATATGCCCGTGACGCAAGTTGAGCGTACGAGTAGCGTACACCCGCATACCCCTAGCATACGCCGACGTACCCCCAGCATACGAGGAGCGTATGCTGGCATATGCTCAGCGTATGTGTCGCATAAGAACCATACGCCCCCGTAGGTCGAGATCTTTTTAGCATGCACAAAAAAATGGGGACGGACGGATTTATGAAAGCGTATGGCGGCATATGCGTCAGAAGCCGGCATCTGGCGGCATATGAGTAGCGTATGAGTAGCGTATACGGCGTATGCCGACGTATATGACGTAATGCGCCTACGCCACCATACGCTCCCGTAAAAAACCCTAATGTGACAGCCCCTTTAGAGTGGTTTTACTGTATATAATACATGGAACGAGGAAGACCGACCGTCCACGATTGAAATTTCCCCTGCTTAATCAACTATAGCGGCTTGACCTTTCTGTGGGTCTACACAATATCCACATATACACATACATGATGATACCTTGGATGCTCATCAATTCTGACTTCAGCTCAGGAATGTGCCAATGAAAGCCTCAAGGAGTCCAAACAACATAACACCGCGCAAAAATATTTATTAAAGTGTTCTCAACATACAAATGTTAGCAACTTGCAGTCAGTAGAACGTGGGATTACATGTCTGATAACAAAATATAGGACACACTATGGCTTATCTTGGATGCAATTCCTCAGTGAAATGTGCATAATCCGGTGTTTTTGAGTTTCTACTATATTACAAAAAATTAATATAATAGATTGATCAGTATAATCTACTATATTTTAATTTGAAGTAACTTTGATTTTAAAAGGTTAACTTTTGTTATATTTGAAGTGTATACATACTACTTTCATATCATGGCCCGAATGCATGGAGCGGTGTTAGCGAGCCAAACCACGGGTAGGGTGGGATTTCTGGTTTAGCGCCGAAAAGTCGCTATGCATGGAGCGGTGTTACACAAACACCGCACGTTTAAAGTCAGAGAATTTAGCCGTGTTTACACGGGGAATTGTGAAACGATCTAGACAAATCAATTTATATGAAGCGATGTAGTGGCGCGTTTACACGAGCGAGTCTGAAAGTGTGTCGGCGACCGGGAACCAGCAGCCTTATGCCAGGTACACACATACCGTATACGATTCGCGCACTAAAACTAACTGGCCGACGCGACTCATCACGACCCGTTTCCCGACTAAAACTTACGACTGGGGGTGTACACATCTACCGACTGGAGCGCGACTGGGCGCGCACATATACCGTCCCGATTCGCGACTGCCACCTACGCACCTGGTGTTTTTAGCGCGAACTACATTAGCATCAGCGCCTCCTAGCAGCGGGTGGGGCTCAACGCAAGATGGCGCCATGTGTGTTTCGCTGCACGCAACTGGTGGATGTGGGGCGAACTATCGTATCATGAGCAGTTGGTGAGGGATTCAAAATTCAAAAATGGCGCCACGCACACCAGAGAAAAGAAGAAAAATCGCTGTGGCACTTGCAGTGCTTGCGATCCGTCATGTTCGACGTCGAAGGATAGGTCGGCAAGTGTGGATTCGTCCCCACATTGCTCAGCATGCCCAGCTTGGAGCATTCAACACCCTGGTAGCTGGATTACGTGCCGATGAACCGCAAGCGTTCACAAACTACAACAGGATGCCGGCGCAACAGTTCGATCAGTTGCTTGCTCTTGTCAAACCTCGGATCGAGCGTCAGAACACAACGTTTCGGGCGTCGATCTCGGCTGCAGAGAGGCTTGCGATCACCCTACGATTCCTGGCCACAGGTAATAATTTACTTTGTCTTATTTTACATTCTGATTGACTATCTCTTCGACGATATAGTTTATTTTGTACTGGGGTGTTTTTTACTGACTTTGTGTTCGACGATATGAGCTCACATTAACAATCACCCTTTTTCTAGGTGAGACGTTCAAGAGCATCAGCTACCAGTTTTGTGTGGGTGCGACGACCATCGGGCAGATTGTCCCCGAGACGTGCGACGCCATCTACGCATCACTGAAGGAGGACTACTTCAAGGTAACAGTGGTTGTGTTAATTTTCTTTTTATTGGGTTTCACACAAAAACATGATATGCACAACACGTGAAACTTGTAAATTGGAGTTTTCTGTTACTGTTCATTTTGGTTCATTTAGATTCAGACTAAAACAACAAAACAACAAAACAAAAACAGTTATTAGTAAATCAATACAAGTGAACATATTATGGGCATACATAGCGCAACTGAAACAGCAAAACAAAAACTGAAAATGCTATGGGAAAACATAGCAAAACTAAAACTGACCACGACTATGTCAAGCCGCAACAAACAAAAAACAGTTATTACTAAATGTTATGGGAATGTCAATATGATCCAGACCAAAAAACCAATTTACTGTGGAGTGTCGCTACAGTCATCAGATCCTAACAAATGTAAATAGGAGAAGGAGGAACCGGCGGCATCTGTCCCAGAGGTGCCTCTTGCTTGGGCGATGTCCTGTTGTTGCGTTTTACTCTCAAGCTCCAGCATTTTCATACTGCCGCGAAAGCACGCCTGCTCGATGTCGTTTTGGACGAGAAGGAGGACGCGTGGATCGGTGATCTTTCGCAACTTCATGGCGATCCTCTTAGTGAATACTGAGACGGCATCGTCCGGCTCGGCCCGCGTTTCGTGTAGATTCTGCAGAACGAGCTCCATCAGCTCGTTCTCTCTGCTATCTGCATCCGCTCGCTTTCGTTTGTTGATTTTCCTAAAATCCTGGATGGACTTTGGGGTGCTCGGGATAGTGTCCGGTTCGTCTTCCGGTTCGTATGCAATCGTTGCGACAGCTTGCGCCGATGAGAGGCTTTCCGTTTCACCGTCCTCGTTGATCTCCTCAGCCACGTCCTGAGAAACAAAATAGAAACACAATATTTTTTAAACAAAACTAACAATTTAGTCTTTTTGTTTTTGCAGACCCCATCAACCCAGGATGAGTGGAGGAAGGTTGCGGAGTTGTTCATGACACGTTGGAATTTCCCTAACTGCATTGGCGCCTTGGATGGGAAACACATCCACATCAAGCCACCTCCACACTCGGGATCGTCGTTCTACAATTATAAGAACACTTTCAGCATCGTGCTGATGGCTCTGGTGGACGCCGACTACCGGTTCCTGTACGTCGATGTGGGGTGCAATGGGCGCATCAGTGACGGAGGAGTCTTTGCTGGCTGCACCCTACAGCAACAACTCGAGAATCATGCTCATGCATTCCCACCCCCCAAACCTGTCCCCGGAGACGATCGGCCCCTGAGCCACTTCATTGTCGCCGACGACGCGTTTCCGCTGAAGGAATACCTGATGAAGCCGTTCAGCCACAAAGACCTGCGATTAGATCACAGGATCTATAACTATCGACTGTCGCGCGCGCGTCGGGTTGTAGAGAACGCCTTCGGCATTCTGACGAACCGCTTCCGGGTTTTCCTCACGAACATTGCCCTCTCCCCAGATAAGGTGGAGAGACTCGTGATGGCCAGTTGTGCACTACACAACTTTCTGCGCGAAAAGATCGGCACCACCTGCAATATCGACTATGAGGATCCTAGGACGCACGCTGTAACTCCCGGCACGTGGAGATCAGACAGAGTGCTCACCCAGGCCCCCCTACCGTCAGGAACCAACTCGACGCAGCGCGCAAAAACGCAAAGGGACTACTTGGTCGAGTACGTGAACTCGCCGACCGGATCTGTGCCTTGGCAGTCGGCCATGATATAGATAGCTGACCAATCTTATTGTATTATTATTACTGTAGTATTGTATATATTATTGTATTACTGTATTCCTGTATTATATTAGTGTTTGTTAGCTATCGTTACCTCATCAGGTTCTTGGCTGCAGCTTGGCGCGGGGAGCTGGTGGTTACTCAGACTCTGGCGTTTCTGGACGTGGGGTGCAAGGAACGACAAGGACGCGTGAATCCAGGTCTGGCGTGTTGTCAGTCGCTTGACCCCGAGCCCGACGGAGGTTGTTTGCGGAGACGCGTATATTGAGTGCGTAGGTTAGTCATCCATTTCTGGATGGAAGCGGCTGTAAATACATATAGAACAAGGTTGTACAGATTGTGTATATAATAAATGTGTACATTTGCAAAATTTCTACATGTGTTATATTTATAGAATATATTAAAATTTCTAGTTGAATGAAATGTGAAAGTGCCGGCATTCTGCGGTCGCCATCTTGTCATGTAGTCATGTAGCATTCTCTATAAAGTTTCACGCTCAAGTTTCGCGATTAAGTTTCGTGAACGTGCTAGATAATAGGCTATAGATGCTCTCATTCACCCATGTACTACAAGAAACCGCATGAATCCTTAATCGGGAAACGCACAACACAGATACAGATACAACAGACGTACAACACAGATACAACACGTAAAGATTTACGACCCATTACGACCCATGTTGACGAAACAAAACAGTGAATACTATCGGAAAAACATGCTTACCTGACTGCCCGACCTCTGCCGTGATTTCGGACAACGCAGTAATCCTCTTTATTCGATTTGAGTACTCGGGACTACACACGTCGAAAAGACACGGGCGATCTCTCCACATTTCGACCATACAACTCTCGGCCTCGTTCGTCCAGTCCGCCATTTTTTTCCTTTGTGTACGGACAAAGTCACATGACCCTTTTCCGCCCCTCTGATTCGCTTATCGCTAAAACCCAGACACGACCGGTCGCCGGCTAGCACACATATACCGTATAAGACGCGACTGCCCGCTCACATCTACCGTTTCTCGAACGGCCCGATTCATTTTTCGAATCGCTTGCGACTCGAGTTTTAAGCCCTAAAACTGAGTTTTATACGCGAATCGCATGCGTCTAGTGTGCGCGGGGGTCGCACACCTAACGACTAAAACCCAGTTTTATGCGCGAAGCGGCCAGTTTTAAGTCGTATACGGTATGTGTGCACCGGGCATTAGTGTTGCGCCTGTAGCCGGCAAGCACTGCTATTTGTTTAGTTTACACAAGTCGATTCGACGCCGATGTAGCTGCTACGTTAATATCGCTTGGAATTTAAGGTTAATTTAATTAAATTTCATTATTTGAGTCTGTAATTCTGTTAAATATGATCGCATTCACTAGATTTCGGCGTAATCGGGCCCTAACACTGCCGGGCACCAGCGATTAGTTACTGCTCCCCCTGTAGCCGGCAAGCACTACTATTTTATACTATCGCCGCCCGGGAACCAGCTGAATCGCTTCAAATAAACCACCTCGCGAGGTGGTATAGATGAACTGTTTCATATGAATCGATTCAGCCCTAAAACGCCTCAGAGTCGCGTTTACACGCCAAATGTGAGTCGATCTAGGCAAGTCGTTTTATATGAAGCGTTTTAAATCGCCCGTGTAAACAGGGCTTCAAACCCCAGGGGCCATATGCAGGAGTCGGTGATATCGAGCCAAAACGGTGTTTGGCGGGTATCACCGTTTAGCGGCGAACAAGTGGCATGCAAGGGTCAGTGTTAGGCCTATCACCATAAGCTTAAACGGGGTTACGCTAAACGTGATCGAGAGGTGGTTTAAAATTGGTGTTAGGTATCGATGGTGCCCAAATCTATTCAATGCTGTCATATTTAACAGAATTACAGACGCAATAAGTGAAATTTCATTAAATTAACCCTAAATTCGAAGCAATATTAACGCTGCCGCCGCAGAGGCGGCGATATTAATATTTTCGAATCGACGAATGTAACGTAAACAAATCGCCGCCGCCGCATGGACGTCGATATCCATACTGTCCGCCGCCGCCGCCGCCGAATCGGCGGCTATAAATTAGGCCCAAATCTATTCAATGCGACCATATTTAACAGAATTACATACGCAATAAGCAAAATTTGATCAATTTAACCCTAAATTCGAAGCGTTATTAAGGCTACCGCCGCATTGGCGGCGATATTAATAGTTATATTTTCGAATCGACGAACGTAAAGTAAACAAATCGCCGTTTAGGTATAATGAAAGTGTTACGCGCTCCTGCATACAACTTGACACAGGTCCCGACTTCGGTGATAGATAAACGGTAACAGGCTCTAACACCAAACCCCGCTAACACTGACTCCTGCATATGGCCCCAGGCCATAGCAGGTTTACAGCGGTGTTAGTGTTAGGTTAGGCCCAAATCTATTCAATGCTATCATATTTGACAGAATTAAATACGCAATAAGTCAAATTTCATCAAATTAACCCTAAAAACGAAGCGATATTAATATTGTCGAATCGACGAATGTAAACTAAACAAATCGCCGCCCGCCGCAGTGCTGGCTGGAGCCCGGCGGTGTTAGGTACCGATTAGGCCCAAATCTATTCAATGCTGTCATATTTGACAGAATTACATACGCAATAAGTGACATTTTATCAAATTAACCCTAAAATCGAAGCGAGATTAACGCTGCCGCCGCCGAGGCGGCGATATTAATATTGTCGAATCGACGAATGTAGACAAACAAATAGCGGTACTCGCCGGGAACAATCTCACCCATAAGAAGGTTGGCTGGTTCCCGGTGTGTGGAGAAACCAACCGCCGCATCGGCGGCAATATATAAGCCCAAATCTATTCAATGCTATCATATTTGATAGAATTACATACGTAATAAGTGAAATTTTATCAAATTAACCCTAAAATCGAAGCGAGATTAACGCCTACTGCATCGGCGGCGATATTAATATTGTCGAATCGACGAATATAAACTAAACAAATCGCCGCCACCGCCGCCGAATCGTCGGCGATATTGTCAAATAGCGGTGATCGCCGGGAACAGGCTCAGAGGGATTTCCCAAATATATAAATAAAATCACTTTTAGCTAACACAAACCGTTTAGGCCCCCATGCATACAGCGTGACATAGTTCACGACGCCTCTGATAACCGGTGATAGCTACCCGGTGTTTAAGGCTTAACACCACACGCCGCTAGGGTGCACCAACATGCTGAACATGTACTTTGTTCACTGCATGGTGTTCGGGTATAGCCGCATAGCACAGGAGCACCAAACTGCAATAAATGTTCAACGAGTGGATATGTAGGATCAAATATAGGTCAATGTTTTGCTTTTTTAATTTAATGTTTTCATCGGATTATGCAGCTAGAACAAAAAATATATTGATCATTTCTTCCAGTAAATCTGAAAATAGAACACATTTCAAGCTGTGCCTTAAAAAGGAAAATATCTTCAGTTTTAACATGGGTTTTCTTTGGGTTTTTTTGTTACATGGTTAGTATACATGTATATGCAGGCACTGTTATTCATCACTGCAGAGAAGGTGTATAGGCCTACAAATACAAGTATTGTCATATAGAATTTGCAATGAGAAATGGCTTAATGGACACTGCCTTTGTCCAATAATGTCATTTTCCAATGACATAATGTGATTACAATGTATCGGTGCAGAGCGTATATTAAGATTTATAAAAATATATAAATAAATCGAGGGTCCGTACACATGTGAAGATATTTCAAGGCTTTTTTTAAATATGAATTCAAGACTACTTATATTTGGATTTAAAGAAAAAACAACAATGGCGAATGGCTGATTGTGGACTAATTTAGATCGGTGGGGACAGTTTAATGGAATTCAAGGCGTTTCAAGACTAATTACCCAAAATAGGTTAAATTCAAGGCTTTTCAAGACCTTGAAATGGAGCAAATGAAGTTCAAGACGTTTAAAGACTTTCCAGGCCCTGTACGGACCTTGTAAATCTCATTGACTAATTTTGATATGTGCATTATTTATCTACAGCAATTCTACATCATTTCTGACCACTGTAAAGTGACAATAAATAGTAACCAGTAAGAAAAGAATTTTCAATTAACCCATTCACATCTCAATCCTCTCCTTAACTAGCACTTATCTCCCGACAATCTTGTAGAAAATGTCACAATGCACCAAATAAAATGTGGCAAGCAGTAAGAAAATAATTTTCAATCATCCCTTAACTACCACTTATCTCCCAACACTCTTCTAGATATTTGTGCCAAAATGCACCAAAATGTGGCTTCAAGTGTTTGCATAGTTCGAGAAAACTTAGTTCCCAACTTATATTAAAGCTGCAAAGTCTGATGAAAACATCAAATTTTCAAAACCAAAAGCAGTATCTAGATTTGATTCTAGATATCTAACTTAGATACTGGTACATTTATTAAACATTTGTCACTACATAGAAGGGAATACTGAGGCAATTTAATAGAATCTGTTACTGCAGAAGCCTAGCATGTCAGACTTTTGGCAGGCTTCTCTCACAATTAATTTGGCATGTTTGCACTTCAAATATCCCCAAAAGTAGCCAATTAAAATAAAATGACTTCAAACTAAAGTAAGGTAGATTATATTGATCAGCCTACTATAGTTATCTCAGAAAATTACAGAAACTCAAAACCATCGGACTATGCAACTTTAATAATATAAAATAATGCAATGATGTAAGACAGGCCTGAAGTTGTATCCTAGTGGCGGGGTTCAGGAGTGTAGGAGACATCCGACTGAGGGGATGGATTAATGCAGGTGTTGTTTTCAATCGGTTACTTATAAACAAAATAATGTGTTTTGTAAAGGAGGTTCTCTGACTGTATAAATCAACAAGGCATCTTGTTGCAGATATGCATTAATGTATATAGTATTCTACTGCGAAGGCAAGTTAATGCAGGTGGCATCCTACTGTTGCTTTATTATTATTTTATTATTATTAAAGTATTAATGCAGGTAGCGTCCTCCTGCGGGGACACATTAATGCAGGTAGCATCCTGCTGCAGGGATTCATTAATGCAGGTGGCATCCTTTGGCAGAGATGCATTACTACAGGTGATCTCCTGCTGCAGGGACACATTAATGCAGGTGGTGTCCTGCTGCTGGGACACATTAATGCAAGTGGTGTCCTGTGGCAGAGATGCATCACTACAGGTGATCTCCTGCTGCAGGGACACATTAATGCAGGTGGTGTCCTGCTGCAGGGACACATTAATGCAGGTAGCATCCTGCTGCAGGGACACATTAATGCAGGTGGCATCCTGCTGCAGGGACACATTAATTCAGGTATCATTCTGCTGCAGGGACACATTAATGCAGGTGGTGTCCTGCTGCAGGGACACATTAATGCAGGTGGTTTCCTGCTGCAGGGACACATTAATGCAGGTGGTGTCCTGCTGCAGGGACACATTACTACAGATGGTGTCCTGCTGCTGGGACACATTAATGCAAGTGGTGTCCTGCGGTAGAGATGCATTACTACAGGTGGTGTCCTGCTGCAGGGACACATTAATGCAGGTGGTGTCCTGCTGCAGGGACACGTTAATGCAGGTGGTGTCCTGCAGCAGGGACACCTTAAGGCTGGTGGTGTCCTGCTGCAGGGACACGTTAATGCAGGTGGTGTCCTGCAGCAGGGACACCTTAAGGCTGGTGGTGTCCTGCTGCAGGGACACATTAATACAGGTGGTGTCCTGCTGCAGAGACACATTAAGCGCCTTTGACGACCACGAAGGCGGTCAGTGCTCCATGAAGTAGCCAATGGGGGTCCACACCCAGCTACCCAGGTTGAGCGCCAACTTGAGCAATGCGAGAAGCGCCCTCTCGCGGGGCGGGATGACCACCTTGTGAATGACCTCCTCCCCAAACACCGGATGGTCGATCAATGACACGCTGAGCTCAGTGCTCTGATGCAGCTCAAGAATGATGATCTGCAATGGGCAAAGGTCATCCGAGGTCAAGAGGAGGAGAGTTTGCGGATCGGGTCACCGAATAGATTATTACTATTTTGGATGTTGCTGTGGTTGTTGTTGGAATTTGTATATTAACAGAGATCCATTAGGTCTTCCTCGTGACTTATCAGTGGGGAAGTATCCCTGTGGGGCAGAACTATAAAGTCACCATCAGTGTCAGGGGTCTAGCTTAAATATTACGCAGATACACAGCTACATGCCACCTGAGATTACAAATGAAGAGTTCAGGCGCAAAACTCTGTAAACACCAATCCAAAAATTGAATTAAAATAGAAGCTTTCTACCTGATGGTAATTCTAATTCTCACTCATTTCTCTGTTCTTGGTGTCAAATGGTTATGGAGCAATGAACAAAAAGATATCGATGTAAAACGTTAACCTTATGAAGATTTGACTCCAATGTATATCTCAATTTTTGGATTAGTGTTTAAGGAATGTGGCGCCTGAACTCTAATATATTGTGTATTACAATATATTATGTTTTATAGTGTCTTATTCCATCGCGTTTTATTCCAATACAGTTATATTCCATCTACCTACCAGCTGAAAATTCCAAGCTACTCCCCTGATTGTGCAGGGTCCTATTCAGGTTAGATGTTGCTAAGATGTAAAACCCCAATAAACAAACAAACAAGCCTACCTGATTGGCTCCTTCTTTGAGTAGAGGTGCAGGCAGGTAGAGAGTTCTCTGCGGTCCTACCTCCCAATAGCGGCCCAGATTGAAGCCATTCACCCACACTACACCCTTTGTCCAACCCTATAGATACAAAAGGGACATCAAAATAGACACAATAAACCCAAGACACTAATTGAACAAAGCAATTAACATTAGATAAGCACCAGACGGGATGGCCGAATGAGTTAGAGCGTCCGTCTCCCGTGTTGGGAGACCATGGGATCGTGGGTTCGAACCCTGGTCGAGTCAAACGAATGACTTAAAAATTGGTACTTGTCGCTTCCTAGCTAGGCACTCGGCATTATTAGGTTAGGGCAAGGACTGGTTGGCTCAGTGTCAGGATAATGTGACTGAGTGTGATATGAGGTCAGCACTATAAAAGTTGACATGAGTGCACACTATCACAAGTCGGTACCCGTCCTGATATGACTTTAGATGTTGCTAGGACGTAAAACAACAACAAACAAACAAAACAAACATCAGATAGAAATTGAACATGAAAATGTATATTTACTCAATCAACATTAGACATAAATAGAACATCAAAAGACAGTGTTTACACAATCATCTCTAGACATAAATTGAACATACAAAGACATCATCTGCACAATCGAAGATCGACACAAATTGAACATCAAATACCTCCCAACACAATTACAATAGAGAAAATTATATTGAATATCAAACTGCATTGTCTATTTCATCAACATAAGCCATCTATCTAGCAGAGGGGATGGCCGAATGAGTTGAGCGTCTGTTTTGATAGATCGTGGGATTCGAACTCACGGGTTCGAAACCTGGTCGAGTCAAACAAATGACTTGAAAATTGGTACTTGTCGCTTCCTAGCCAGGATCGGGAAAGGACTGGTTGGCTCAGTGTCAGCATAATGTGACTGAGTGGGATATCAGGTCATGGTGCTGGCATCCTGGTCTCCCAGTGGGAGGCCTACCGTCATGAGAGCGCACTGTCACAAGTCGGTACCCATCCTGATATGACCATATATATTGCTAGGACTTAAAACTCCAACAACCAACGAACATGAAACCTAATTTGAACATCAAAACACGTTCTCTACACTATCAGCTCTGAACATAAATTCTACTCTCTACTCAATTAACCCCAGACTCATAAATAATTGAACATCAAACGCATTCTCCACACAATCACTCCTCGACACAAAGGGCGTAATCGATTAACATGACCCGGGCGATTCGGGTCACCCAAGTTGCTAGAATTTCAAATCGAACACCGCGAGTGGAGTTGTCAAAAACAAGTGCCATGTGCAAAATGACCCGACCCCAGTAACCCACCTCTTGGCTAGGGTTTGCTAGGAATGATGACGTCACATTTAAGCTGGTACCGTCCTGCAGGATGGAATATCTACTAGTACCAGTCCCACATCTTTTTTGTTGGTAATAACATAGATTAATGAAATGGAAATATAACTAAACTATGCAATCATAAAATACTTTAAATCCTATTTTGCTGTAGCTAAATCGGTTATTAAATAATAAAAACAAGTTTTGGATTAAGCCACCATTTTTTCCACACCGAGCGTGGAGAAGTGTATTCGATTATTCGACCCGAGTCTGTAGACTGTGCGCATGCGCCAAAAAGTGGCTCGGGTGACCCGAGTTGATTAATCGATTACGCCCATATTGAACATCAAATCACACTCTCTGCTCAAATATACGCACTCGACATTTAATGATGATTTATTTACCCTGTCCATAACATATAAGTTCATGATAGAACTTGTTTTCAATGCTGAGCAGTTTTAGTCATAAGTGTATGGTTTATTGTCTTGAATGATTACTCGACATAAGCCATGTTCACACACGGGCGTTAAGTTGCCTCAACTAGTTTGCCTTGTCTAGTTCGGCTCACATTCGCCATGTGGACGCGACGCTGAGGCGGATTAGGGCTGATTCGCCTCAACTAGTTCACCTCATGTAAACCGCATCGCGAGGTAGTTTAACCACCTTAAGTCGGCGTATCTAGCTTGTGTGGATGGTAGCGGTTTACTTGAGGCGGCTTAAGTAGGTCGCAGTCGAGACCTGAGTTTGTTGACTTTCTGGTCGATCAAAAGCGCATATTATATAATTTGGTCTATGAACCGGCTAGAGGTGCACATATATTTTTTTCATCATTTATTTTTAGGTTTTCACTGCCCAGCAGAAGTTTTGACCGTTCCAAACCAATACGATTCAGTCCATACATATCTAGGTCGAACCCACACTCTCTCGTGGTGACGTCGACTAACCGAAACTGGCGCTGGTTAGTCTGGACTTGCTCATGCGCAGATATCGATTTCCGGCTTAAACCGCCCCAATACTCGGTGTGTGTGAACGCGCCACTAATTCGCTTCATCTAATTCACCTTATCTAAGTCGGCCTAAAGTTGTGTGTGTGAACACGGCTATAGACTGTGACCTACCGTCATGTCAATCCAGGTGTCCTGTGGCGCCCCCTGGATAGTCAGTATTCCTCGATGCAGACAGGGGGCGCTCTGTTCAGGTGTGCCCGTCAGCCACGCGTCTGCTTTGTTCAGCCTAAAGAAAGAAAAATAGACATGAACGCAGACAGAGAGACACATGTTTAAATATATAGGTGAATAGATGGATAGATGGATAGACAAACATACGCACAGACAGGCATACAGACAAAAATAGTATATAGCTAGATAGATAGAGACATACAGACAACTACATAGATAGACAGACAGACATACAGATCGTCACACATACAGATATGCAGAGACAGACAGGTAGATAGACAGACATATAGACAGACATGTAGATAGATATATATTGCAATATCTAGATAGATGAATATACAGATAGATAGTTATATAGATAGAAAGATAGATAGATAGATCGATAGATAGATAGATAAATACGATAAGCTGACTTCCAATGTATTTAACAGTGCTAAACATCGGAGATATTACCCATATGACTAACAAAACAAAACAAAACATCATTATGGTTGATATATGACCTACTTTTCAAAGAATTCCGGCTTGAACTCAAGTGGGTAGATGGACCATGAGTTGATTGTGCGACTATCCGCCAACACCTTCTCACGTAGACCTACAACAAATATTCGCATATTTACTTTTTGATGGGGACAGCGCCGGTCGAGGAGAGGTGGTAATAGCGGAAGTGGAGACTAGGCAGCTCCAGGATAGTGGTTCACCGGAAATAGGAATATGATGATTATATAAACATGAGTATTATTTAATTCCTATGTTAGAGAGACAAGACAAGGTACGGTTTGGATGAGAAGTTCTCCAGCCGGCACCTCCCAAAAGGCCCTCCTACTCTTTATTTAAAGTTGCATAGTCCGATGGTTTTGAAATTTTTTCTGAGATAAATATATTAGATCAATCACTACTATCTGCTCTACATTAGTTCAAAGTTACTTTTATTTTAAATGGTAAACTTTTGAGATATTTTGAGTGTAAACATGGAAAATTAGTTTTGGCAAGCTTGCAAAAACTCTCACACCATGGACTTCTGCAGTAACAGGTGCTGTTAAATTGACTCAGTATTGCCTTCTACTTCGAAACAAATGCTTAATAAGGGCATCAGTATCTAAGTTAGATATGTAAAATCAAATCTAGATAATTGGTTTGGTTTTGAACATTTGATATTTCATCGGACTATGCAGCTTTAAAATCATAACGTGAATGATGAATCGTGAGCACCAGGTGTGCGCGTGCTGCTGCACTCCCCAGGGCCAAGTGGCTGCAGCCAAGCATCGGACCGAGGGAGGCTATGCTAGTATGCAACCTTGCTACTCCACCACACGGAGGGAGAAAAAGAAGACAACAGAAGCAAACATAAAATAGATGTGAACAAGGTACATTCAGTCGTACAGTTGGATATGTGTGTGACCACCACATAGATATGAGTAATGTATTGACAACAATAGAGCATATTTGCATTTCCAAATTATTTGATAGCTTATGTAACTACAGTTCCTATCAACTAGAATAGGTATTATCCCGACACACAAATGCTTAATAAGGGCATCAGTATCTAAGTTAGATATGTCAAATCAAATCTAGATTTTACCCGCCTTCATCCAAAAATAATACTTGAATAATAAATTATGCAACATAAAACCTTGACCATAAATAGTTATGATACAAATCCCTAGACAGGGCAATCTGTTTATAGGTTCAGAAGGCTCAGAATTCATATGACGATGTAAGTTCATACAGAGGAATACATATGTTTATTTGATGTCTCCGGCAAAAAAAACGTTGAAATCAAGTCGAGACCTTGGCGCCACCTAGCGGGTTCCGGTAGAATTAAGCCATGGTTTTTACACCAACGGCGAATTTCTGCGAAAACGCGGATTTTCCACTATAGGGTCAGTGTCGGGGAATTGCAGTTACTAGCAAGTGTAGTGAGGTGCACTCACCTCCACAGGTGAAATACTACATACCGTCTATGTCCGAATAGAGGTGCGCTATGAAATAGAAGCACGTCTCCCATTTCAAGATTGAAAGCGTGCATAAATTTACAAGCATATTCAGACTGAGTGCACATAAAATGAGACAATCCCACTTTATTTCAGAGGCACGACAAAAACAAATCAAAATTTATGATCATATTCAGACTGAATGCACATAAAATAAGACAATCCCACTTTATTTCAGAGCCACGACAAAAACAAATCCATAAAATTCTTTAACTTTGAATAGACGCGCATCCATATGTCTGCACTCGCGCAGTGCGCGTCTACTGAGACAGATACAGTACACAGGAAGGATGGAAAGTTGATTGCACCAGGGAACCTAGATAGGCTAATGGTTAGGACACTAGTCCCTGAATGGCAGAAGTGTGGGTTGACACAGCACTAGCAAAGCACCTCTTGTTCTCATCAAATTCCTACCTCTACGCCTGAACAGTTTTCAATTAAAAGATTAGCAATTTATTGCAGAAAAATGTTTTAAAAAATTGTTACACCTGAAAAAGTATGAAAAAAGTATAAAAGTAGTTTTTCCTTAAAAAAAAGCAAAACATGGCAGCACTGACACAGGTGTGTCTATGTGTGTGCTAGTGTCTGTTTGCTCTATGCATGTGAATCATGGACAACATACAGTCGTCAAACTAAGCAACTAAACCATTTCCACCTAGGCTGTCTGAGGGAAATTTTGAATATCAGGTGGCAGAATAAGATCCCACACACAAAAGTCTAGAGGGCAAAATTGGTCAGCATTGACTGCATTGTCATGAGAGCACAAGTTAGGTGGACTGGCCATGTAGTCCACATGGATGAGGATAGAATACCAAAAGCTCTCTTTTACTGTGAACTTGTAAAAGGACGCAGAAATCAAGGTGGTCAGAAGAAAAGGCAATGAATAGATGCAATGTTAACACTACATCCTGGGAAATAGTGACAAAGGACAGGAGTTCATGGCATGCTTCTTTCTATTCATAAAGGCACAATACAGTTTGAAACTGATCGTATATCTCAAGCTAAACAAAAGCATCAGCAGAGAAAAGATCTCCTTCATCTACCCGACTCTCTGACAACAGCTACACACATGTCCAACGTGCCACTGCACATTCTGAGCAGAGAGTGGACTCATCGGTCATCTACGAGTTTACAATAAATGGTGAGTTGCTGTCGTTGCCGCCACCTATGACCAACCAAGAAAAAGCTTGTGTCTATCTATACCTTTGCGCTGAGAGTTCAGCACCGAGCTCTGGTAGTCTGCGTAGTTCACCCGTCCGCAATTCTCCACCATGATGTCGAGTATGTTCTCCTCCTGGGTGCCCGCCACCTCCATCGCACTCTTCTTCACCTTCCAGTCGGTCACTCCGACCTCCTTCCCGTTCATAAGCACCTGTTGCGAAGGCACCCGTTTGTGTTTGTTTGAGGGGTCTTACGTCCTGGCAACATCTATGGTCATATCAGGACAGGTGCCAACTTATGACTGTTTTTGTTTGTTTGTTCTTGTTTTACGTCCTAGCAACATCTAAGGTCATATCAGGACGGGTACCGACTTGTGACAGTGCGCACTCATGGCTACTTTATAGTGCTACCCCACTGGGAGACCAGACCGCCGGCACCATGACCCGATATCCCACTCAGTCACATTATTCTGATACTGTGCTAACCAGTCCGTGTTCTAGGCTATTAATGCCGAGTGCCAGACTAGGTAGCGACAAGTGTCAATTTTGTAAGTCATTGGTTTGACTCGGCTGAGATTTGAACGCCTGAACTTCCACACCGGAAGCCAGCCAGCTCTTATACCAATTCAGGCCCGGCGTCCGGTCTTAGCATTGCTTGGCTGAATATCAGGATAATAATGGGACTGAGTAGGGTATCAGCTTATGGTGACCCAGTCTTTCAGTGGTGCAGCACCAGTTACGTAAGTCACCATGAGTGCACACTCTCACAAAGTGGTATATGATGTGACATCAGATGTTGCTAGGACGTATAATCGTAATAATTTGTTTAGTTACATTGTGTTGTCAAGTGACACAGATTTAACCACTTCGAAATTACATCTGAGATCTTTTTTTTTTTTGCTGTCATTTGACACAAATCGGACCATTTCAGATGTTTGGTGTAAATTACACAATAAGAATATAAATGTGATTAACAAAACTGACAGGATAAACAACAGTAACTTTCTTTTTACTAAGAACATGGTCCTTGCTGCAGACACCAAACTAATCCATCACCAACCAACCAATCAAGTAATTAATATTGATGAATGTGATTGTAAAAGTGCAGCTTTATCTACAATAGATTATGATCGCACAACTTACAAATAACCTCTAGCTAATAAGGGAAAGCGGGAGGCTACTCACGATTGCTCTGTCCTTGACCTTGCTGGTGATCTTAATCTCGTTGACCTTGCCCATAGTTGACCTGTAGAGGATGAAGCCGAAGCTCTGACCTCCGCCGTTGTTAAGTGTGCTCAGCTCCTCCATGGTCAATAGACGGTCACTCTGGATTGGCTAAGAGACGCAATATCAAGTTAGTTAGTTGTTGGAATTTAAAATCTTGGTAACATCTAAAGTAATATCAGGAGGGGTACCGACTTGTGACAGTGCACACTCTGTGTGACTTTATAGTGCTGCCCCACTTAGAAATCAGGCCACCAGCACCATGAACCGATAACCCACTCAGTCATATTATCCTGACACTGAGATAATCAGTCTTTGCCCTATCCTAATAATGCCGAGCGCCTGGCTAGGAAGTGACCCGTATAAATTTTTAAGTCATAAGTCATTGGTTTGACTCGACTAGGGTGGATTCGAATTCCACGATCTACTAAAACTGGGAGACGGACGCTCAACTCATATGGCCATCCCGTCTTAATGTGTGTGTATCTGCATGTGTGCATATGTAATAATAATAATAATAATAATACAATATTTATTTCCACATGATCCATGTACACACAAGTTGATATTTATATTAGTAATTTGTTCACCTGAAAAAGGAGAAAGCAGAACTACAATACTTATGAGGTGCTTTCCCCATTTAAAAATAACACAGATACATTGCCTATACCATAGAAATAATAAATAGAAAAATAAAAGTTAAAAGCATATCAACATTACCCTCAACACCATAAATTACATCTCAATATTTATGTACTAGACTACTATGTGTTTTCCCTCTGGTAAAGCTTAAATATTTTTGTTTTTATACATTCGTTGAAACATATAGATGTTTTTTGAACACTTGATATTATCGTCAAGTGAATTCCATATTTGTATACCACATATAGACATAGAGAGGAGGCATGTAGTAGTCCGGAGTGTCGAAAACCCAAGTCTAAAATGTGTAAAATCCGCCAGCTTAAGCTTAAGCGGCCCCCTAAACCCCTTGCCAAAATTAGGAGTACACATCGTTAAAGGTCTAGCTACGCCACTGGCTACTATCTGAACTTATTTTGAATAAAGACTGTATATTTTTTGGCAGTAGCCCTTTGTTTGCATTGTAAATGATCATACTAGATTTGATCTTAACCAAGTCTATTTATTGTAATACATGAAGATCAAAGAACAGCTTATTAGTGTGCTCTCAATATCCAATGTCGCAAACAATTCTCACTGCTTTCTTCCATAGCAAATAAATACACTCCATATTAAAGCGTATATTCTCAATCATTGTGTAGGAATCGATTCAGCTGGCAAAAGTCCCAGCTGGGAAATGTCCTGGCCAAGAGTGTGTTGAGTGGCAATTATCGGGTGGAAAATAACGAGTGCCAAATCATGGGTGGCAAATATCATAGAAATAGAATCCTACAAAATATGCTAATGAGCTGAACCAGCATACTTGATTCTTCTTTTTCTAATTTGCATTTCTACGTCACTTCCTGTTATTTAACACACACACCAATGTCCAACATGTTAATTTATATCTCTGTATGTGTCAAATATTACCTCAACGTGAGTGAGCATGTGTCCAAGTGGAATGAATGAAGTGAAATTCACAGGCCCTGAAAAAAAGAGACTATTATTAGGTACTCCAAAGTCGGCGTATATGGTGTCCGCAGCGCGAAATTTGACCTATTTTAACCGTTTTAAAAAGGCTTGAATCTCCACTAATTCTGCTTGGTTTGAAATAAAAATTATATCAAATTAAAGCTTGTTCTTTTGCCTTTTAGGCTGTCTGATTTTTAATCATCATTATGAAAGAAATCACAGTCAATGGACACTTGTTGGCGGGTACCATCGGCAGCTCTGAGCATGCTCGCCGATTTTGTTTTCATCCAGTCTGAGCTACTCCCTTCCCTAAATTTGATGGCTTGGTGAGTACATTGACCTGAGCTAAAAATAACCACCAATAAAAGATAGAGAAGAATCTAGGCTTCATTAGCATATCAAGCATGAGTGTTTCTGAGTGGGAAATTTGATTGAACCTAAGGAGTGAAAACATTAAGACATTAATCCTCCTTGAAAATTGATCAGGATTGTTTTGAAAAGTATATCATCAGAAAGCTTAAGTCTTCCTCTACCTAACCAGAACAATATTTGGTTGAGATTTAGATCATGCGCATCAAGCTTGGTCTGAGAAGTGACTGCTGCAAGAATTTGGCTATTGTCAGCTCGCTATGCTTAAAAGTGAATGTTGTCTTTCTTTCTCTGATCAGTTAGAAAATGATGTCATCATGTAGAGCTCTTAATTCTGGTTATTTTGGTATAAAGAGTGCAGTGATCGAACAATTAGAATGGGAGTTATGCTATTTTTCTTAATTTTATTGTCAGCTCACGATGCCTAAAATTGAATGTTGTCTTTCTTTCTTTGATCAGTTAGAAAATTATGTCATCATGTAGAGCTTTTGATTCTGGTTATTTTGGTATAAAGATTGCTGTGATAGGCCAATTAGAACGGGAGTTATGCTATTTTTCTATATTTTACTGAATTTATTATTGGTGGTTGCTGGAAATTAAGGAATTTAGCAAGTTTGACATGAAATTTCAGAAAGAATACTAACAGTGATGGTCTGTAAAAAATTGAGCTTCTTATTTGTACTATAGAGAATGAGATTCTTTAATATTGGACAGATCATATGCAAAATAGCTTCCAGGTGGGACCCTAAAATCCAAGATTTGGCTAATTTGGAAATGTGCACAAATCGGGGCAAAAAAATCATCTTTAAACACTCATAACTTTGCAGCTATTCAATCGATCTAAATGATGTTTATATCATTGAGATCCAATTCAAAAGATCTGTACAGATATATAAGATGTAATACTGACTGTTGAAAATAGAAATCACTTTGGAGTACCTACTATTATTGAAACATTTATAGATGCAGTAAGTACATCGCACTTTCAGGTAAGCTAAGTTTAATATCATAGCCTTCAATTGTTCAAGAAAAGTTGCAGCACTTTTCTTCTTTTTTTTTGAAAATATTTGTATTCATCTGAAGACATATTTTGTCAGCGCCGAGGCACTGGTCTTCCAGCCGTTGGAGCAGTCACATTTGAATTGTACATAGCGGAAGTAGAATGTGTTGCATTGTGTGCAGCACAACCGATTCTGAGCATAAAAAGAAAGTGAGGGAGAAGTCTATGCTGTATAGTGTACAACATAAGATGCTTAAGGCCTCGAATGGAAGGAGGTTAAATTCCAGGATGTTCAAGGATTTCAAAACTGCGTTTGTACCCTATATAGTACACTCTCACAGCAGCCTCTCAGCATAACAATTCTATATTACTATTATTACCACCATGAATGTTTATACATTAAAATGCATTACATCAGTCCAGTAAAGCTTGTTTTATTTAACGATGATTGATTTTTATCACCGGCTATTGGGTGTCAAACATATGGTCATTCTGACATATTTCTTGGGAGGAAACCTGCGGCCACCACATAGGCTACTCTTTCCGATAAGCAGCGAGGGGTCTTTTATATGCACCTTCCCACAGACAGTGTAGCACATACCACAGCCTTTGATGAACCAGTTGTGGAACACTGGTTGGAACAGAAAATAGCCCAAACTGCAAATGGATCCACGGAGAATGATCGATCCGATGACCAACACCTTCATAGGTGGACACTCTACCGCCTGAGCTATGTCCCGCTCACCCATATCAGTCCAGCAATCCACTTACCATAGGCTCTTCTCGGTATCGGTTCAGGGGGTGTTGGGAGCTCATTGGGAACTGCAGAAGAAATTGATAAAACCAAAATAAAAGAACAGCCTAAAAGGATTTGTTTCTTGAACAATCATCTCAAACCCTCAGATCATCCAATAGGGTATTATTACATGTTCCTGTGTCTGTCTAGACTCAAATTGTAATAATATACTGCCTCATTTTTTAAATTTTGTGGTAAATATATTTATTCTGCTGGATAAGTTATTTTGTCCGCGCCGAAGAACTGGTCTTGCAAGCCATTTTTTAATTCGGGATTATTTACATAAAAATGGAATATAGAGTAAGGTATATAAGGTGAGCTAACAATAGCTGTTGAATGCACAATTTGCAGCATATATGTAGCATAATGGGATTCTGATAGTGACCCACACGTTCCACAGCAATATGGCAACAGTAGTGCCATATGACTACATCAATATTAGTCGGATCGATGTGAGTATGTTCATGGTATTTACCATGTAAGCAGAAGTTATCTTCTGTATTCATTTGGTAAAGTTGTAGTAAGTTTTAATGTAGTGTGTGGTCGGTTCAAATTAGACAAAGAGTATATGAATGTCAATTCTATAGAAATATTCTAGTGTTACCCTATCATGGTTAGTTATATGAGTTTGTTAGTTGCAGTTTGATGTTTTAGTATCGATAGTCACATGACAGGAATATGAGTCCTGCTATTAGGGTGTGGTTGTTAGTAACACGTTGGAGCAGGTGTTGCCAGTGAAGCAGTGGGACCAACCACAGTGCATTTGAAGAGTTCAGGCACAAAACCATGTAAACACCAATCCAAAAATGTAGTGTAATAAAATAATTTTACCTGAAAATAATTGTAATTCTTACTAATTCCACTTTTCATATGATCCCATGGTTATGGAGCAATAAACAAAAGAATATGATCATACAAAAATTTACTTTTTGAAGGTTTGATTCCAATGTTTATCTCCATGTTTGGGTTGGTGTTTACATGGTTTTGCGCCTCAACTGTTCATTTGGTTTTAAATATTACATTATATTACATTATATTACATCATATTATATTATATTACATTATATTACATTATATTACATTATATTACATCATAATATATTACATTATATTACATCATATTACATTATATTACATCATATTACATTATATTTAGCACATAATTCAACTATAGACATATTCCATGGTCATGGTTTGGGATGTGAAGCAAACATATTGACTCTACAATTCTTGAGTTCACTGCACAAAGATCTGAAATCTAATATGTCATTGTAGGCTACAAAGGCCTGCAGGTGTAGATGGTCCGCGTCTGGTTGAGAAGTGCGGATGGCGGGTTTGAGCAAACCGGAAGTCGGGTCGGGTTCAGTGAGTACTCGCCAGTTGGCGGCGAGCAACAGTGCGCCATCCAGTGTTATTCGGCTGAGTTGCAAATCGCCGACCGGAAATGGTGGAGGGTGTCGGGGTTAAAGGGTAGGTGGCGTGGGTGTAGCGGGGGGGGGGGGGGTGATCGGTGGGTAGGGGGTCGGTTCCTTGTCGGGCCCAAATTACCCATGTTGCCGACCAACATGACCAATTACACCATAACTGATATATTGTTGTTTTACGTCCTAGCAACATCTAAGGTCATATCAGGACAGGTACCGACTTGTGACAGTGCGCACTCATGGCACCTTTATAGTGCTGTATATAACGAGATACCGAATTCCCTGGGATATGAATCGCCAATCCATCAATAAAACCTTTGAATGGCAGGCTGTACACTTACTTTCATCGGGGAGAAAGGTTTGGAAGAGTTCTCGGATTGCAAAGAACTTGGGTGTCAGGTCTCCATTCTCAGCGATCGGTGCGTTGTAATCTATTCGTGAAAGAATTTGTAGAAATAGCTGAGAATGTAGATCCGGAAAGTATACTCGGGAAGTTAGAACGATGTTTATAACTTGAAAGAAATGGAGCAACTAGCGATAGTAATCATGCAAGCTGACTTACTAAATATAGGGTCTACAATGAATTATGGGAGCTTGTTCTCATGATTTCAAAGCTTTAACCGGCTGAGCACTTAATGCCAGCCAGACAATGAATTATGGGAGTATAACATCAGGAGAGACCACCTCGCAGTTAAGAGACAACTGTGTGACTGTGGTGTGTGCTCCTACTGACAAAAAGAGACAACTGCGCGACTGCAGTGTGTGCTACCACTGACAAAAAGAGACAACTGTGTGACTATGGTCTGTGCTACTACTGACAAAAAGAGACAACTGCGTGACTGCGGTGTGTGCTACTACTGACAAAAAGAGACAACTGAGCGACTGCTTTGTGTGCTACTACTGACAAAAAAAGACAACTGGGTGACTGCGGTGTGTGCTACTACTGACAAAATGAGACAACTGTGCGACTATGGTATGTGCTAGTACTGGCACAAAAAGACAACTGCGCGACTATGGTATGTGCTACTACTGACAAAAAGAGACAACTGCGCGACTGCGTTGTGTGCTACTACTGACAAAAAGAGACAACTGCGCAACTGCAGGGTGTGCTACTACTGACAAAAAGAGACAACTGCGCGACTATGGTATGTGCTACTACTGACAAAAGGAGACAACCTCATGACTATGGTATGTGCTACTACTGACACAAAGAGACAACTGTGTGACTATGGTATGTGCTACTACTGACAAAAAGAGACAACTGCATGACTGTGGTGTGTGCTACTACTGACAAAAAGAGACAACTGAGTGACTGCGTTATGTGCTACTACTGACAAAAAAAGACAACTGAGCGACTGTGGTGTGTGCTACTACTGACAAAAATAGTCAACTGTGCAACTATGGTATGTGCTACTACTGAGACAAAGAGACAACTGCGTGACTATGGTATGTGCTGTTAGTGACAAAAAGAGACAACTGTGCGACAATATATTTGCTACTACTGACACAAAGAGACAACTATGTGACTATGGTATGTGCTACTACTGACACAAAGAGACAACTGTGCAACTATGGTAGGTGCTACTACTGACACAAAGAGACAACTGTGTGACTATGTTATATGCTACTACTGACAAAAAGAGACAAGTGTGTGACTATAGTATGTGCTACTACTGACACAAAGAGACAACTGCACGACTATGGTATGTGCTACTACTGACAAAAAGAGACAACTGCATGACTGCATTGTGTGCTACTACTGACACAAAGAGACAACTGCATGACTGCAGTGTGTGCTACTACTGACAAAAAGAGACAACTGTGTGACTATGGTATGTGCCACTACTGACAAAAAGAGACAACTGTGTGACTATGGTATGTGCTACTACTGACAAAAAGAGACAACTGCATGACTGCGGTATGTGCTACTACTGACAAAAAGAGACAACTGTGCGACTATAGTATGTGCTACTACTGACAAAAAGAGACAACTGCGCAACTATGGTATGTGCTACTACTGACAAAAAGAGACAACTGTGCGACTGCAGTGTGTGCTACTACTGACAAAAAGAGACAACTGTGCGACTATGGTATGTGCTACTACTGACAAAAAGAGACATCTGTGTGACTATGGTATGTGCTCCTACTGACAAAAAGAGACAACTGCACGATTGCGGTGTGTGCTACTACTGACAAAAAGAGACAACTGCGTGACTATGGTATGTGCTACTGCTGACAAAAGGAGACAACTGCATGACTGCGGTCTGTGCTACTACTCACCATAACTGCCCACATCCGGGGTGTAGTCCTCGGCGCCAGCCTCATTAGTGGCTCCCAGACCCTCATTGGCACCGTTCATCAGACCAAAGGTGGTGCCTCCATGGATCATGTAGAAGTTGACGGAACTCCGCTCCTCCAACAACCACGTCAACACGTTCCTGAAGTCTGTGTTTATGTGTGTGTGTGTGTGTGGGTGTGAGTGTGTGAGTGTGTGTGGTGGGTGGATGGGGGAGGACGGAGAGAGACATACAGAATGAGGATTTTACTTAGAGGGCAGAAAGTTGCGGTGAAATCGTTGCAAGAACTGTTGTCTTTGTTGTTGCTTTTTTTTGCATTGTAAACAACATCAGATTGACTCTCACTTCTGGACAATTGTTGTTTAGTTGACATTCCATATGCACGATTTTCAACATGCTGGGATTAGAAATTTCGAATTTCAGAGGATTTTCGATATTTTGTTCCCCCATAATTAACATTTCCGATTAAATGCTAACACTAGCATTTAACCGGAAGTTAGATTTCACCTTATATACATATATATTTATATATATACATATTTATATATGTGTGTACATATGTATATATACACATAGTTAACTACAGAATACAAAACAAAACACGGACCTGGGTTGAATCAAGTTTATACCATCCTTTGGCATATCCATCATAAACAACGGTTCTCTGTTGGCGTTCTCTGTGGCGGAATGGTTAGAGTGCCTGACTTTTTTCTAGGTCAGACTCCTAATCTGAGGGTCGGCGGTTTGATTCCCCGTGTCCCCAGTTCTGCCAATTTGGATTTCCACCGCTGTGTATAACTTACAGCGTCATCAAAGGCCGGTTGCTCTCATACCATGTCTATGTGGTGGGGAGGTTAAAAATCCCTTGGGTCGGTTAAAGTGTAGGCTCGGGCTTTCTATCGACCAGCAGTGTAGTGGGGAAGACCAGTCGTCTGTGACTGGGATTTCCCCTGCTTGGGACAACTAATGTACCAACAAAAATGAGAGACAAATAAGTGTTCACACTTCCTGTCTACCATTCTCTATATCGCTATATAGATGGATGGATGGATGGACGGACGGAGATAGATAGATAGATATACATAAATAGATAGATAGACATACAAACAGACAAGATATCTATGGTACCTTCCAGTGGCCACACGTGGTGCTTCTCCCCCCAGTGGTCGAACCAGCCGGTCCAGAACTCCATCGCCATGACCGGCCAACCCGAGCGCTTCCGGTTCCGGAGATAATTGTACATCAGGAAGCCGTGCTCCTGCTCCTGGAAGTTGCACGTGATCTGCTCTGAAAACACAAACACCAATTACCCCTGCAGCCACTCAGAGAGCAGGGGCGTAGGCATGTTCTACAGGTAACTTACAAATTAACTTACATATCCTGTTCTGGCTTATCTAAGCCCTATTGGGCCTCTAATTGGGCCTCTAATGGCGGTAAAAAAAAGAACTATTTGTTTGTACACATATGGAGGTGGATGGAGCCTGGAAGTCCTATAATTGTGGGTGTCCTCTCCAATGTATATCTAACTTTCTCTCAGATGCTTCTAAGGTAGGGTGCGAAAACTCAAATATGGCTACCCGAGGCGCAATCACTTTCTAAAGTCTGGGTTTAAACAAAACCAAATATGCCTATCAGGGCCGCATCCAGGTTCATAGGTTAGGGTTTTTAACTCAAATATGCTTATCAGGGCCATAGCCAGGTTCTAAAGTAAGAAGTGTGGGTTCGATTCCTGCTCAAGGGACAAGGTTTCCCATTTTCATCACCCCCACAACAGTATTAATTGGCAACCAAGTGCCTCGCCCTGCTACTGAGAGTCTGGCCTTTCATTAGACTTCGGTCATTTACGATTGGGAACGTGGTGGCCGAATCGGTAGGGCGTAGGCTTCAAGTGCGGAAGATCGGGAGTTCGATTCCCAGTCGAGTCAAACCAATAACTTATCAAATTTATACTTGTCACTTCCTAGCAAGGTGCTCGGCATTAATAGAATAGGGCATTAATTAGCTCAGTGTCATGATAATGGGACTCAGTGGGATATCGGGTCATGGTGCCGGCAGACTGATTTCCTAGTGGGGAAGCACAATACACAATATTCACAACGCATGCAACATCTGACAGCGACGATGAACACTATGGTTGTGGGACCGTTGCCACAGCGCATACAAAAAGCTTTGGAAATTACTAACTTTCAAATGCATGTATGTCAGTCAAATTTTGGGATATTTGGTAAATTCCAAAAGTATATTGCTTTTGGGTCATTGGAGGTTCCAATAAAAATAAAATGTTCATGTTTGGACCCCTTTGAACATTTTAGCAGGGTCCCAAACTAGTCAGTCACTATTAATACACAATATTCACAACGCATGCAACATCTGACGGCGACGACGAACACTACGATTGTGGGACCGTTGCCACAGTGCATACGTGTGAAAATCGTGTATAACGTTACCATGAGTGTGCACTGTCCCAAGTTGGTACCGGTCCTGAAATGACCGTAGATGTTACCAGGACATAAAACTCAAACAACCAACCAACTTACCATTGGGTAGTTCTCCCCTTGCGATACCTTGTCCATTGTCTGAGGTGAAGAGGAATTCTGTTACACCGTGTGTGAGCAGCGACTGTCAGAATGGGAAGAACACCGACCAGTTGTATAGCCTAATCTAAAGGCCCTGTCACACTACGATGTATGGCGCCGGCATGTGCATAACGTGTTGAAATAAATTTCAAATCAAAATAGGTTGGCATACGCCAAACTTTTCGTACTGCGAGGGATAAAAATGGGCGTACACACAACGTACACACAACATACACAAAACGTGCACACAATGTACACACAATGTACGTAACATATGCAGAACGTATCTCTGACCTATCGAGCACATTCATGTGCCTCACAAAACGTTCACAAAATGTTTGCATACGCTGATGGTATGCTGACCAACATTACATACATTACTCCATCGCTAGAAGTATGGCGCATACATTAAGTATGCTGGAGATACAGCAGGCATATGTTCGAAGTACGTTTGGAGTATGTTATGCATCCGTTGGCTGTACAAAGACTGCATGTTCCCAACAGGCTGAACGTACGGCTAACATGTTCCAACCTATCCCGACCTACCCCATACGTGTGCATGATGTACACCGACATACACCGAGCATACACCAAGCGTATGAGAAACGTATGAGCCATACGGCGACAATTTTGAACATGCACACAAATGTGTTAGCGGCTCGACCTACGCCGACCTATGCCGCCGTATCCCGAGCGTACTCAATGTATGCCCAATGTATACATAACGTATGACGCCATATGCCGATGTGTTGGTCGAAAATTGCATACATCGGCATACGCTAAGGCCATACGTCATAGTGTGACAGCCCTTTAAACCACTAAAGCTAAGATTCCATATGCGGCGGTATGCAGTATGTGAACGTGACAAAAAAATGGAAAAGCTTGTAAACGCACGGTGGTGCTTCCGTATGTCTGGTTGCGAATGCAAATGTGAATGCGAAGGCAAATTCAAATGCAAATGTGAATGCATGGATGGCAAAGTCGATCGCTCAATGGACCGATCGATGTGAATGTGAATGCAATTATGAATGCAAATGCAAATGGCATGCCCCATATCACATATATGGAATCTTAGCTTAAGCCGAGTAACCAGGTAAACATGTTTATAATATAATTCATCAGAAATAACAAATTATCAATAGGTAAAAATCACATAAATTATTATTCATCATGTCAGCAACTGCCTGGCTCGAGAGATAGGTAGTAATTATGATTTGTTAAAGTAGCCTAGTCGATCAAATCATCAAATTTTCAAAACCAAAACAATTACCTACATTGAATCCTACGCACCAAACTTAGATGTTGGTTCACTTATTAAACATTTGTTGCTGATTAGAAGGACATACTGAGTCAATTTAATAGAAGCATTTCCCACTAAAACTTATGGCGTCAGAATTTTGACATGCTTGACAACAATTATTTGGTATATTTTCACTTCAAATATTTCCAAAGATAGCCATTTAAATGTTAGCAATTAAATAATAGTAATCAATGTATTGTCATTGACAACAGGCCCAGAGAACTTGAAAGCAGTAGTTGGAAAGAAACATGACTTTATTACCATCTCATCATGGATCTCGCCAAGATTAAGTGATACAAAATTCAGAAAAGTCAATCGATTTTTATTTTATTTTATTTAACCATAATATATCGTTAGTGCTTGAGGTTAGCCTCCCTTGGAATTTTACATCCTCGCAACATCTAAGGTCATATCAGGACGGATACCGACTGATAAGTGAATGTGTAAATATGTATAATAGGTCCTTGTTATTATTATTTTCTTATGTTTATTATGTTTGTATGTTCTTATGTTTATTATGTTCTTATGTTTATTATGTCATTATGTTCTTCTGTATATATGTATAAAGATGTGCTTCCCATCCAGAGCGCCACAGGTATAGGGGAAGTTCCACTTCTCGAGGAATTGGTCGGCAATGGCACCCCATCCTTGTAGAGTCATGGGGCGTGTCATGACGTCGTTCAAGTACTCATCGATGATGGCCTGACACACTTCATGCATGATGAGCGACTGTGTGTGTTGGGGGGGACCCTCCACCCAAACTTCATTGACGAGTATTTGTTCCCAGATGCCAGGTGCCGCAGAGTAAGTACAATCTTCAGCCCAGGCTCGAGCAACACCCTGTATGTTGTGTACTTTTTGGTGATCCTGGGTCCTACTCTCGCCACAATCTTGTCAAACATCCACATAAAGTTGACGAACGATGCAGGGTCCTCGCTGTGGAGCTCAACCATAAGCTTGTCATACAACCCAAACTGTGGCCGCCTCCCGATCCAGGGTCTGGCCCACATTCTCGTTGCTGCCTCCTCCTTCTCCTATCGACATGGGCTGCCAGAAGAGCCATGAGGTAGAGATCTAGCACATGCTGGAACGTGGCAACTCGGTAGTGATACTGGACCTGTAGATGGAGTGTAGGGACAGCCATCCTCTCTCAAGAGTTGAGCAGGTCTGCTGGAAGAAGCCAGGTGATGCCTTGATATACCGACACCAACACGCCCGCAGTACGCTTGTGATATGCTCGCGATATGCTCGGGGCATGCTCACATACACTGAGGGTACGCTCGCGTACGTTAACGGAACGTTGTGAGTATGTTACATACGTTAGCGACATGCGAAGGGCGCCGGTTGTATGTAAGGCTAACGTGTACCAATGTACCCCAATGTATCCCACACATACTCCTAATGTACGCCAAAGTACCCCTAACATACACGTAGCGTATGTGGAACATAAAAGCCACACGTCGACACACCGTGAAAATGTTGAGAATGCACCAAATTTTTTCGGAGCCTCAACGCACGGCGATGTATGATGACAAGTCCCAAACATACCCGACGTATGCCTAACGTATACGTAACGTATGACGATGTACGCCGATGTGTTGGTCGAAAATCACATACGTCGGCATACGCCAAGGCTATACGTCATAGTGTGACAGACCATTTACCTGTTTGAGGAAGTTCTTGTATTCAAGGCTGTCGCCATAGGAACCGTACTCATTCTCAACCTGCACTGCTATGATAGGGCCACCTTTACTGAACTGAAATAGTAGTATGGACAGCACACAGTTATATATATTGAATAATACATGTTGTGTAATATATAGCCTGACAAGTGGTGTGTAGAGTCAAAGACCCTATAATACTAAGATGGCTCACTCCCTATCTCTCCCATGGTAATGTAAATTTCGCAGTGCCACCTTGTGGCGGGTTTGATCATCCCAGCTGCTGGTTGGGGTTTCACATGTAAACACATACAATGATATTATACATGAGATAGGTAAGTATGAATACACATCAATATGAAATTGCTATGAACAAATACACATCATCATCAGCATCATCATCAGCATTGGCATCATTACACATCGTTCACATTCATATATACATTTATACATATAATATAGCACCTGTTTAACCAAGAGAACAGCCAGAGCACCAAGTGGTGGGTTTGATCATTTTGATTACACAGTACAGGCTGAGTGAGCCGTCTTAGTATTATAGGGTCTTTGGTAGGGTCGTCTCCTTAAATTGACCATCTGTCCCACCCACCCACGATTAGTCAAACACAGGCGGTAGGGTTGATCGTCCTGGGTTCCCAGCGAGAGTTGAACTCCTATTCATTATATTCTATTTTGACCAATAAAAACTCCAAACTGACATAAATTATTATATAGGTTCCACGTTACTGAATTGTGAATAACCCCATTTTTCTTCCTTTTTTATCTTGATGTCGATAATGTACGTACCATGAGGTCCGAGATCTGACCCAGCAATGCCTGCAGATAACGGTCACATGCCTGGAGATAGGGCTGATAAGGGGAGCGCACCTTCATCTTGGGGTCTGCCAGCAACCAGCTGAGCACGGCAGAGCAAAATACGGCAAATCAGGTCAACTTATCACTGTCGAAGATTTTACCCTCGTGTCTTTCGCAAGTGAAAGGAAGACATTTTTGCGAAAATTACACAACACCAGCGAAAATCAGTCCACGCCCCCCCCCTAGATTCCTTCGTTATATATACGTGATATATAACGCATTATACGAGTATAATTTGCAGGGGAATATGCACGATATTTTTATTATTCCTCCTCAGGCACTGTTGTGGAGTGCCCGCCCCCATCTGTCAGGGTGTTGCATTCTGGTGCTCCCACCCCACCCCCTCACCCCCATCGCGCCTCACACATAGGAGGAATTTGAATACATGTACATGTATGTCTATGTATATGCATACATATATATGGGGACACAAGTAACAAGTTTTACAATATTTTAATTTGTATAAACCCAACTTATTAGCATTTTACAGAGGTCGGGTACTATCAATGCAGTAGATAACCAATCTGTTAACTCAATAGAAAATCTCTTGAGATGACTTAGCAAGTTTTACCGATACAAATGTGTATTACATCGGAATGAAAACATCCTTCAGATCTTAGAAATGTGAATTAATCTTAACTTAAAACTGCTATCGAAATGCGCTCAGGATGTTGTTCTCCCTTGAGTAAAAATGCATGGGTCATCCAAGAGTGGCTAATGCGGCATTGAGTGAGGCCTACTTGGTCTCACCGACATGCAGCATGATGTTGTAGATGTTCTTCATTGCATGCGGTGATGTTATGCAACTTATTGTTTACATGTTGCTTACCTGGGCAAGCCACCAAACTCCCATTCAGCACAGATGTACGGGCCGGGTCGGAGCAGCACATGCAGACCCACCTCTTGGGCTATCTTTATGTAGGACCTGCAACCAAAGCACTACAATTAACATGACACATAATAGTATTTTTGTTGGTTAGGTTTGTTATTGGAGTTTCACGTCCTGGCAACATCTAAGGTTAAATTAGGACGGGTACCGACTTGTGACAGTTCGCACTCATTGTGACTTTATAGTCAGTCCATAACATCACGACTGGAGGCACCACGTGATCTGAAATATGATAACTAGTCCCAAATCTGTGTGGAGACGGGCCAGTCTGAATTGACAACCGACCGACTCTTCTAGCCACTGGGACTCCAGCCTATAAGGCCTTCTAGTATAACATATCTCAATCCAAGCCGCATTTTAAATATTGTTGAGTGTGTACATTAGTTGATTAAGATGGGGAAATTCCAATCGCAGACAATTGGTCTTCCTCATTCCACTGCTCCTTGCCCTATCCTAGCATAATGCCCAGCGCCAGGCTAGGTAGCAACAAGAATACATTTTTAAGTCATTAGTTTGACTTGGCCATAGTTCAAACCCCGGCCTCGAAACCAACAACCTACCAGAACGGGAGGCGGACACTCAATTCATTCGGCCATCGCATCTTGTCACTCATTCGGCCATTATTAATCTTATTATTAGCATTGGCAAGAGAATATAAAGAAGATAGTGAAGTAGGGCATATAGTTTAATTCCTCAGCAAAAGCTATTAGAAAGCCTTATTTGCCAAGGGAAGGTTTATTGATTGACAACAGTACAGTGTATGCTAGGAATACATATTACCTGATATCAAGAATTCCATCGAAGTTGAATTCCCCTTTCACTTCTTCGTGCTTGTTCCAAGGAACATATCTGTTTTACAAACAGGGAAAGGGAAATGGGAAGTATCATCGTGGGCGAGTGAAGTGATTTCAAAAGGAATTCTTTTGAAAATACTCTGTCGACCTGGACTTGAGCTATTAAGTGTGCTTATAAAAAGTGTTATATATGTAAAACAATTATGATTTTGCCTATAGGATGACATGACTAGCGTCTAAAGAGTAAAACATGATTCCAAAACAATATGAATGTTCTTGATGCTCTTCCTATCTTCATATCTATCGTCCGAACATAGGAAGGTTCAGGGATAAAAGCCCCGTAAATGCCAATCCAAAAACTGAATTAAAATAACAGATTTTTACCTGAAGGTAACTCTTGGGGAAATTTCAAGAGAAAGCATGCAGCATCCCTATTCTGGAAAGGTGTGAATATGTTATCAACATGTGCATGGGATTTGTGGTATGTAGGGCATGTTTGCCGTAGACCCTACCTATAGAGCCATTTGGAATGATGGAAAAACAAATGAGAGGTCACAAGTTTAGCCAATCTTTCAGCATTTGCCCTGCTGGATAACTTCCTCCAAGTAGTTGGGCAAACACATGTTAGCTTAACTTCACTGATTCTTCCTTCTATGAAGCCTCACATCAATAGCGAGTGCATCGGGATCTAAGTTGGATATGAAGGGTTCAGGCGCAAACACCAACAAACACCATCCGGGCCAAAATGAAACCATGACTACCAGTACCTAGATAAAGGATTCACCCTCTACTCACACTACATGGGTGAATACCAGCCCTATATAAAAGCTGTCGAAAAAGCGGGGAAATGAAATGAGAGCCTAATTTCACAAGATAAGAAGCAACAATTATTCTTTTTATGACTTAATATTTCCCCGCTACCTTTGAGTTGAAAAATATAATAAAACATATAGTTTAATAGAATTTAAAGGTGAAATCCACAGCGTTTGATAGGCGCCATTTTGTCTTTTGGCATTCTCCCCCATTTCACCAACTCTGTGTCGATATAAGTAAGCATTTGATACTGGAGGCATGCATTCTACTTCCTGTTCCATACTAAAGCTATTTTCGCCCGTATTTAGACTACGTTGTCGTTCACCCGTGTACCACAAGTACAGGGTGAATCTTTTATCTAACCAGTACCATATTTGGACTGAAGCTGCCATGATTCCGATAATAAAATCAGGGTGGTTTTGGTGTTGTTTTTTTTTACAGAATCTGCCACCCCCCCCCCCTATATTATTATATGATGCCCTACGCAATATGAAATTGATAGACTTTAACTGGAAAACACAGCAATCAATTCTATTTGACAGAAAACAACCAAAATGGATTTGCCAGTTTTTGCACCTGAACCCTTCATATATAATTTTTAATTTGGCTAAAGGTTTTGGTTTTGAAAAGATATTGTTTTGTTCTGATTATGCAACTTTGAGAATTGCATATAATAAAACTGTATCCGTGGTTTTAAAAAAGAAGAAGACTTAAACCCGATGTAGCCTATCAATCATTAACAATAATATTGGTATTTTTTTAATGTGCAATCTTACGTTTCCACGCAGTTCAGTCCGGCGGCCTTGACCCTCAGAAGTCGGTCCCGCCAATATTCAGGCACTATCCGAAAGTAGTGCATCGCCCCACTCAACAGAACTATTTTCTTGCCCGACAAAAAGAATTCGCCATCACAGGCCTCAAGAGCCGTCTCTCGTGCAGCCGCCGCCATGATGTTATCTGGAACAATAAAGCACTGTCGTGTGCCAGTTACGTAGATAGGTCGTTCTCTGAAACTGAGTAGAACATATTTGGTTTTCATGTTACGTTGGACATAATACATTTAAAAAATGTTTTAATAGCAAGTAAAATTATTTGGCTCATTGTTTGTTCCCTTTTGTTATTAAGTATGTTTGTAATAGTATATATGTATTTAACATATCCCACAAAACGTATCAAAATTATGTTTATATGATTGTGTGCTAATTAAAGCTGCATAGTCCGATGAAATATCAAATTTTCAAAACCAAACCAATTATCTAGATTTGATTTTACATATCTAACTTAGATACTGATGCACTTATTAAGCATTTGTTTCTGCGTAGAAGGCAATACTGAGTCAATTTAACAGAACCTGTTACTGCAAAAGTCTATGGTGTCAGAGTTTTGGCAAGCTTGCCAAACTAATTTTCCATGTTTGCACTCAAAATATCTCAAAAGTTTACCATTTAAAATATAAGTAACTTTGAACTAATGTAAAGTAGATACTAGTGATCGATCTAATATATTTATCTCAGAAAAAATACAGAAATTCAAGACCATCGGACTATACAACTTTAAGTGAAAATGGTTTTTTTTCAACTTTGTTTCATCTTTTTTCTTGTAAGACATCATTTTGTTTGCTTAACTGTAATCAAAGAAATCTAGTTTGAATGTGTTGTGCATGGTAAAAAAAAAGAAAAGATTATGGATGCGTGTTTAAAGTTATAGTCTGATCGCGTTTGAATTGTTGTCTTATTTTTTTAGATAAATATATCAAATTCTTTTTATTCTTTTTTTAAATGTTTTTTTTATTATTGAGGCTGTATTTATACTGTCCATAGCATGTAAGCCCGGGTACCCAGGCTTGTTTTCAATGCTGGCCAGCTGTAGTGTTGGTGTTGTCTTACCAAACAGTAGCTGCTGATAAGTTATTTGATTGCCTGCATTTCAGTAGCAGATAGATAGTTTGTTGGCATGCTTAGTAGCCTATGTTAGTATTTTTGGGCCCTCTTGGCATTGTATTTTTGTTTTATTCTATTACCATGTTAGTTGTTTTCTTAAGGTTCTATGTTAGTGTTTTGGGGTTTTCTTGTGAAGAGTTTTCCACTTGTTTCTACTTAATTCAATACTAGCCTATTTTATTTACATGTCCATAGGCTTGTATGTAATAGGTGGCTGAGTTATGTTTGTTTGGATATGATTTGATTTATATTGTTGTTGGACATGTTATCTGGCTTTTATATTTCCGGTTTTCCCACCCTGGGCTGTCCAGTTGGTGGGCTGTGACATATCACCTGCCCCCTTGTGGTGTAGTTCAGTTGGGGTTCCCAGTTTTTAGTTTGCACAGATATTCTTTGTATGTTTTTAGGTCATGGATTTGTCTTTCTTTCACCATTTGCACATTCCATGCCATGGCAGCCATTTCCAGTGTGATCCTTGATCCACTAATCATTGGTCCGGAGTCATTTTGATGAAAAATGACTTTGAAGCAATTTGAGCTGAAAGAACCCTAAATACTTTCGACAAGCTTTCAAAAAGTCCTCTCCCTATGACTGGTATTGACATCTAGTGATGACCACTTGATGTGGAATGACCTAGGCCTAAATAAAAAATAGCTTGGTTACCTAACTTAGTAAATTCACTGATTATTCTAGATAGGCATATGCTGTTCCAAATCACTAGTTATTGCACCAATATCTAAGCTGGATATATATATAATCAAATGAAGATACATTTTTTGGTTTTGAAAAATAAATATTTCATCGGACCATGCAACTTTAATTTCTACGTTACATAGGACATATTTTCCTATTGTTATTCCTTTTATGATCAAAATCAAAAAGTGAAATAGGTTTTTTTTCCAACTTTAACACATAGGCCTACACAGCATGTACTAAATCTTCATAGGAATATGGATTCTGATATTATTTGGAATGTTTTTTGCTATTATGTGGGATGCTTTCAATGTTCGCTTCCATGTCACAAAAGTGGTACCCAGGTTCAGAGAACGACCCAGATACTACCCTCACAAGAACTTACAAACTCATGTTGTTTCACGCATGACGCAGGTCGCATCTTATTCATAACGAAACTAGGCTGGTCCCCTGGCCTTTTAGTTACAGAGGGCACTACTTGTGGTCGCCACTGTGACCATCTGGATCATAGAAAGCTGTATAAAAATTTCTCAATGATCTGGATGCACCTAAACGCCATCAAGCGGCCATAATGGGAACTGGAACCCAACTATTACAAAACCGCCCCAGTGGCGACATCTGGATAGTTAAATTCGCTTTAGAAACTGACTGAAGTCGGTGCATCGGGTAAGCATCACTACTGCACCATACTTCACTTTTACATACTACTTACAAACATCCGGCACTGCTCCCTGCCGTTCAAACAGACCTGCTCATTCCTATTTTATGTTTCAAGTTTTGTGGGCTTTTTCCGCCACCCCTCTTTTTTTCTCTTTTTTTTTTAAAGGGTCAGCTGTCGCTCCGGAAAACCACCAGATTTAGCTGTTGATCACCAATGCTCATGATATATCGCATTATCTGTAACAGTAACAGTAACAACAGTACAGATTAACTACTACTAGTACTAGTACTAGTACTAGTACTACTCTACTGCCGAGCTCGATCGCGTAATAATGAGGTTTCCATGGAGTGTTTCGGTGGGCAACCTACCTGTCAGACTCCGATCAGCCATGCGGGGACATGATGAGGGAGTTCTCTCCCGACCTCTTTCGGAACTCACTGGCAGCACGCGGACACAAAATATTGTAAGTTATGTTGGTGTGTTATGTTTACACTTCGGAGTTCTGCTGTCACTTTGCCGTTGCCAGTCAGTGCTCCTTAAATGCTGAATGCGGATGTCACGCCTGTCTAGGTCTAGGAAGCAGACACGTATCATCGTATGCTGCGGTTTAGCATTCCCCATAATGCAATGCGCGCCTTCTGTCACCAATATGTTTATATCACAGCATTACATATAATATAGGACCTATACTATATATATTATGTGTGTATAAAACATGTATATATATTATATGAGTGTTTATATCACTATAAATATATATATATATATATTATATTTTGAAGCAAAAACACTGGAACTGCCAGTTACGTCAACTGGTGATATAATTATATGGAGACAAAAATGTTCAAAGTTAATCCAATGAAATAACTAAAATGAAAAGTCCATGTCACAATGCGTGTAGATGATTAGTTATTCCCACAACCTGAGATAGGTAGGCCTATATCAAATTCCGCTTGTGGCGCAGCGGTGCCGCTAGCCCGCCCTGACTGCCCCGCCTGCCTACAACTGGGAAACTCATGGAGGGTGGGAGCAGCAACCTTCCCGTATAGGTCCGAAGACTAGGAGATTTTTTGTCTCCTGAATACCTAACTAGTTTTGATTGCACTGGACAGTGTGGCCTACTGAGTAGAGCACTTCCCTTGTGCATGATTGTGGGATCAATCCCCAGCCGACTCAAACAAAGCACTTATAGTATACAATTTATACCTGACTTTACTTTGCCTAGTGCTTAAAGTTGCCTATCCCAATAATTTTACGTAGTGTCTACCATATGTGACCGTACGGGTAGAGTTGAAGTCTAGGCGTATGTGCGTGCGCTGCGCGTGCATCTGTAGGGTTAGGGTTAGGGCTATTTCCACCAAATTAAAATCTTAATTTATTATATATATTTAAGCAATGTGCATGTACGCCTAGACTTTGATTCTACCAGTATGGTCACATACGCTTAGCAACTACTAAAGATACGTGAGGAGGAACGACCGCGCATGCGCACGTACGCCTAGACTTCAACTCGTCACGTACGGGTAGCCACTGCCATAATTTTAAGTTTCTGTCTTTTCCTGAGATAAATATATTAGGTTGAGTGTTATAATCTACCTAATGGCCCTGTCACATTATGATGCATCTCGAAAGAAGGTGGCCAATGAGATGCGTCAAACTTTGCGGCGCAGGGGGCCAAGTTGGACGTATACATAGCGTATGACCAACGTATGGCTAACGTCTCTCCCGGCAACACTGCTCGAATTATGCTCACAGTACTTTTGCAGAACGCCATGAACGTTATATACATTATTCAGTCGCCAGAACTATGCCTCATACGTTACATACATCAAGACACGGTGGAGAAACGCAAAACGTATGTTATCCATACGTTGTCAGTATGCGGACTGTATGTTTCCACTGCCTTTAACGTAGGTCAACATAGTGAACAACGTTTGTCTAACGCATGTCTAACGTACATCGACGTACGCCTAATGTATACATAAAGTACAGCCGACGTAACACGCATGCGTTGTTGTACGTCGAAAGTTTTGTGCATGCACAACACTTTTGTGAACCCCTAACGAGTGACGCCGTATATCAATGTACGCATAATGAATGCATAACGCATTACGACATATCCCGACGTAGTGGCCAAAAATCACCAATGTCGGCGTACCTTTACACAATGTATCGTAATGTGACAGTGATTTTACATTAGTTTGAAGTAACTTTTGAGATATTTGAAGTGTAATTTTGGCAAGCACACCAAAACTCTACACCATACTCTTCTGCAGTCACAGGTTCTATTAAATTACCTTAATTTTCCTTTGTATGTGGTGACAAATGTTTAATCAATGCACCAGTATCTAATACCCCTGTCACAATACGACGTAACGAGCAAACGTAAGCCTGACGTGATCACTTTTCGTCATTACATTGACGTATGTTGGGTTACGTTATGATGACATCAGAATGACGTTAGACTGATGTCGAGCTATGTCGTGTTATGTCGGCGCACGTCAGAGTTTTGAACCTGTTCAAAACTTTCGACGTAACTAGAACGTAAGGGTTTATGTTCGCCGTACGTTCTGTACACGTTCGGCGAACGTCAATGAAACGCTGGTCACTACGTTGCATTACGTTGACCCACATTAAAGGTGGCGGGAACGTGCAGTCCGCATTGTGAAAACGTCGGGATAACGAACGCCTAACGGACGTCCAACGTACATTTACTGTTTTGCCACCGTTTCATGATGTAAGGTAACGTAAAGCAACGTAGTTCTGGCAATCGAATAATGTTAATAACATCCCGTCAGCGTAATTACGTTGCCCTCTCTCGTCCTCACTACGCTTTACCGACGTTACGCTCTCATCAACTACGCTGCATCCACGTTCAACTTGTGCCCAAATTTGCATACTATGCCGAGAAGTTCAATGTTCTTCACGTTCTCCCTACGCTGATGTAGATACGTCATAGTTTGACATGGCCTTTAGTTAGATATGTAGAATCAAATCTAATTAATAGTTTTGGTTTTGAAAATTTGATGTTTTCATCGGACTATGCAGCTTTAACATTTAATTACTGGGATATGGCAATGAATGGTTGGGTCTATGCCAGTACAATGTGAATGAGTATGGGAATTCAAGTGACGAGGCCAACTGTGTGGTATCCGAATGGGACAGCATAATAAAATCATTATCATTGCGGACTGTCGCAAATTAGGTGTTGCTAATGAACAAATAAAACAAATCACTTTGTTGAATGTTTCTATTCAATAGGCCTAGTATAAGGACGACACTCTTTTGTCAGTAGGAGTGCATTGTTGGCAAGGCAACTATGTCATGAGGTCGAGTGTTGTAGTAAGACCACATTTGTGTGTCAGTACGATTGTATAGTTTGCAAAGCGAATGCGGAATGAGCTCAAAGGTTGGGTGTTGTATTCATACCTTGATTCTTGAATGAGTACCGGTACAACTGTTTTACATGTTGTGGCTTTGACTTGAGCACACACACATATTGTTTAACAAGTTTCCCTCCAAATCATATATGGATAGGTGGACGTGTAATCTCAGGCTCAAAATGTATCTAAACTATATGCCTTGAGATAATAATAGATATGTAGGATGGGGTCAAGTGGTCCCCTAGACTAACGCAAGGTCTATAAGTATAACCCACATGTTGGTCATAGTTACAGGCTAGTGCATTAATGCTGATAGTGATATGGTCATTCTTAGAAACTGTGTACCACATATTTGATTTCCACATTACATTGTTAATGATTAAGCTCTTTTTGGGGGGTAGCAAGCCAAATAGCTATTGTTGAGTCGGTGTATTATTAAGTATGTTAGCGATACTACATGTGTGTAATCTATCCCACAAAATGTATATATATAATATACTTGTATGATTTTGTGCTAAATTGAAGGTATGAAAATGTGCATATCAACACCACGCATCTACCCGAACTTGTTGTAAACTTTATTTGTGTAAGATAATCTTGTTGGCTAACCTGTAATCAATAACATCTTGTTTGAATTTGTTGTGTGTGTTAAAATGATGGATGGGCGGATGTTACATGGTTAATTATAATGGTTTTCTCAAAGATCAAAATCTAATAACATCAAATCAAAAAGTGGAAAAAAAACAAACTAATTTCAACTCTGAAATACTTGTTTTGGTTTTGAAAATGTGATGTGTTGATCGGACTATACAGCTTAAATTAAATAGATCTCATTATAGTTATAACTTATGCAGTTATTGTAATGTCACATCCTGCAACGTTCGATTCTGCATCTCGATTAAAATGAAGAATGTGGATATTCTTCCAGCTGCTGTAAAGTTCCGCGCACTTGCGCATAATTAACCCTAACTCTAAAGCGGATAGCAGAATGGGGTTTCTATCCTCGGACCTCTGGGTTATGTGCCCAGAAATTCAGAATGCTTCCACTGGGCCACTGTGGTCTTAAGTTACGGAGGTTTGCCTGAAAAGATTCTCTTAACAATAACGCAGGCTGGCAATAAGATGATGTAAAACGTGAAGTGTGCATGTTTCCGGAACTCACAGAAGAATATCCATGCGATTTCCCTTGATATCCGTCGGAAGAATATCCACTTCGTAAAATTGAAATATTGGGACATTTTCTCGCTCTATTTAAAGCTGCATAGTCCGATGAAAGCATCATATTTTCGAAATTAAAGCAATTATTTAGTGAGATTTGATTTTACATATCTAACCTGGATACTAGCACACTTATTAAGCATTTGTTGCTGCATAGAAAGGTAATAGAACATGTTACTACTGAAGCCGATGCTATGGTGTGAGAGTTTTGACATGATTGCCAACATTATTTTTGCCTGTTTGCAATTCAAATATATCAATTTAAAAAATGTTTTAAAATAAACGTTACTTCAAACTAAAGTAAGGTAGATCATAGCAATGACCCTATTATATTTATCTCAAAAAGTGACCAAAAAATCAAAACCATCGGACTATGCAACTTTAATGCTTTTGTTTTCTCGGATTGTTGTGTCCAGACAAAAGTCTGCCAACCTTGCCTTGTCTAAATGCAGTTGACCTATCAGTCTCTTAATCCCATGGTCACTGACCAGTGTTGGACTAGTAGGTTGGGTGAGTAAACACCTGTGTGTGGTAGACAGTGTGACTAGGAGAAGCACTTACCTGACTGTGTGTCCTATGGTGGTTGACACTGTTTACTCGGCTAGCTTTGGACTCAGTTTGCCTTCACCCGCTGTTGACACGACCACCTGGTGGGAAGTGGGGGAACTATTTCAAAAGTCGGCCGGTGTCGCAGTTTGAGCGCCCTGCCAGTTTGAGCGCCCTTCTGTTGCTTCTGCGCATGCGCGGAATTTAACAACATCGTCTGCGCATGCGTCAAATTCTACCCAGTTTCAAACTACGGCGATAGAGACAACATTAAAACCACCCTAACTATCACAGTAATTTGTGATTTTTGGTGCTTGCTTTGAAAGCAAATTTCTCTTGTTTCTATTAAATAGTTCAGATCTTTCTCTACAATTTCACATTCAGCTTTTTTTTTATCAGCCAATTGGAAGTTCTTGAATTTATTTTGCGAAAATAGTTTTTGAGGCCATGATCTGGTAAGGCTAACACTGGCACTGACACTCAGAATATCCTAACTTTCACTATTATCTCTCTTTTTAATCTTTCAGAGTAAATTGCTCTTAGGTTACATTAAATACTTCAGATCTTCCTCTTCAATTGCGCATTAAGATATTTTTAATCGATCCAATGAAAGCTTTTAAATCTATTTTACAAAAAAAGTCTACAACCACTGGCAGGGCGCTCAAACTGGCAGGGCGCTCAAACTGCAACATGCTGCAGTTTGAAGGTGTCAGAAAATCTGCGCATGCACAGAAGCAACAGAAGGGCGCTCAAACTGGCAGGGCGCTCAAACTGCGACACCGGCCTTTTTTTAAAGGTGGTGTGCAACGCTGATGTAAAGCCTGGTGTATATATGCTGGCGCTTATATTTTCTTCATCTAAATGTGTATTAGTTATAATTACTTGCATCCTATAATGCTCAGTGTGGAGATTGACAAATCGTGCCACGCTGCATTACACCATCACATATGCCGTAACATTTATCTTTCTGACTAATCTCAATTCTCATACATTTAATCGCTCATAACTAAGTGTTTCTTTGTTGGAGTGTTCCGTCCTGGCAACATCTAAGGTCATGCTTATCAAAACTTTGACTATGTAGGCTTCAGCAGTAATATATTCAATTAAATTCAGTTATTATTCCCTTCTTTGTAACAAGACATATTTAATAAGTGCACCATTATGTAAGTTGGTAGGTTCAAATCTAGATGATCGTTTTGCTTTTGAAAATGTTATTCTTTTCTCGCACTATGCAACTTTAGACATGTATTGCTGCATGGAAAGAAATACTAACTAAGTCAAATTTGTTGAGCCTGTGGTGTCTGTCATAACTTTGTTTGGTGTGCATACCAAAAGTATTTAGTTTATTTTCACTTCAAATCTGTCCAATGTTATCCATTTATATGAAAACTTAACTTCAAACCAAAGTAGTCTAAACGTCTTAATGAGCAACCCCTATATTATTTAACTTTTTTTAAATAGAACACTCGAATGCATTGGACTACAACTATGTCTTCCTTAGCTTTAATAAATAAGTGTTGATAATCCCAAATAGGCAAGTATGTATTTGTATGCAGCAACACATGCTTAATAAAACCTGCATCAGTATATTATTCATTACACAACCAACACAATACCATCAGGGAGTCTGGTAGATACAAGATTCACCCCGTACTGCTGCAGTAGGGGTGCAAACCAACCCTATGTAAAAGCTGTCGAAAAAACGGGTCAATGAATTGAGAGCCTAATTTCACAATGTAAGAAGCAACAATTATTCTTTACATCTGTTTCATTATTAGCCCGCTACCTTTGAGTTGAAAAATATAATATAATATCTAGTTTAATAAGATTTAAAAGTGAAATCGACGGCGTTCTACGGCCACCATCTTGTCTTTTTGCATTCTCTCCCATTTCACCAACTTTGTGCATATATAAATATCCATTTGATACTGGAGGCAGACATTCTACTCCCTGTTCCATACTAAAGCTATTTTCACCCGTATTTAGACTACGTTCACCTTCACCCGTGTACTACAAGTACCGGGTGAATCTTTTATCTAGGAGTCTGGGTGGTCAAGTGGTAGTACACTCATTATGCACTGGCTTGAGTAGACCAGACGGGATGGCCGAATGAGTTAGAGCGTCCGATTCCCGTGCTGGTAGATCGTGGGGTCGTGGGTTCGAACCCTGGTCGAGTCAAACCAATCCCTTAAGAAGTGATACTTGTCCCTTCCTAGCCAGGCACTCGGCATTATTAGGACAGGGCGAGGACTGGTGTGCTCAGTGTCAGGTTAATGTGACTGAGTGGGATACCAGGTCATGGTGCCGACGGCCTGGTTTCCGAGTGGAACAGCACTATAAAGTCGCCATGAGTGCGCACTGTCACACGTCGGTACTCGTCCTGATATGACCTTAGATGTTGCTAGGACGTAAAGCAACAAACAAAACAAACAACAACGCTGGCTTGAGTCCTGCTCTGGGCTTGCTCTCTCCCATATATATGTTTTCAAAAGAAAACCTCGTCACAATAGCATATATATCATGTTGTGCTAGATCAGTCAGTACAAGTTCTAAATAGGTAACGTAAACAGTAATGTATTCACACTCTGGGTATAATATCTGGTGTTGGATGACTCATCATGATAAGAATATAACAAAGTCTCAATAGAGTTGTTCTTTCTTTGGCCTTTGAGCGGATCCAGCTCAGTTTCCTTTATGTTGTTGTTGGGAGTAATCTCGTACTTACATTTAGTTCTAGATGTATCCTTTTATATTTAATAAAAATCAAATACAGAAACGTAGTCATTATCCGGCATACAAACTAATTTGATGAACGTTTAACATTTTAAGTAGATCTGTTAATTGCACGATATTAAAAACTTCCCATTTCCTGTTTATTTTTATCTGAAATAATCGTTTGTTTTAATAACATAATACACTTTGTTAACTACCTTTTGTAATTCTATGTTTAAAATTGCAGTCTGATGATTTTGAGTTCAGCCTTTTTTTTTTAGCTAGATATATTAGATTGACAGTTATAATCTATTTACTTTAATTTGTAGAAAATTGTAATAATATTCATTTTAAATAACTAATGTTGGAGATAGTTGATGGGAAAATGTATTTTTATTCAGCAAACCATGCTTAATAAAACCTGCATCAGTAGGCCTATATTATTCATTACACAACCAACACAATACCAATATGGTTCTCAAATCTCTGGCTGCCTAAGACCAACCCATTTATTTAAAAAACAAAATTCAGTGGCAACAGGCGTCTTACTGCTGTGTGGGCCCGGCTTATAAACCCCTACACAGCACCCAATCCCTACTTGAATAAACAAGAAGGGTCCACAGCGAGGAAAGGAGGAAAAACGGGTGACCACTGTCCCATTTTGAGCATACCCTTGCTGGAATAGTTTCCCATTCTTTAAGTCCTGATATTGTGTGATTTAAACAGAAGTCGATGTAGATAAATTTAAAATATACTTCAAGCACTTTAATCTGTGCAAAAGATACAGATATATGTGTAAGTATGTCTGAACAAGAAACTACTAAAAAAATAATGGAATCTTTCCATAATTTGAGCCAATCAGAGCTGTTCTTTTCGATTGCAAATGGCCGCCCCTTATGGGGGCTGCCATTTGCAATAAAAAAAGAACACAACACATGATTATGATAATTGAAATAAATATAATTTTATAGTTATAACAAAGTTAATGTTTATTGTCAAGTATTTCTGTTCTATAATCTATCAATGATGCGGAAAACTAATCTACTTAACTGAGTTCTCGCGAAGACGAGAAGAGGAAAGTCTATTTCCGGCCAGTTCAAACGGGCTCAAACGAGTTCAAACGTGGCTGGTTGTGCCGCTCCTTCCAGCGATGAATATGCTTATGGAATAAACACAAGTGCCAACCATACAGATCAAGCTACTTTTTCTAGAACTCTCCACAGACCTTCATACAACTAATCTATTCCAGTTCCATTAATATATTATTTAATATAAAGCTTCATTTTTATATTTCATATAAGTTTGAAATGTAGGATTAGATCCTGATAAATATTTAGGTTTTCAAAATGTGATGCTTTCATCAGACTGTGCAGCCTTAAGTCATAGGTGAGGTTTAAATCTGACCTGGGTCTTTTCTGTATATAGCGAAGGGTAGGGCCTACTCAAGATTGTTATGAGTGATAGTGGATGTTTAAACAAATAAACAAAACAGCAGACTCTTAATCTACACTACATTGTTATTTAACTACTAGTACTGGGGAATTCAGATAAGGGATACCCTGGGCATTTATCAAAGTTGGTCAAGATTTGAAATCATCATATGCAACGCCCCCCCCCCCCCCGTCCCACCTTTGAGATCTCATCACAAGCAGTGCTATTTCTTAGCGTTATATCAGTGCTATCTTTCCTCAACGATGTTAGACACGCTCTAGTATCAACCTAATAATAATATTAATCGACACAAATTATAAAAACTCTAAACCATCGGACTATGCAACTTTAGACAAACTTATTTGTATCTACCTAGTGTGGTGCTCTGCATTATTAAATAGGGTAAGGAGCAGTGAAATTAACGAAAACCAATATTGTGCGGTTTAAATTTCCTTTGCTGCCTGAATCAATGAATGCAGTGTTCTTTACCGGACTTGGTTGCCGGATCGGTAGACCGCATGTTTCCCATGTCGAATCCCAGCCGAGTGAAACCAATGATTTATCAAATTGATACTTGTCACTACCTAGACTGTCGCTCAACATTAATAGGACTGGGACTGGTTAGCACAATATCAGAATGATGTGACCGTGTGGGATATCGGGTCGTGGGGCTGGCAGCCTGGTCTCCCAATGGCTTGAATGGGTCAGCACTATAAAATCGCCATGAGGGCGCACTGTCATAAGTCGGTTCCCGTCCTGATACGATACTGATATATTGCTAGGATGTAAAACAAATATATATATATATATGATGTATAAGGATTACGCAATTATAAAAGCTGCATACAGGAAATTTTCCTATTATTAGCGTCATCAAAGGCCGGTTGCTCTCATACAATGTCTATGTGGTGTGGGAAGTTAAAAATCCCTTGGGTCGGTAAAAGTGTAGGCTCGGGCTTTCTATCGACCAGCAGTGGAATGAGGAAGACCAGTCGTCTATGACTGAAATTTCCCCTGCTTAAACAACTAATGGACCAAAAAAAGATTTTTTTAAATTGTTATTACTGCCATGCGTTGTTATGTTGTATCCTACTCCATGGGTGACCTCCCCCCCACCCCCCTAGAGACCGGTGGCGCCATCACCGGCCCAGACTATAACCAGTGGCGCGAAACAATCACTCGCGCACTGGACATTTATATATGGGTCGTTCTCAGAAACTGTGTACCACTTTTGTGACATGGAAAGCAAAAGTGAAAACATTCAAAATAATAGCAGAAAACATTCCAAACAATAGCAGAATCCATGTTAAATACATAGGTTTACATTTTCTGCAAATGTCAGAGTTGTAAAATGTTAATTTTGATGTTTAATACGCATTGAGAAAGCTGTTAAAATTAAATGTGGGACATCCATCCATAACACCATTTTAATACACATCCATAACATCATTTTAGCACACAACAAATTCAAACAAGATTTTATTGATTACAGTTAAGCCAAAAGAATTGTTTCTTACAAGAAAATAAGTTTTAAAAAACCTTTGGATCGATGTATGATGTCGATATACAAATTTTCACTTTAGCATGACATTATATAAGTGTATTTTGGATACATTTTGTGCGATAGATTGAACACATGTAGTATTGCTAACATACTTAATACACAGAGTCAACAATAACTAAGTCATTTTCTTGCTGTTATACTGACATTGCAGAATCAGGTGATGCGGTACACACACAACGACCTGGGCGAGGTGCTCGACAACCCGAAGCACCGCGTGACGGACCTACGTATCCTGCACCCTGCCGACCTGGTCGCCTGCCAGCGGTCCCTGCTGTCTGACACCCACTGGATGGGTTACTGGCACTTCGCCATCGTCGAGAGTGTCAACATCGCTGAGCAGACCGTGCGCGTCATCCACTACCAGCCTGTGTTCGATGACACCTACGATGCTGCCAAGGATGACCTTCCCTCCAAGTTCAAGAAGGGCACCATCAAGATGACGACAATGCCCTTCACCAAGGGACAGTTCTGGCTGGTCGAGCTGGACCACAGGCAGTGTCTCCCGGCCAGTGTTGTTCTGAGCAGGGCGCACTCGCGCCTGCAGGAGAGTGATTATAATATATTTAACAACAATTGCGAGAGCTTTGCATTCTGGTGTAAGACCGGGAGCAGCCAATCCACGCAGTCAAAGACGGCCACTTCAGTCGCTGTACAGCAAGGCACGCGCGCAGTCGTCAAGTTCACCGTGAAAAAAGCTGCGGAGAGGGTAGTCGCGAAGGGCCTGCTGGGGCGAGGCATTTGCCGGGCCTCTTCTATTGGGGCACAGGCATCTCGACTGACGCGAGTCACGGGGCTGTTCTCACTCGTGGATGCTGCGATGGGCGCTGGTTTTACAGTGCGTGAGATCTTTAAAGCGAAGAAGAAATTGCGGGATGGTCAAATTGATCACGCGGAATATCGGCAGGCAGTGAGCACTCTTCTCGCAGTCAGAACGGGCGATGTGAGCTGCTCCATGGTTGGTACGCTGGCGGGATCTGCGCTCGGAGGTCCGGCAGGAGCGTTTATCGGAGGAGCCCTTGGCAGTGCTGTGGGCACAGTTCTTGGTTCTGCCACTGCGAGCGCTGTTGTCAGGCCTGATGCTGATATGTAAGTCGGGGATGCTTTGATTATGAAAAAAACAACATATCAGTGGTGCCTGTCCTCTTGGGTCTGGAATGTGTGTGCTAAAGTGCGAAGGAATATGGAGTAGAACCGGTGTGTGGTGGGTGTGGGAATAGGAGACCAGAAATCACAAACATGAAACACACAGCCGCAACATGTTGGTGGATGGTGGATTAAGAAGGTTAAACACCTGATAGACAAGCACAACTGTCTGTTACTTAAGCTGTATTAACTGGAAGCAACCGTCTTCTGTCTGGTTTGTTTTCTTGATGGTTCTACATCTATTGCAGGATATTTATGGAGAAAACGTCCAGATTTAACTATTGGAAAACAGCCATCCTCTAGCAGTAAACAAGAGAAGAATAAAACAGTTTGTGATTTTGAAAAATTGCTATTCTCATGAGCCTACAGGAAAAGATTTTCTTAATTATTTTACTGTCATACGCCTGATATGAGTTTATATAGTTATATATATAATATATGTATATATATAGAATATATATATTTATATCGGCTTTTGCTCTTGGATATGAATTAATGATATATGGAAATTCTAACAACTTATGAAATTATTATAATTGATTAAATCGTACACTACCGTGTATATTTAATGCAAATCTGTCTTGTGTACCTGTCCATCTATTAAGAGGGTATCCTGCGTTCCATTTCTGGTTTAGCACTAGAAAGGCTGAAGCTGGGACCCAGCACGCTGGGTGACAGCTAGAGTGTAGATGCAGAAGGTGGTGAATACGCCGACACAAAGTGGTATTTTATCTACTGTGAAATATTTGCTTTTCACTTCAATCTACATTAGATATAAATGTGGCAAGTATTCTACCAAGTCTGGTCATCAGGAGGGATGTCGTTATAGACCAAAGTGGCTTTAAAGTAGAGATATAGTCTACACTGAAGGATACAGCTGGGGGGGGGGGGGGAGACCATTCCCACCTTCCACCATGTCAGCTGAAGCTGTGACCTGGGCCGCGTTCAGGCTCTGTCTCGGAGGCGCCTCGGCGACGGGCCTGATGTCACGCTAGTCTGAACGGCAAAGGCAGTTTGTTGTCTCGAAAATGGCCGCCCCCATAGGCGCCGGCCATTTGCAATGGAAAAGCTGTGCTGTGATTGGCTGAAACCACTGGACACGGCGGCCATTTTCGAGATGCTTTTTGTCTCTTAACTGAAAAGAGAGGCATCGGCGAGACGCACCCCCCACATAGGCCGAAAAGCATCGCCGAGATGGACCCTGAACGCGGCCCTGGCGTCTTGCGTGTCAGCTTCAGTCGCTCCTGAGTGACCAGCAGAACTCAGAACACACTATTGAGAGCACTGAGGTAAATTTTTTGTTTTAGTTGTGTGAAGTTTTCAATATTTTCACCTTGGTACAAAGAGTGTCAGTTTTAGTAAACCCCTTTCATCCTGAGTTGTTACACCAACGAAGGTATGTGCTCGATTTACTGGATTTACCATAGGCACTACACAACAATAGGCTATGGTAATGACTGGTTGGCTGAGTGTTAGGATACTATGAGTATTATGGTATCCACGGCACGATATCTCATTGAGGCAGCACTATAAATCCGCCATGAATGCAAGGTGTCCACGAGTCAGTTTCTCTTGTTCATATGACCTCCAATATTATAAGGACGTAAAGCACTAACCATTTACTCACTTAACCAGTTATTAATCATATTTTAAAGAAGAGGCAAATCTCTTAGAATGTCTAATTAATAATTGAGGTCCCATGCCACTGCCAACACAATACTGCCAAAGGTCCACTCACTTTGCATTTGCTGACATCCAGTTTTTGCCTATCCTAATAATGCCAAACACTGCCAAACAATATACTTATAATTATATAGCAGCATATATATATGTACCAAGTTGATGAGTTTTGCTTTGACATAGCCGGGAACCATACCCACTCTGGAAGAAGACGCTCCAACCATTTGGCTATCCTGCCTAGAAACACAAACAACCGATGTTTTATTATATATTTAAAGATTCCCTCCAGGAGCTGGCTAAAGGCTAAGGCTCATTTGGGATCACGCCACCTAACAACATGGTCTATTAGTATTACATGTGGATACTCATATGTAAGATCATGTCATTATATTGGTGAATTATATCATGTGTGTTAATAGGCTAAAGTATGCAGGTATTGCAGGTATAGCAATACCTCAGGGAGTTTGACGCCCCTGCCCTGCAGAGTTGTAAACCACTGCCTTGTGGTACAGGTTCTTGACAGAACCGAAGGCTAAGGGAGCAAACCCTGAACAGAAAACCATGTCACTGTGGCAGCATCAAGGGCGGTTGATGTATGGAACTCCCAACATCTCCCGACCAGCCACTGCAGAGACAAATAGTTTTGCACCTGTCTTGACATGTTCTTGCCGGTGTGAAACCTCTATTTGCTCCCTGAGAGAGTGCCGCTGGTAACTTGCAAAAGCCAGCAGCACTTCAACACTTTTGCAGGCAGCGTTCATGAAATGTATCAAGAGAAACCTGAAGCTGAGAGACATTAAGACCAACTCATGGACGCAACTCTCACAGCAGAGAGCTAAATGGAGAGCAGCAGTCAAGTAATGAAAGCAGTCTTTAAAGCTGCATGGTCCGATGAAAACATACAATTTTCAAAACAAAAAGAATTATCTAGATTTGATTCCACACATCTAACTTAGATACTAGTGCACTTATTAAACATGTGTTACCACATATAAGGGAATACTGAGGTAATTTAATAGAACCTGTTACTGCAGAAGCCTATGGTGTTAAATTTTCATTATTATTATTATCATTATTTTGCATACTTGCCAAAATTAATTGAGCATGTTTGCACTTCAAATATCTCAAAAGTTAGCCATTTAAAATAAAAGTACTTCAAACTAATGTAATGGTGCAGTCACACTACGACGCTTCTCGCCGGCGACACGGCAACGTGTAGTGATTTTGGGCGATATTATGTGAAACGTCTGGATGCGCTGGTGGCGCGTTATGAGCGCGTCGGTATACTATCCTTGATGTTGATGGTCGGCGGACAACGTCGGCGCGCGTTGCCGGTCGCCCAAGGTTTTAAGCGTGTCAAAAAAAAACCAACGACCGGCAGCGCGCGCAAATATATGGGTAAGGGCGTTAGGCGCGCGTCGCGATGCGTTGGACACGCCGGAATAACGTTATGGGAACACTAGGAAGACGGCGCACGCGTGGGAGGGTCGTTGCTCACACGTTGCGGCAAACTGGGGCGTTTTTGTTTTATGCCCTAGCAACATTTAAGGTTAGATGACGTCGCGCAAACTTTTTTTTTTTTCCCCCAATGCGTTGACACACGTTGGCCGCGCGCGCATAATGCGCCGCGCCGATGCCGATCTTTTTCCCCAAACCGCCGAAAACTTGGACGTTTCTCGACGCGCAAGATTTTATTTTCAACGCTGACGGCTCGCCAGGAGAAGTGTCGTAGTGTGACTGCACCATTAGGTAGACTATGATGATCAACCTAATATGTTTATCTCAGAAAATATCAGAAACTCAAAACCATCGGACTATGCAACTTTAAGCGAGGGAAATTTCAATCGCGGACCTCGTATTAGCTATGGTGGTCATTTGACCACCGAGTTAATTACAAGGTCGAATTTTATATAAGATTAATATGCAGTTTGACAGTTTTGGCTGTGACACACTGAGTTTTGGAATGTTTCCATATTGGAATAGATCACTGGAAAGAAAACAAAAACTAATTTCCTGAAGATTTCCAGGACATTTAGTTGGGACCAGATTGAGTAAATTAGCATTGAATATTAGGAAATAATTCATTAGTTACAACATATGGCTACGGGCCAGAACTGCCCATGCTACTACTGTGTTGGTATAGCCATAAATCCCAAACAATAAGCCACCTCCAGTCAAACATGGGGGTATATGCTGGTCTGGGGCCCACTCACATACTTCCACTTGCCACTAGGGAAGGAGGTCCTGTGGGGACTGTTGTACATCATTTAGATGTATTCTTTATATACCAGTTTTTTACCACTACAGTGTAACCCTGTTAAATCACACTTGAAGGGACCCTAGAAATTTGTTTGGAATAACCGATCATTGGTTTAACCGAGCTTGAGCTTGGCTTTGACTTTGAATAAGTGTGTATTGCACATTTAATATACAATTTATGTGGACACTTTAATTATTGTTTTTTAAGTATAATATATACAGTATAACCCCGTTAAACCAAGCTTGGTTAATCCAAATTTTGTTCAGTGGCCCAGCAAAATACTACCATTCATCATATAAAAAAAGTTGGTGGGGTCTCAGATGACCTTATAACCACATGAAAGTTTGGTTTAACCATACCGGAGTGGCCTGGAGTCTGACAATTTTGTTTGGATTAACCGATAATTTGGATTAACCTACTTTGGTTTAATCAACTTTTTTATATGATAAATGGTAGTATTTTGCCGGGCTGCCGAAACAAGTTTGGATTAACCGATCGTTTGATTTAACCGAGCTTGGTTTAACAGGGTTATACTGTATTATGCTTCACTCAAGAGATAGATGTTAGTACATGTTGCCACTCCTGTTTTGTGTGCCATAGTTTTACAAGGAATATATGCTGAGGTTTGAATCTCTTGGACGGAATCATGGGCCATGGAAGACATAGTAAATCTACATTGTTTGTAGAAGAAATAGTGTATCTGCCATGTACTATTTATAATATTATGAGTTCGGGTTAACTCAGTATAAGGCGAAATAAAAAAATTAGAAATTGGTGATCATCCACGCCCGTGCTTGACAAATTGCCAGCTCCCGATTGTAAAAAAGACAACGCCCAACGATTTATTTGTGTGATAAAACTTGTCCTTGTTGGTCTCCACGTGTTGGAAATAACTTACAGTCTTTCTGTCTATGTCGAGATCCTCTAGCGTTCTGGTTAGAAGAGGAACGCCTTTAATCTTGTCCTTTTTTTTTAACTGTTTAAAATGCGTTGTGCTAGCAGCAATTCAATTTCCGTAAGTAGGCCCCTACACAGTCCGTGCAAGATAGTTACGTATGGCTTCTACGTCATACGCCAGAAAAAAATAACAAATCAAAAGTACCCGTCCGATTCTGACCTGTCTCATCAAAAGGACGATGACCAAGTTTTTTATTTTGTATTTGGCCAAATCCATTCAAAGATTCATGTTTTCAAAACGAACACTAGATTTGATCACACATATCCACCTTAGATACTGATTTCAAATTAAAATAAAGTAGATTATAATGAACCTGATATATTTATCTTAAATTAAAATAAATATGGCAGAAACTCTAAACCATCAGATTATGTAACTTCTGTTACTCTTCACACATTATAGTTATAAAATATAATGAAAGGTAACAAAATTGGGTGAGAGGGAGGGAGAGAGAGAGAGATAGAGATAGATACTGTTTTTCAATTGTCAGTATATGACCTACAGTGTACGTGTTGTTGGTATATTTAGGAAATGTATATATGTGTAACTTAGATAACGGCATAAAGCAAACTCTCAGAGAAAGTCGAGCTCTCTTGGTTATGCCTAACGAAGGACCTCTTATTGAGTATTGTGGAATGAGTTTGGAAGTTGGATCTATTACCTACATTAGCCATCTGTTGTATGTCTATCAGGTTCTTTTGTGATACAAAGGCGGGTATTTGTGGCGCATTGAAGCTAGCCCCCCCCCCCCTCCCCCCCGCCCCCCAATGAACTTCTATTGTGGATTCAGGGCGAGAATTGCCAATCAATGACTCCTTATTGTTTTGATGTTCGGCCAGTTACAGATATTGTAGAAGTCTGTGCCCATCTATCTAGGGCTGGATGATCTGAGATTATAGATTTATAGTACTAGTACACTGCACTGACTTCTCAAGCAAGGACCCACATAGGCAGTTAGGCGCGGATAGAGTGATGACTTCAAAGAACCTAGGTGGTGTAATGGTTAGCACACTAGCCAATGAATGCAAGAGCTGTGGATTTGAATCCTGCTCTCGGCGCAATATTTCCCATTTTCTACACCCTCACGACACTGGTCGCTATGACCTGGATCCTGTACAAGCTATGTGATGTCTAGTTGTTGAATCTACCCTACATACATGTACTTCTATAAGTGCATTGCCTGTATGTAATTGTAAGCATTAAAATGACTTATTGACGTAAGCCATGTAAGAGACTTACAATTCCAGGGGGATGAATGAAGTAATCTCAAGCAAGGACCAAACATGGATAGTAGGCGTGGATAAGGTGATGATATGAGGGAGCATAGGTGATGTAATGGTTAGTAGGCTAGCTCGGAATGCAAGAGATATGGGTTTGAACCCTGCACTAGGCACAATAATTCCTATTTTCATCACCCCTATGGCAGATTATTATGTAAGTTATCACTGTTGTATGTCATATTCCATTTGATGGATTAACTGTTCATACGATTTGGAAAATATGTGAAATTGGTATTTGATCCTTCCTTTTGGGGATTCCTGTTGTTCGTATAGTGTATGTGTTTGTCGGACTTTGTTCTGTCCACCTTGTTTGCCTGTAAAGGGCTGGGCAGTGTAAGATATTAAAATGGTAAAACAGGATGTGTACAATTTAACTTCACAGCTTGTCATATTCTCTTGTATGGATAAGCTGTTCATACGATTTAAAGGAGATGAAGAATGTGGAATTACTTTGATATCATTTGGTGGAGATTACTATTGTTGGTAATAGACTACATCACGGTTCCGACTGCGCATGCGCTGAAAACGGCATTGGGAGCAAAGCAAAGGCATACGCCCATTGAGTTTGCTGATACGCGTAGGTCAAAACTGGCATTTTATTCAAAATAAATAGAAATACATAACAATTTGGCATAAACATGAAGGGAAGGATGCAATATAATAATATAATTAATATGTTTAAGACACAGCTCTCCATAATTAAGGATTTTGAGCTAAGAAACACACAATTTCAGTCACTATACAGGCTGATGTTTACATCACCATTGATTAGCCAGAACTAATTCTTGTTCTAAATATTAAAATGTCAAATGTGTCAACAAAAACTTGTTTCAAAGAAATATATAACCAATATCTGATTAACCCTACTCATCTTCTATTTCTACATATGTCATTAACCATAGAATATAAATAAAAACATAAATAAAATAATTAAAACTGACTCTGGCTATGGCTCTATCACTAGTCTGAGTGCCTAGATTTGTCTAAATCTAAATGCACATGGCATAAGATGTGCTTGTTATATTGATGTAAATGCAATGCTGGATAAAAGATGAATATCTTAATTTATTATATATATTTATTTAGTTGGTATTCGATGTGTCAAACAAGAGCTGAGATGAGCTGAAACTAGGACATTTCATAGCTGCACCCAGTGTTGAGTGTATTAGCATGTGCCATGTGCTTCTCATGGCTTTGTTTTGCTCTGATCCATCCCACAATGCACCGCGCCACTGGAACCCTGATGTAGTCTATTAGTTTCTGAAAGTATGTTTTGTCCACCTTTTATTTGAGGTGCCTGTGATATCACTTAATAGCAGAGCAAACAATGTGCTAATTAATAATGATTGTTAGCTAACTTGAGACATTTTCGCTAAATACTATGAACATTGTGAGTTTGCACACTCATCATGAGTGGAAGTCTTTACCTGCTCATTGCAAGGTGAATCATTATTTAATGCACACTTATTTTAATCATGTTACCATGATTAACCTATTTAAATAAGAATGTTATTTATGGTGGCTCTGTTCAACTGTTGTCGTCATTGGAATGAAATGTGGCTGCAATAGGTCTACAACTATCCTGATGACGTACTTCCAGGAAGTATATTTCCCACGAATTGTTTATCTGGTCTGTTAGGTATTCCATAAATTAAATTAGAACATGATTATATGACCAACATTGACCAAGTTGATGGTATTGGTGACAGCGTTGGAAAATGTGAGACATGTTACCAAGCTATATACCACTGTTACCAGTATCTCTTTTTCAAAGGAATGTGTACCTATGTGATCCAAGTTTAATGGTTTATTGATATATAGCCAAACATTGCGAAAGGTTATCAACAGCTAAGTAGTATCCACGCGTGGTAAAGTCTAGTCGGATACCTAATATAGTTATAGACCTACGCTTATAATGTGTTGGTTTCTAATGCTAAGTCGTCTTTAGTATAGTAATACGCTAACAAGGTGTTGACTTCTAATGCTTAGTCATCTTCAACTATGACCATTAATTAATCCAAACCAAATGTTCACTGAAGTTTCTAGACCTATCACATCATTTCGAGACAAACCAAATTGTCTCAAAGGACCTATTTTGAATATGGAGTAGATGTTATTATTGTATAGTCCCCCGAGATGCCTGAATAAATATGATCGGCCGGTGAAGCAACTTTACAGCATAACTGTCCTCGTTATACAATTGTCTTCAAATTATTGGTCTCCTAATATATCATATGTAATATTAATTATTCAAGACATTAGGAATTATATTATCCTGGACCAAACTGATCCTGCTTGAACTCAAGTGCGTTTAGTTTTAATGTAAAGGGAGTCATTTTCTTGCTGAGGCAAGAGGCCTATTGAAAACTAATATGAATAAGCAATGCTTAGCGCCTTAGGACCGACCCCCCGATATAACTACAGCAATTTGAGCAAAGTCCACTTGCGGTGTTCGATTTGAAATTCTAGCAACTCGGGTGACCCGAATACGGACGTCATTTCTGCGGAATAAACTATTAATATTTCATTTGTGCATCCATGTTTATGCCAAATTGTTCTTTATTTCTTTTAATTATGAATAAAATCTAAGATTTGAACTGAGCGTATCGGCAAATTCTATGGCAGCGGGCATTTGTTTTGATATATTATTAACCAATAGCTGACCCCGAATACTGTCAATTGGGTCTATGGACGTAATGCCTTGGCAGCACAGCTGCAGGGTAGCTCAGAGGAACACGTACACTGGTCCCGGTGACGTCATCGAGGGACCAGTGTAGTTGTTCCGTGACTTGGCTTGTGCTACTCTGCAGCGGAGCATCATTAAGGCGTTAGGCCAATCGCTGTCATCCACCCTGTTTGCTGCGTAGTTGTGAGTTTACAAATGGCAGCGCCCATATCGGGCTATTTCCGTTTCCGTTTTTTTGTGCTGGATTTTGAGTAGGAGTATTGAGTAGGAGTATTGTTTATGTGTATATCTACATGCGTTAGTCCTAAGCCTCCCCAGAGGGTGGGTCGGTATTATAGAAACGCACACATACCGAAAAGCTAATCAGAAAATGTAAATCTACACCCGTAAATGAATATTTGTCACAAGTAGGGCTATCTCTTTTTTTACCATGAAGAAACTTGTGGATTGAAGCTACATAGCCATTAATGTATGCCATTTTAATCACGAGTTTTAACAGATGTCATGGGGGGATGCCCCTGGACCCCCTTAGATTTTTCAGGGATTTGAAAACTAATTGTCACTGGGAACCCTGATAAATGGAAAGAAATCTTTCTTAGTTTAGAAACCTAGCTATGTTGTTTCTTGTCAAAATTGGCGTATGGTGAAAGTACCAGTTAAAAGGTACTTGCACCGTTAGGAGAGAAAAAGAATGGAGGCAAGGATGGGTGACAACATGAGTGAGGTGAAATCGATGGCCGGAGAGACAGCTGCCGAGGTAGCAAGCTTGTCGGTTCTGTTAGTAAATAGTAACCAGGAAAGAAAAAGACAGGCGGTCTCTCCGCATCATCAACCACAATCTAAAATTAACACGCCAGTCTAACAAACTATTGGCTGAGCGGGTGAATAAGTTGGAGAATAATGCAAAGATATGCAACATTAGACTGGACGGGAAGGAAGAAGATGAGACAGAGAAACTGAAAGCTTACATGACAGATCTGATCACATTTCTTAGCCCCACAGGTGTTGGAATGCCAGACATAGGATCGGTAGGAAATTACCAAATCGCCCATATGCAAATCAAGCTACCTCACATAGGAATGCTCACACGGCCACCAGACCCAGACCAATCATGATCATATTCAAGACTGTACTTGCTAGAAATGCCTTCTACTTTGCTCGGCCAAAGCTAAGCAAGTCAGATCGATAGGCTGGCATCTACCTTAATGATGATGTGACCCAGACCAGACACAAAGGCTGTCAGGAATTCCGGTCAGTGGCAGTACTTGCAAGAAGTAGTGGTGCGGAAGTTAGAGTGCACACCGATGGCATTGTGATAGACGGTCACAAATTTAAGCATGCTACCACCCTCCCAGAAAAGTTCTCACTCTCCAAGGCTAAAACAGTTGAGATACATGAGGAACTTTACTTCCACTCAGAACACTCATTCCTATCCAACTTCCACCCTTCGCCGATCAGTGATGACAATGCGGTATATCCAACAGCCGAACACTGCCTCCAGGCAGCAAAATGGCGCTTGGCAAATGACAAGGGAAAACTGGGTCAGGTGCTGGCTACCCAAACCCCAATGGAAGCAAAGCCAGAATCAGCTGAATGGCAACACAGCAGAGAAGCCATCCTAACAATAGTCATTGACCAAAAGTTTGATCAAAATCCTGACTTGGCGGACATGCTTGTGGCTAGTGGCCACATTAAACTAAATGAAGCGACCAACAACACATATTTCAGAATTGTTGTCACCCTTCATAGCAGAGCACTAAGAGATAGATCCTATCGTCAGCTCAATTAACTGGGACAGGCATTGACATGACAGCTAAGCGAGACAATATCAGGGCTTGCAGGAGCCATAATAAATCAAGCAAAACTGGCCGACGGAACAAGCAGATAATTCCACAAACAGCATCACGCAACTGACTGAGGAAAGCAGGAACAATATATCAGACATTTGTGTGATCATTCATTTGGATGTATATATAGGCTACCTGGACAATGAGCGGAGTGCATGCCTACTTTAATCGGACTTATCATCACTACTATGTACGTCCCAGCGATGAATGCCATGCTAACCTACATACTAAGCAATACTGGGCCAAGCAGATCACCAAGATGGACAAGGCCATCCTACTATTGACGACCAACTCGGAACGCCCCACCACAATGTCACATCCCGAAGCTGAGTAGACATATGATCTTCTGCACTAGCTTGTCATCTAGCTCCTAACTGTTCCAATCTACTGCGTAACGGTAGCATATGCAGCACTATCTTACCAACCATCATTTGACTATTCCAATCAACTGTACAGTTGTAATGATGCCTGTTTAAAGAAATAAAGATAAAAATAAAATAAAATAAATTCTCATTTGCACTAGCTTACCAGCTACTATTTAGATATTCTAATCCACTATGTACTGGTAGCATGCAACACTATCTTAACAACTAGTACTTGACTGTTTCTATCAACTATGTACTTGTAATGATGGCCATGTTGTTGGTTTAAAAAAAAGAAAATCGTACGTGTACTTCTTGAGCTTGCATCATATTCCATTATATGGTTGTGATCTAGGCAATCTAGAATCAAAATACTGCCAATGTTCTCCCACTTTCCATCCAGTAGAGCTTGCTCATGAGCACCGCCGCTGCCCGTCACCAATGTCACTCCCCGTCACCATCGCCACTACCAATGCCAAGGCCAGAAAAGATCACCCCCCTGTATGAGACTGCTACCAATGCCATGACTCCAGGAGTGCAGCATCAGGATCGTCATGACCACAACTCACAGACCCATCATTTCAATCACTGGACTCTGTAACAGCAAGTAGACTATCCTGCTAAGTGCACCATCAATCTACTATTTGGGTTATGTAGTACGCTGGTCCAAACCTTATTTGAGTTCTGATCTGCCAATTACCTATTCGACTGCCTTTTACATGTATAACCAGCATACATGATCAGTGTATGTGCCTGGATACACACACTCATATATGAGACTGTCTCAAAAGGTGCTAAGCAATATGGGACAAAACTTTGTCCATAGTAACAATCAACACACTATCTAGTTATGTATTTGCTCAGGATAAACTGATTTGTTTTTTTACATGGTGTTTCATAATCCCAATAGAATACATATTGATTTGAAGCAAATGTCCTTGTGTTTTCAGTGTAACCGTTTCTGTGCTGTTTTGTGTCAATCGTTACTATGGACAAAAATATGAAGAGTTAGCACCTTTTGAGACAGGCTCATATGTCAAACTCTGTGTGTATATGCCCTTATGGTTGTGATCATCAATGCTGGCACCTGACCTTACCACTGGACACAACTAAGGCACTACTGTCTATGACTCTGATCCCATTTGTATGTACTCAATGCTCTATATTATGTTATTGGCAAACACCATGACCTCTGACCTGGCCCACAGGCCACACTGTTTTATGTTGACATGTTATTATGCATACGATGGGCATACATTGACTATCTGCACTACTATCCTTACTTATGTACAACTACTGTGCACCTTGATTTTGCTTCGGAATCTGCTGTTGGGTTATGTCAGTCCACTGGCCCGAACCTTTGATCTGGTTTGGATCTGCAAATTGCCTATTTGACTGCCCTCTATATGCACGGTCTGCCGGTGCTAACTTGACTGGTTTGACTCAAGAGGCACAAACTCCCCTGTCAGAATTATAAATCTCTCCTTGTACCCTACCCTTCATATGTACCATATATGCCTGAGAGCACCATGCATGGATGCCAGACTATTTGTGCATGTGCCCTTGGTGTTGTGACCACTTTCAAGCACAACCAAAGCACTATTATGTAAACAACTTTGTTTCAAACTATATAGTTATGCCTCTATATGCTAAGGGTAGACCTCTGACCCAAGCCCACAGGTAACACGCTTCATATTTGTATGTTAGAAATTGATGGACTACTACTACTGTACACCTCAATTCCCGGTGCTGATGGAGCTTTGTGCTGATGGAAGGGCTGTGCTCAACCTTTGGAACTGGTATGTCTGATATGGCACATTCACAACCGTCCTTAATCTACACTTGTTATACTAACCCTGGCTTGGGCCTTCGCTTGATTACCCACACACCAACTGCAGCTAATGTCAATACCCAATTACCAATATGCGAGTGGCCACACTACCTACTATTGACCACACTCAACTGTTACTGATCCCTGTCTAATTGTCATATATCATCAACTCAAACAACATTAATAAGAACCTATTAAGTAGACCTTACATTAATTAACTGGCCCCCTGTTACAATATGATACCCTAATATCATGCCCCCCCCCCCCCCCCCACCCTCCATTGAGATAACTGCAACCAAAACTGAACTCAGCCTAAAGCTGCGAACACACTGGACGCGTGCGTCGCGCGTGCGTCAAGTACAAGAGTGCGTCATGCGGTTCTCACGCGTAAATAGCGAACACACTGGACGCGTCTGCCACGCGTCTAAAGGCCGGTACACACCTCCCATATAAAACCCCCATTCCCCCCTCTTCCATTCCCCCCATTCCCCCCTCTTCCATTCCCCCTCTTCAATTCCCCTTCTTCCATTCCTCCTCTTCCATTCCCCCCTCTCCCATTCCCCCTCTTCCATTCCCCTCTCTTCCATTCCCTCTCTTCCATTCCCTCCCTTTCCATTCCCTCCTCTTGTGTTCCCCTCTTGCGTTCCCCCCTCTTGTGTTCCCCTGTTGCATTCCCCCTGTTGCATTCCTCCCTGTTGCTTTCCCCCTCTTGCGTTCCCCACTCTTGCATTCCCCCATCTTCCGTTCCCCCTCTTCCATTCCCCCTCTTCCATCCCTCCTCTTCCATTCCCCCCTCTCCCATTCCCCCTCTTCCATTTGCCTCTGTTCCATTCTCCCTCTTCCATTCTCCCTCTTCCATTCTCCCTCTTCCATTCTCCCCGTCTTCCGTCCCTCCTCTTCCGTCCCTCCTTTTCTGTCCCTCCTCTTCCATTCCCCATTCTCCATCTTCCATTCCCCCTCTTCCATTCCCCTTCTTCCATTCCCCCTCTCCCATTCCCCCTCTTCCATTCCCCTCTCTTCCGTTCCCTCTCTTCCGTTCCCTCTCTTCCGTTCCCCCTCTTTCGTTCCCCCTCTTTCGTTCCCCCTCTTGGGGAATGAAAGAGGCGGAATGCAAGGGGAAGGGAATGCAAGAAGGGGGAATGAAATAGGGGGAAAGCAAGAGGGGGGAACAGAAGATGGGGGAATGCAAGATGGGGAATGCAAGATGGGGAATGCAAGACGGGGAACGGAAGATGGAGAATGGGGAATGGAAGAGGAGGGACAGAAGAGGAGGGACGGAAGAGGAGGAATGGGACGGAAGACGGGGATTGGAAGAGGGAGAATGTAAGAGGGAGAATGGAGGAGAGGCGAATGGAAGAGGGGGAATGGGAGAGGGGGGAATGGAAGAGGGATGGAAGAGGGGGAATGGAAGAGGGGGAATGGAAGAGGGACAGAAGAGGAGGGAATGGAAAGGGAGGGAATGGAAGAGAGGGAATGGAAGAGAGGGGAATGGAAGAGGGGGAATGGGAGAGGGGGAATGGAAGAGGAGGAATGGAAGAAGGGGAATGGAAGAGGGGGAACGGAAGATGGGGAATGGAAGAGGAGGGACAGAAGAGGAGGGACGGAAGAGGAGGAATGGAAGAGGAGGGACGGAAGAGGAGGGACGGAAGACGGGGATCGGAAGAGGGGAATGGAAGAGGGGGGAATGGAAGAGGGAGAATGAAAGATAGAGAATGGAAGAGGGGCGAATGGAAGAGGGGGAATGGGAGAGGGGGAAAATGGAAGAGGGGGAATGGAAGAGGGGGAAAGGAAGAGGGGGGAACGCAAGAGGGGGGAAAGCAACAGGGAGGAACACAACAGGGGGAATGCAAGAGGGGAACGCAAGAGGGGGGAACACAAGAGGGGAACACAAGAGGGGGAACGAAACAGGGGGAACGAAACAGGGGGAACGAAACAGGGGGAACAAAACAGGGGGAACGAAACAGGGGGAACGAAACAGGGGGAACGAAACAGGGGGAACGAAAGAGGGGGAACGAAAGAGGGGGAACGAAAGAGGGGGAACGACAGAGGGGGAATGAAAGAGAGGAGATTGCAAGAGGGGGGAATGGAAGAGGGGGAATGGAAGAGGAGGGAATGGAAGAGGAGGGAATGGAGGAGGGGGAATGGAAGAGGGGGAATGGAAGGACACACACATAACACAGTGTGGTCGGGCAAAGTCAGGCAAAGTCGGGCAAATTCGGGCAAATTCGGTCAAAAGCCAAGCGTCACCATGCGTCAAGCGTAAAAAAATCGCTCCAAAAGCGATTCGTGACGCACACGCGAGAAACGCACGCGCCAGTGTGTTTGGGTTCTCTTTATTACATACATTTTGATTTTTTACGCACGCGTGACGCTTGACGCACGCGCGAGATACGCGTCCAGTGTGTTCGCAGCTTAAGCCAACAACCACCACCACGTCATGGCTAAAAGGCAAATATCAAGTTTAACTTAAGCTGGATGCCCGCTAGGTGATAGTACCGGACAAGCATCCACACCCAACAAAGAATACACTATACACCATGACATAAGTAAATACACCACATTCACGCTAACTGGGGGGGGGGGGGGAGTTCTTTGGGGAACAGGGTGGACCATATTTTCAGGGAAGGGGGTAGACTGATGGTCATCTGGGCCCACTTCCTTTAACAGATCTGAAGGGCCTGCCAGGACTCAAGATTGGCCACCTAAATGTGCATAGCCTCACACATAATATCAACCAGCTAAGAGCCGACCTACCCAGGTCTGGTTTTGATGTCTTCACTATATTAGAAACATATGGCTCAATAGAACAGTGATGACAGACTCACAACTATACCAGGTTACCAATTTAAAAGGGCTGATTGAAAAAGCAAAGCAACTTAGTGGGCTATGGTGGCGCCACCAACCTTCAACACGATGAAACTGTGCATTAATTTCGCACACGTTCATGTATAGGTGGCGCCACATTCTTTTGGTCATGATTAATGGAGGCATTCAACTGGGCCTCTCTATTCGAATATTAAAATATTTCCTTACAGATTCCTAGTCGACTGTGACCGGAAGTAGGTTACTATACGTATGATTCGGATGTGTGTTCGGGCTCCATACGATCCATCCGTAAATCTTGCGGCTTCCCCGAAGTAACAATACTGAACAGTCCGGACCTGCAGGCACCCATCCCTAGTGGCGAAATCTCGCATTCTCTCATTCATTCCGTGGTTTCCATAATGTCAACAATAAGAAGAGATGGGGTATCAAAACTATGGGCACAAATATATATTCAGCTATGTATATGTCCCGAGCGACACTAGTATTATGTTCTACATAGGAAGATGAGAAAATGAGGGGCTGTGGTAAGGTCGTTTTCACTGGCCTGGTGCTTTTGTTGTTGGTCGCCCGCCGCGTACAATGTCGGATCTACGCCAAGAGACTGGATGTTTGGTACAATATTCAGGTTTGTACTGCGCCAACCTCTCCCAACCATTGTTCCCCTGACTAGGCCTGAGGCTGATGGCCTGATATGTCAACCGGTGTTTTGTTGGGTATATAATTCGCAGCTGTTCGGTTAGCCATAGATCTGCAGGAATAGCTGCCAACGAAACTAGACAAGTTACTAACTTGTAGTTAGTCTGTTGTTATTGTGAATGGGTCAATGGTCTAACTAAATTGCCACAGCTGTGGACTGTGTTGTGTGTACAGTGTAGTGACTAGTGTATGCTCATAATGCTGTAGCTGGCTGTAGGCGTAGCAGGCTGTACTGTACTTTCACTTTGTAAATAGTTGAGTGTGGTGTAGTTGACACATCTGTCAATATTGTATCCAAGTATTGTCAGCAGGATGTCGTTTTGGTTTACTACGGTATAGTCGTCATCACTGCGTGTCAATACTGTCACCAATTTTTGCAATCCAGGAATCTCACCCGGAAAACAGAAACAACTAGAATTGACAATTGTCATGTGTGTGACATATCTAAGTCTAAGCAGACTAAGTCATAAGTGATGCACCTACTGGCTACTCAGTCTCAGGAATCAGGCTTCTGTATAGTATTAGTATAGTCATATACACATCAAGACATAGTATAAGCTTAGGCTTGGCCCTGCTGCCTTTAGTCTTAGACAAGTTAGAGCGCAGATCTATCTACTATTGACTTATGTGGGCGGGGCATGGCTTGAATGCGTTGATATTGAAGTCTACCATGAATTCCCACCCTTATAAAATAATAATCTACGCTCATACCATGAGTCATAGTTAGTACCTTAAGAAGTTAGTAAATAGTCTACTCATTATGATTAGCAATATAATAGATACTTCGACTTCTTACACTTAGTCTTAGACTTAGTCTTGCCCTGTCAGTAGAACACACATCTTTGGACTTTGTCTTTGGCTTTGATTGTGTTGTATTATATCCTTATATACATGTCTATTATAGTCTATAATAGGCATCCAACTGACTCTTAGTCTAAGTAAACTAAGAACAATAATTTGTACAGTAAATTGTATTAGGGACTTGCTATTCGCACAGCGGCGGTGCAAATAGTGGCATGTGGTTTCCTTATTCGCACAGCAGCAGCCAACCAATCAGTGCACCTGATTCGCAGCGGGGAAGGGTGGGGGACCAGCGGCCATGATGGGTACTGGAACCCGACTAGAGTGTGAAGAGTGGAAGGTGGTGGGGGAATAGGGGAAGGGGGGGGGGGGGAGAGGACACTGACACTTCCGTCTCTTGTGTGGTGATGGTTTTGATTAGTGTGGTGAGAGTTTTGGTGTGTGTGGTGGGAATGTAGGGGTGTATGGATGTGGTGGGGATGTAGGTGTGTGTGGTTGTGGTGTATGTGGGTGCCTTAAAATAGTAATAATCCCCTCCCCCTCCCAAGATAGGAAATTAACAAATTAAAACTGCCTCCCTCCAAGCTAAATTACGAAAAAAAAGGTGCCCCCCCCAAGAGATATATAACAAAATAATTAAAATAATGTCCCTCCCGCCCTTAGGTAGGAAATAGCTGAAGATTTTGTATTGATGTATGACTTAGAATCCACTGACCGGTAGTCGGTGTGAATAGAACCAATCAAAACACCTAGTAAAATATTCAGATTTTTAGGTCTTGTTCATAAATAAATAATAGTTTAATTAAATTCTAAAATATCCCCTTTTTGTGAAACTCGTATGTGAAGCATTAAGAAAACTGTTTTAATCATATTTAAATCATCCAGTTATTTCTATGAAGTCATAATAATATTCGAATTATATAAGTAGCCCTATATTTATAAAACCGCTGTAATAATACCTAATTCATTCTATCATGTTGCTAGATACATGTGCATAATATTAAAACCCTGTATTTGCGCAGCTGCTGTGCGAATAGTGGTACGTAGTGTTCTTATTTGCAAGTACCACTATTTGCACCGCCGCTGTGCGAATAAGGACACCAAGTGCCACTATTCGCACCGCCGCTGTGCGAATAGCCATGTCCATTGTATTATTAATACTATTTAGTGGGCAGGATTTCAGATTTATAGTAAGACATTGTAATTTCAATGTTACATATTACTATTAATTAGGACGTAGAGTTAGAGTTTAGAATAGACTATCGCTCGCCATCGATAGCCTCTGACACTCAAATTTGTTTTCCAACTGTCTAATGTAAAATGTAGCCTTCCCTGCCCTAGTAAATGGCAGACAACTTGAAACAGACCATGTGTTGTTGATATTTTGCATATACAAACAAACTAAATGCACGTAGCATTTCATTCGATAGTGACATGCTCCCACCTCTGCCACTTTGGATTTCCACTGCTGTGTATAACTTACAGCGTCATCAAAGGCCGGTTGCTCTCATACCATGTCTATGTGGTATGGGAGGTTAAAAATCCCTTGGGTCGGTAAAAATGTAGGCTCAGGCTTTCTATCGACAAACTGTCTAATGGTGAAAACAAGTCTATTCAGACTTATCCATGATATGCAGTATAAATCTTCTTTAAAAAAAAAAAGACACTGTCAGTGTAAGGAACCATATGATAACTAGTGGGTTCTCTGACATCAGTTTACATTCACCAGGATTCGCCCCTATTTGTTTTCGTAGGATATGGGATTAGTTATAGAACTACTTTTTTTCCCTTATCGCATACATGCTCATTTGTCTAACTGTTACATACTACAATTAAAACAACCACGTATTATTTATAATAACAGATTAAAAGTCACTTTGTTTTGAGTATATCGAATAATCTAGAACGAAAGACTGTGTGGTACTTCCACCCAGTTTATAAAAAAAAAAAAAAAAAAAAGCATTAGCAACCATATGTATTGCATGTGTGTGTGTTTTTTTTAAGCAACCAAAAGAACAACCAAATTATTAATTTAATATTTGTGGGTTTTAAGTGATTTCAGCAGTTGACATTTTTGTTTGTTTAAGTGTGCTTTCATCCCTTTGAATGGATCTGTTTCCGACATTATAGTAATTGTTTTCTAGTTCTAGTCCTAGTGACATACGCTTATGCAATGAAGTTGTATATTTAATGAAATTGTTTATTCATATGAAAAGGACAGCATTTGTGTGGGTTCGGGATGAGGAGAGCGACTCTGTCGCACTCTTTGACCACTTAGATCTAGGGTTCAAGTCCTGGCCGAGTCAAACCAGTGATTTAACATTTGATACTTGGTGCTACTTTGGCTAGTACACGGTATTATTAGGATAGGGAAATACGCATTGTAATGAGAAAGAGACATTATCTACATTTGGAATTTCTCCGGCTTAATCAGCAAATGTAAGAACAAATAAATGCTTTCAGGTGTTTGGTATGTTTAGCTGCGTTTACACAGGAAAAAAGTAAAACGATCTAGGCAAAGCGTTTTACCTGAATCGATTTAGTGTTGCGTTTACACGCACCGAGTTTGAAGGCGGAAATCGATATCTGCGCATGAGCAAGTCCATACGAACCAGCACCAGTTTCGGTTAGTCGACGTCACCAGTAGAGAGTGGGTTCGACCTAGATCTGTATGGACTGAATCGTATTGGTTTGGAACGGTCAAAACTTCTGCTGGGCAGTGAAACCCTAAAAATAAATGATGAAAAAAATATCTGTGGACAGCTAGCGGTTTCATAGACTAAATTCTATAATATGTGCTCTAAAACGGTTCCTGTAAACCACCTCCCGAGGTGGTATACATGAAATGTTTCAGGTGAAATGTTTCAGCCCTAAAACGCCTCAGCGGCATGTTTACACGGGCAAATGTAAACTGATCTAGGCAACTGGTTCTACCTAAGGCGTTTTAACTCGCCCGTGTAAACGCAGCTTTTGACCTACTGTTCCAACCTTCCACTAAGTTCCAGTGTTTGACGCCTGAACAGCAAACTTAATCAGCTGTCAGATAACAAAGACTAACATACGCGGGGTAGTTGCTACACCTACAGCTACAGAACAAAATAGGACAAATCCCTGTGTTCCCCATACAATCTCTGCTTCCCCCCCCCCTCCCCGGCTTTATAATTGAGTAAATCTGGGGCAGAGGATTCGGGGAGTGGTCCACACTAGGTTATGTGTGTCAGGAGAACGAAAACAAAATATTATATTATGAATTATCCGAACAGCAGGGCTGCCAACCATTACGATTTCTGCAGAATCATTACGATTTTCTGTCTCTCATTACGCTTCTCATTACTGAAATATTATGATAAATCGTCAATTTTATTATAAAATTATTATTATATACCTCAATTATAATTATTATTATATGATATGATTGGTTGTTTGGAATGGAGGTGTGGGGCTTGAGTGTGTTTCTGATTGGTGGGCATCGGGGGGAGTGGGTGTAGTGTGTGTGTGCCACCTCCCCTGTGCTTTGCCCCCCACCCCCCCACCCCTCCACCCCCATTCCCCGTATTGAAGGAAACGGGGGGGGGGGGGCGTGTCAGCTTTGCGGTCCCTGCACCCAGCAATGAACCCGAATGAGCGTCCCCGCTCATTCCCGACCATTCCTATGATGTTTGACTATTATTAAACACGAACAACTATTGAAATATGTATATATATATATGGGCCATATTCCGCGATTCTCGCGAAAATCATTACTCTTTCCCATTTTCAAATGTTGGCAACTATGGAACAGTACGGGTATAAACTAGATCACGGTTCCGACTGCGCATGCGCTGAAAACGGCGTTGGGAGCAAAGCAAAGGCCTACGGCCATTGAGTTTGCCTATACGCGCAGTGAAAAACGTCAGTTTTATTCAAAATTAATAGAAATCCAAAACCCTAACCATATTAATTTAATATAATCTTTTTGATAAACATGTTTTCTATATGTGTTCCAAGCGGGTTGTCTCTAGGTGGTGTGGTTTGATCAATATTTTACTTTTTCTGTATGGAGATTGCTCACTGCCATTGACAATGCATTGAGTACACTGGCTATGGCTCTAACACTAGTCTGAGTGCCTAGATCTTTCTAAATCTAAATGCACATGGCATAAGATGTGCTGATTATATTGATGTCAATGCAATGCTGGATAAAAGATTATTAATATCTTATATATTTTTTTAGTTGGTATTCTATGTTTCAAACAAGAGCTGAGATGATCTGAAACTAGCACATTATATAGCTGCACCCAGTGTATTAGCATGTGCCATGTGCTTTTGGGGGGTATGTTTTGCTCTGATGCATCCCACAATCCACCGCGCCGCTGGAACTGTGATGTAGTCTATCGGTAGTTCCGCTGGTCCCCCAGGAAGGAGGGCGGGTGCGACTCAACACGCCGGTGTCGCAGTTTGAGCGCCCTGCCAGTTTGAGAGCCCTGCCAGTGGTTGTATACTTTTTTTGTAAAATAGATTTAAAAGCTTTCATTGGATCGATTAAAAATATTGTATTGCGCAATTGAAGAGGAAGATCTGAAATATTTAATGTAACCTAAGAGCAATTTACTCTGAAAGTATTAAAAACAGAGATAAAGTGAAAGTTGGGAAATTCTGAGTGTCAGTGCCAGTGTTAGCCTTACCAGATCCCGTCCTGATATGACCTTAGATGTTGCTAGGACGTAAAACAACAACAAACAGCTTCAAAAACTATTTTCGCAAAATAAATTCAAGAACTTCCAATTGGCTGATAAGAAAAAGCTGAATGTGAAATTGTAGCGAAAGATCTGAACTATTTAATAGAAACAAGAGAAATTAGCTTTCAAAGCACCAAAAATCACAAATTACTGTGATAGTTAGGGTGGTTTTAATGTTGTCTCTATCCGCGCATGCGCAGAAGCAACAGAAGGGCGCTCAAACTGGCAGGGCACTCAAACTGCGACACCGGGTAGCAGCTACAGCCTACCTGGCGGAAGTTGGGGGTTGGTGCCCCTCCTAGCCCTATCCTTCAGTATGCGCCCTATATTTTAAACTTGATACCTATATCCATACATACTGGGCGCGGTGGCCGAATCGGTAGAGGGCGGGCTTCGCGTGCGGGAGATCTGGAGCTTGGTTCCCAGTCGAGTCAAACCAATGATTTATAATCTTGATATTTGCCGCTTCCTAGCCTGGCGCTCAGCATTACTGGGATAGGACAAGGACTGGTTCGCACAGTATCACTATCAGTATCAGGGTAATGTGACTGTGATGGTGCCGATGGCCTAGTCTGCCAGTGGGGAAGCAGTATAAAGTTGCCATGAGTGTGCACTGTCACAAGTCAGTAGGGGCCTACTCATCCAGATATGACCTTAGATGTTGCTCAAACATAAAGCAACAATAAACAAACAAACATCCGCCGGGTAAGCTGTAGCTGTGACTCGGTGTTGCGGTTTCCCAGGGACACCGGTTTGCGAGGGACACATCGCTTCTGCACATGCGTCAAAATCAAACAGCATGTTTTTGGTGAAGATGTTTTCTATATGTGTACCAAACGATTTGTTTCTAGATGGTGTAATTTGAGAGATATTTGACTTCTTCTGTATTTTCTGTATGAACATTGCTCACGACCATTGACAATGCCTTGAGTTTGACGGTACACGCAGTACAAAATGTTAGTTTTATTCAAAATTATTAGAATTCAAGAACCCTAACCTTATAAATTTAATATAGTCTTTATGGTAAAGATGTTTTCTATATTTGTACCAAGCGATTTGTTTCTAGATGGTGTAATTTGGGAGATATTTGACTTCTTCTGTATGAAGATTTGCTCACGGCCGTTAACAATGCATTTGAATGGAAGTGTCCCTGGCAAACTGGTGTCCCTCGGAATCCGCATCACCTGGATGCTGGGTCTTACTCTTAGCCTCTGTCCTTCCTAGACTAACTTCACTAAAGCCCCGTTCACATTGGCGAGTGAAAACGCTTCATCTAAATCGCCTTGCCTAGTTCGCTTCACATTCGCCGTGTGGACGCTAATCTGAAGCGATTTAGGGCTGAATCGATGCATCTAGTTCGCTTCAAATAAACCACCTCGGGAGGTAGTATAGATGAAGCGATTTAGCTGGTTCCTGGTAGTGATAGTGTAAAAGAGCAGTGCTTGCCAGATACAGGTTCAGGTGTAACTATTGCTGGTGCCCGGCAGTGTTAGGGCCCGATTAGGCTGAAATCTATTGAATGCGATCATATTTAACAGAATTACATACTCAAATAATGAAATTTAATTAAATTAACCTTAAATTCCAGGCGATATTAACGTAGCAGCTAGATCGGCATCGAATCGCCGAGTGTAAGCAAAACAAATAGCAGGGCTTGCCAGATACAGATGGGGGTAGTTGCTCATGCGCAGATATCGATTTCCGCCTTAAACCGCTCCGTGTGTGGACAAGACACTAGTTCGCCTCATCTAGTTCGCCTTATCTAGTTCGGCCTAAAGTTGTGCTGTGTGAACGGGGCTTTAACGGTTCCATAACGCCCGTATCAACCTCTACTTCATCATGATCTGTCTCTTGTTGTGGGATTCAGAAAAAACAGTTAGATATTTATGGCGCATTGCATGATGGGTAATAGTAGACATGTGAGATAACAGTTGTCAGGGTGAGATAACTGTAGTCAATGTGAGATAACGGTGGTCAAGGTGAACCCAACGGATCAAGCTACACGATGTGTGTCAAAACACATCGATCATGTTTTGACTCAGTATTTGTTTTTAATTTAATTTAGATTTATCGAAGAACTTCAGTGCAGGTACATGACAGGAAAATATAAACCGGGTTGTTGATTTTCAAATTGACTAATCGCATCCAAATTTGCGTAGTCCGATGGTTTTGAGTTTCTGTCACTTTTTGAGATACATATCGTATGGTGAAGGTTATGATTTGAAGTATTTGTGATTGCTATAATTTGTACATGAATAGTCACCCTATCTGACAAGGATATTTATATTCTACAAATAACAAATAAGGATTGCTAAGAACACCCGTAGGGTACTAGGTCTAATGATCCTGGCCCTCTCAGTCCCTACTTCCTGGGTTGGATGACTCGACTTAGTGATCGAATCGGTAGAGCGCAGACTTCCCCTGCAGAAGGTCGGGAGTTAAAATCCCAACAGAGTCAAACCGATGACTTATGAAATTGATAGTTGTCGCTACCTAGCCTGGTGCTCAGCAGCATTAGGATATGGCATGGACTGGTTAGCACAGCATCAGGATAATGTGATTGGGATATCAGGTCATGGTGTTGGTGGCCTGGTCTCCCTGTGGGGCAGCACTATAAAGTCGCCATGTTTGTACACTGCCACAAGTCAGTGCCCGTCCTGATATGACCTTAGCTGTTGCTAGGAAGGACGTAAGACAACAAACTAAATCCTGGGTTGAACTTGAAGGGGAAATAGCCCGTTCTGCGATAGCAAGCAGCCGAGGGATCGATGTAATTATGTAGGTTTTAAGGCATAAATAGCCAAGGGGCTTCAAATTCGCTGTCAAAGTAGGCTTTGCGCTACTTTCCTTCGGGACCTGTGTTGCAGTGAACTGCTTCCCAGTAGGCCACTAATCAGGCCCCCTGGCATTGCTGGGGGGTGGGGGTGGGGGGTGGGGGTGAAGCACACTGCGTTAATCTAGGAAACTGATGCAGTGTACATGCCAGACACAGGGCACATACACAGTGGTAGCACACACAGTTTGAGAAGGGTCCACAGCGAGGAAAGGAGAAAAAACGGGTGAACACTGTGCCATATTGAGCATACCCTTGCAGGAATAGTTTCCCATTCTTTAAGTCCTGATATTGTGTCATTTAAACAGAAGTTGATGTAGATAAATTAAAATATACTTCAAGCTCTTTAATCTGTGCAAAAGATACATATATATATGTATAACTATGTCTGAAGAAGAAACTACTAAAAAAAATAATGGGATCTTTCCATATTTTGAGCCAATCAGAGCTGTTCTTTTTTATTGCAAATGGCGTCCCCCATGGAGGCGGCCATTTGCAATAAAAAAGAACAGCTCTGATTGGCTGACACTGAGTTCTCGCGAAAACAAGAAGAGGAAAATCAAATTCCTGCAAGTTCAAACAGGCTCCGACAAGTTCAAACGTGGCTGGTTGTCCCCCCTCCTTTCAGCGCTGAATATGCTTATGCACCGTTTGTGTGTGTTTGTGAATGTGTGTATGGGTGTGTGGCACAGTGGTGGAACAGCCGTATACTTTCGATCTTGCTGTGTGTACATATGTGTGTAAGGGGTTATTAATATTAGTAATATTAATAACCCCTTACACACCTATTATTACAGTTAATAATTAGAACTATGTGTGAGTGATGTATACTCCTCCCAGGGAAAAAACGGTTTTGTCTACTCAAAGCGGAAAAAAACCTGGGGTGGAGGTTGGGGGCGGAACATATTGATTGCGGGGGTGTCGGGAGGTATATATATCAAGAAGTAATTATATATTCTGGTAATTACAAAATTGATCTTCTGCACTGTAGAACTTCAAGGCAGTGGGAAGTGCTATTGTCCTCCTCCCTGCCCCCTGCCCTCATCTGGTCATCTGTCTATCTGTTTTATTTTATGTAGTTGTATGTATTGCATAAGCTATTCCTAACAGTTCTCTATTCTACAGCGCTATGGATTTAACTAGGGTAGAATCGGGTAAAACCTAGGGGATGAAATTGGGGGGGGGGGGGAGGGCGGGGTGAAAAAACCCTGGAAGAAACAGGTTTTATCGGGAAAATAACTAACCTTAATTTGTTAAAACTCATATCACTGCAATCTGGCTTATTCGCAGAAACTGTACCACATTTGTGATCTATGGAAACCAAAAGTGAAAACATTCCAAATAATGGCAGTAAGCATTCCAAGCATGGATGGCAGCTTCAGTATTTCCTCAGAAACTGAAAGACTAATATGTTGGCTAATGTATTGTACTGCGTTCTGATCTGGCTGAGATTTCCATATGACAGCAAACTGGGTCATTCTCAGAAACTGTGAACCCCACATTTGTGATATGTAAACCAAAAGTGAAAACATTCCAAATAATAGCACTTAGCAGTAAGCATTCAAAGCATGGATGGCATCTTCAGTATTTCCTCAGAAACCGAAAGACTAATGTGTTGGCTGATGTACCGTGTGGATATATAGGAGTAGATTGGGATTACAATACAATTTCTGATCTGGCTGTGATTTAAAATGCACTTCCTTGTTGGTAACAAAGACTTTATAATACTAAGACGGCTCACTCAGCCTGTATTGTGTAATCAAAATGATCAAACCCACCACTTGGTGCGCTGGCTGTTCTCTTGGTTAAACAGTTGCTATATTATATGTATAAATGTATATATGAATGTGAAAGATGTGTGATGATGGCAATGATGATGATGTGTATTTGTTCATAGCAATTTCATATTGATGTGTATTCATACTTACCTATCTCATGTATAATATAATTGTATGTGTTTACATTTGAAACACCAAACAGCAGCCGGGCTGATCAAACCCACCACAAGGTGGCACTGCGAAATTTACATTCCCATGGGAGAGATAGGGAGTGAGCCGTCTTAGTATTATAGGGTTTTTGAGGGTAATTAGTGCTTGTTGCTGTTTTTAGGAGGCGGCACCTTTTCCTCTCATGGATCGCGCCTTCGGGTTCGCTGCACAGGGAGAAGTCCACTTCTCAATGAACTGTCCTGTCCCCGTGAGTATTAACCAGTTATTGCCCCATATGAGCATTTGTATATATGGCATCAAGATATCATGTGGTTTTTCATTACCCAAAAATGTGTATATATCTTTGTGTGCAATGATCACCGTGCTCTGTATATCTTTTGCTTCTTAGTGAACCAATATAATTAATGAAAATATCAGGTAAATAAGGCAAATTTTCCTTGATAGTGTGGTGTTGGTTTCTTGACCAGCAAAATAAACATGTAGACGCATATATATCTTCAGAAAGTTGCATTTGTTGCTGCATATTAGAAAAGAATACTTAGTATTGTGGCGGGTGATGAAAATGGGAAATATTGCGCCTAGAGCGGGACCCGAACCCACATGCCCCCGCATTCCGGGCCAGTGTGCTAACCATTACACCACCTAGGCTCCCCGATATCACCATACTACCCACGCCCACATGTCTATTTGATTAATTGCCTGAGAGGTCAGTGCAGACCACTACATTAGTTTAATAGAAACTGTTGCTGCTTCAGCCTATTGTGTCTGAACGTGTACCCTTAATTAAGTTGGTATTTTTACACTTCAAATAGCTATTTAAAATAAAAGTTACTTCAATAGTTCAAACTAAAGACTAAAGTGAAGTAGACTTTAGCGATCAACTCTGATTGTGGCTTAAGCTGGAAGTGTAAGATACAATCTAGATAGATGTTTAATTTTGTTTGTTTTTAATATGATTTCACCAGGTTATGTTCGTTTAATACAATCCCTGAATTTGTGATTATTGGTGATTTCAGGAGCCGTATGGTGCCCCCCAGTTCTGGCTCCTTTTCTGCAGCACTACAGAGGCATGGGAGGTAAGTACAAACTGGTTTTACTCGACTGGGAATAGAAGTCACATCTTTAAAGTTACCCTAACCTTGACACTGAAAATATAAAAGGTACACCTTGTTATCTCAATTCTGTTGGGTAACAGAACTATATTCTTATTTTTTCTTTGTATCAAACCCTTGTTGATTTTAGACTCAAATAAATGTGAATGAATGTAACATGATATGGTCGGAAGACCAGTGCCTCGAATCTAGAGAAAAACCTTTATTAGCTGAATAAAATGGCCATTTACCAAAATATAGTCCTATTCTACCCTGAATATAAGGCCATGCTTATAAGATCAATAACAGTTGTTAAGGATGCAAAAGCTCTGGGATTTCACGGATTTTCCGCTATTTTTTATATTAACCGATTAACGTCCACAAAATGCCTGCATGTGACTGTGTGGGATATCGGGTCATGGTGCGGGCAGCCTGATTTCCTAGTGGGGCAGCACTATAAAGTCGCCATGAGTGCACACTGTCACAAGTCGGTACCCATCCTGATATGACCATAGATCTTGCTAGGACATAAAACAGCAACAAACAAACAAACCTGATATGACCTTAGATCTTGTCAGGATGTAAAACTCCAACAACCTACCAACTAATATGTTACTACCTTTTCTCCGTAATTATAGCACATTGATCATTATAAAACCACCACCATCATTTAATTAATTAATCAATCAATAAACTGAATGAAATCATCTTGTTTGTTGAATAGTTGCTGCGGATGTCACAGGAGCAATTGCTGTTTGACTGTAACCGTCTGAGTGAGGGGCATAAGCTGCTAAGGTCCGATGCCGTGTACTGCATGCGTCAGAAAATTGTGCACAACCCAGTGAGTACCGGAAGTACCTACATCTTTTCGCAACACCTCGCTTAGGATCAAATTGGACATTTTGGAACGCGTCTTAAAGTTGCATTATCTGATCAAATTATTTGTTCAAATCCAAGGTATTTTTTACCTAGATTTGGTCCTACTTATTTAACTTAGTATGTGGTGGCACTCTGATCATTCATTGTGGGCTTTACCCCTAGCAGAAATGAAAGATCTCCGCGGTTTTTGCGGATTTCCGTGATTTCTTTTTAATTCACTGGTTAGCGTTAAGCAACATTCCAAGGAATCAGGATGTATATATGACACCAGTTGGGTAGTTTGAATGCCGTTCTTATATTACCTTAGATGTTGATAGAAGATAAACCCCAAATAAAAACAAGTTAAGTATAGGTGATAATATAGGCGCAACAAGGATAGTTGAAATATGACTTCCGGCATTTTCCCGCGATTCCCTGACAGTGCTAAGTCTATGGGAGAAGATCTGAGTTTTCATGGAAATTCTCCGTCGGCGTGGTAATTTCGGCTTTATTTCCACATTCTTTTGCTGAAGACCACTTTCATCCCTGCCCCAGGAATGTCAAAACACACAGGTGATGATGCGACCTAGATAATGTAGTGGTTGGCTTAAAGTTAAACTACTGTGTGTACACACATTATTTTCCCAGTCGAGTTAAACCCAATGACTTATAAAATTTATACTGGTCGCTTCCTAGCTTGGCACTCGGCATTAATAGGATAGGTCAAGGACTGGTTAGCTCAGTGTGAAGATAATGTGACAGTGGAATATCGGGCCGTGGTGCTGGCGGCCTGATTTATCAGTGGGACAGCACTATAAAATTGCCATGGGTGCACACTTTTACGAGTCGGTTCCAATCCTGATATGACCTTAGATGTAGCCAGGACATAAAATTCCAACGACCAACCAACCAGTGATATAGGTCTGAAATGGAAAATGAGTTTATCATTAGAACAAAAGATTCCTTGAAATGTAGCATACAGCTAAACATATATGATGATAGGATGATAGTACATATGTAACTGGATACCTTAGTGGTGCCATAGTGACCTCCAACATAAAAGGATTATGTTGTAGGGTGTGTGTGTGTGGGTGTGGGTGTGGGTGAGGGGAATGGGTGGTCATGAATGCACTGCTGAAAGGGTAGATGGTTTAAGAGTTCAATGTGTGCATGTAACTGTAAGCATCCATCTGGTTCTTACAGGTTTCATAATATTTTCAGATTATTAATTGTGCTCGTTAAAGCATTTATTATTTTGTATTTCTGCTCACCTGCTGTTGTTGTAACTTATTCAACTTTTTAAAATTGTGCTCAAGCTTTATTGCTTAACCTGCAGGTAATGACGTTTTCCAGATTTTTTGTTGTGTTAAATACCCCATTGAGTGTTCTGTATTTCTGCTCACCAGTAATGACTAAGTTTTCAGATTTTAAATTTAGCTCAGGACTGTATTGACTGTTCTGTATTTCTGTTCACTTGCAGGGCATTATATGTTTTCTGATTTTTTATTTTTTATTTTTAATTGTGTTTACCTGCAGGTATTGTATTATATTGTTTTCACATTTTAGTTGCTCTTCTTGTTTAATTGTGCTCAAACTGTATTGCTTGCCTGCAGGTCATATATCATCTTTTCTCAGATTAATTAATTTTTAATTGTGCTCAAGCTATTGTTTACTAGCAGGTATTATATTATCATTTTCCAGATTTTAGTTGCTGTTCTTGTTTAATAGACCAGATCGTCATTCCGAACTGCGCAATGCGCTGATGAAAACGGCGTTGAGAGCAAAACACAGGCCTACGGCCATGAGTTTTGCCAATACACGTAGGGCAAAACTTTGATTTTAGTCAACATTCATAGAAATACATAACAATTTTGGCATATATCATGGACGCACACATGCAATAGGTATAGTGAGTGTATGATGGGGAGGGGGGGCCGTGGTGCGTTGCACAGACGGTTGGCAAACCCCACAAACGCAAACTCACTCTGAGTGTGAGTAGGAATGAGTAAGTTTTTTAGGGTTATCAACAGGCTCCCTCCAGTTTAAGATGACTGAGGGAGGAGATAGGGCTGAGGAGCTGATGGAAGCTTTCCGGCCTTATTATACTCATATAATGGCTTCTACAGCATATAAGGAATATATTTAAGACAAAATTAGCCATAGTTTTGAGCTAAGAAACGATACAAATCCACGCAAAGCAATCAGTCACTTAAGGCTGATATCCACATCACCCATTATTAATTCTTGTTTCTAAATATTACAAATGCCAATGTTTGAACAGACACTTGTTGTCAGAGAAATATATTACCAATATCTGATAAACCCTACTTATTTTCTAAGTTTCTACATATGTTATTAACCATAGGATATAAATAAAAACATGAATAAAATAAGTAAAACTGGCTCTGGCTCTAACACTAGTCATGAGGGCCCAGATTTGCTATAGATCTAAATGCAGATGGCATAAGATGTGCTGATTTAGATCGATGTAAATGCAATGCCAGATAAAAGATTAACATCTTAATTTATTATATATATTTTTATAGTTGGTATTCTATGTTTCAAACAAGGAGCTGGAGTCGAGCTCGCAGAAACTAGCTCATATTTATAGCTGCTACCCTACAGCGCCGCTGGAATGGACAAAACCCATCTATTGTGCCTCAACACTGTATTGATTACCTGCAGGATATTGTCTTCTACTATGTTTTCAGATTTGAGTTACCGTTCTTGTTCTTTTAATTGTGCTCAAACTGTACTGAGTCAACCTAGCGCCGAGTTCCATGCTTGCGGGCGTACACTTTAATTATGTTTGCCGGATGTTATAGTTGCTGTTCTTGTTTTAATTTGCGCTCGAAACTGTATCTTGCTTACCTGCAGGTAATAGTCATTATCTTTGCAGAGTTTAGTTGCCTGGTTCAATAGTCTGTATTTTGTCTGTTATCTTTCTGCATCACCTGCACAAGGTCCGTGACGCAACCATTTGGTGTTTAGGCACTTACGCAACCTACCAAACCAAACGCGATGTTGAGGAGCATCGGCCACGACAACTTACTAACCGGCTTGATTCTTCGTGCAGGTGCCCAGACTCGCATAGGAAACCGATCGACTTAATATTAGAAAGCTGAGCACAATAGCACAATCTATGTTCGCCAACAGATGTGCAGGTACGCTGCATACAGGGTACAGGAGGTGAGGACAAAGGATTCACTCCACAACTGTACCTGTTTTGTACAGTTTCCGCATAGCAATGTGAAAGTGTAATGCTGATGAAAATTACGACAGCACATTCTAGATCAAGAAAAGTGAAGTGTTTATTGCGACTATCGGCTGTTGGATGAAGGAGCTAACACCTAAAGTTTGGAAGCTGTGGATGGTTGATTCACAATTTCTAATTCAAGAAGCTGTAAATGACCTATGTACTTCGCTCACACTCCGACAGTGATCCTTTATATTTGAAACTGCGTCGTTTTGTTGATTTGGAAATTTTTTTATGGTTAACATTAGTATGAGCTATGTATCTTTTTGGTTTAGTATAGATATATTAATAAGACAGAGGTATGTCAGGGTTCGGGGTTCTGGTCGGTCGAACCAAACACGTCAAGCTTGATTCCATTTTGAGATGCATTTCTCTCTCATTGATACGAACCATGGACAAAGGCATGTGGTTAATACAGGTAAGTACATTGGGTAACAGACTGGAACACAGGGAATTCTACTTACCGAGTTCCCCATTCTAAAGCAGTTTTCGTGCGTCGTATTTAGATTACGTTATCAATACATATTCTAACTTACTGAGTATTAAAAACTGTATATAATCTCCCAAATTGACACAAATTTGCTGGGATGAATATGTGCTTTGGCTCGTACAAAACCTATTCAGCAGTATGGACCATGTTTTGTACCTTTTCTAAAACAAAAAGATTCCTGCAAAGCATAGCTTTTTTTTGGGGTCGTTCAGCGTGTTCTTGAGCTGGTAGTTGTGGTATTGGCTGTGGGTTGCAGTAACAGACCGCTGGTGGCGTTTGATCCCTGAGCAGGCACACAGAGACCAGAGTGCACGTAGCGATGAGTACAGGGATACCGCCTTTGCCTCTCATCTACACCTTCTATCAACCTAGCGTGGGCTCAGTTAGGAAACAAGCGACATCCCTGCTGGCACTGCTAGCTGGTTCTCCGTCACCTGCGAGTCATCTTTCTTCTAAGGTCTCAGTCCGCATAAATTGACCTTAAGTGTCAATGCGTAGTTTTCACTATTTTTCTTCGATCACCGTTAATTCTTCTCTTATTTTAACCCAGCGACAGCTGATCAACTTATTCAAAATCTATTCACCCTTTTTTGTTGTGAATATTGACCCATCTCGCTGCGGATATGAATGTAAACTCACCATCAAATCACATCAATCCATCCAAATCAATCCATCTGAGGTCATAGGGTTATCAGTCATATATAGTCCGCTGCTCCTGACCCAGTTAATTATCAGGAAATCGTACGAGGTCAGATCACATGTCTGGATTGATGCTTTTTCTTGCTGCTTTGGGTTTTTTAACGGGCTCGAGTTGGCATTGGTATGTATTAGCCGGAAATCGGCAAGCTGTGCACCACCTCGCCGTGCGAGAGAGTCGTGTGGAGGTTTGCTTCCCTCGGATCGAAGGTCATACCACACCGACTTATATTATAGGTCTATATACTTGTCACGTCATAGCCAGCGCGCGCGCTCGGGCAGTATATTAGGTTACGGCAAGGACTGGTTGGCTCAGTGTCAGGATAATGTGCACTGAGTGGGTGTATTCAGGTACGGTCCCCGGTCAAGCTCCCTGGCTAGCTAGGTTTCGCCTATGAATTGTAGGCAGCACTGATGCAAAGTTGCCTGCCACACAGACTCATAGGCTGGTACCACATCCTGTCTATGAGCCTCTAGCACCTGCATGGCATGTCGAAGTGTCTATAAAACTCAAACAACCAACCAATCTCATTGACTGCTGTCATACGATAAATGCGATTTGTGTTTAATCAGTTCATCGAAGCCGCGTGTGCACCCTGGGACCTCGCATCAGTACTGAGTATGATCGCGCCAATTTTTTAAAGTCATTCTGGTGGTGGCTCCGCTCTCCTCTGGCTAGGCAGGAGAATTAGCCAATACGGGGTAAGTGGCTTGCATGACAATGGGCTTTTTAGTTTGCAGACGTGTGGCGCAGATAGTGACACTGCCTTTCTGCGATATTTTAGCCGGATTTCACCCTCAGACTGCCATGTAAAGTTGCAGTAGAGTCTAGATGGTTTCCTCCGGAGCTTGCTGTCCATTTTCTATGGAGATAAATATATTAGGTTGTTCATTATGATACTAGCCTTACATATAGTTTGAAATACCTGCTTTCTAAGACGAGCGAACTTTTTGAGATATTTGAAGATCGCCAAATACTGCTAAAATTGTAATTTTATGGCAAGGCACGCCAACACTCCTGCACACCATTGGCTTTTCTGCAGTAACAGGTTGTTCTTAGATTGGTCTCGGTTTATTCACTTCTATGTGGTGGTCATATGATGGAATTAAGTGCGAGCTGTATCTAAGTTTAGACATTGTAGGAAATCGTATCTAGAATACTTTCCTTAGCTTTGAAAATTTGATGTTTCATTCATCGGACCAGGGCAGCTTTTAATAGGACAGATTTGTGATCCTGCGTTTTAAATCATGAGTCAGTGTAGACGTTCAACCTCCTATAGACGGGGGGGCGAAGGTCCTGTGTATTCCAATATAGTGGGGTCATATGTCGTACAATGGGAAGTTACAATCAGTTAATTGCCTCATACTAAAGCTTCGACTTTGGCTACAGTCGCATTTATATATAAATTAGTCTGTCTTGACTGTTGTTTCACTGTGAGCCATTGATATCACGATTATAGTGGAAACAGAGTTATAAGTCATTGGTTTGGCTCTGTCGGAGTATCCAACCCACGGTAGCGCATTGGTCAACACATTTGGACCACATGAGACAGTCGAATGAGTTGAGCGTCGGTGTCCAGTTTTGGCAGATCATGGGATTTGATGTGCTTTGAACCCTGGGTCGTGTCAAAGCAGTGACTTAAAAATTGATTACTTGTCGCTTCCTAGCTAGGACACTCGGCATTATTAGCATAGGGCAAAGACTGGTTGGCTCAGTGTCAGGATAATGTGATTGAGTGGGGTATTCAGGTCATGGTGCTGGTGGCCTGGTGTCCCAGTGGAGCAGCACTATTAAGTCACCATGAATGTGCACTGTGCACAAGTCGGTACCCCGTCCTTATATGACTTTTATTATGTTGCCAGGACAGAAATCTCCAACAAACCCAAACCAACCAAACCATTTGGGCTCCCTGGCCACATGCTAATAACCAGTTTTGCTTGCTGCTGGTCGTCTGGTGCAGGTGTGGAGTCTGACGACATTGCGGCTGCAAAGCACTTCGTGCAGAGCATCGAGGACGCCCTGCTCTTCATCACGCAGATGGTGGTGGCCGAGGGTTGGGGCGTCGTGCGTTGCCACATAAGGCATTACCGGCGGACCTCACTGCTGTGTAAGTAGCCATACCGCTGCAAACATTTACGCAGCGACACAGCTGCCAATATTTAAGTAGCCATAGAACTGCCAACATTTAAGTAGCCACACATCTGCCAATATTTAAGTAGCCACACCACAGCCAACATTTAAGTAGCCACACAGCTGCCAACGTTTATGTAGCCACACACACGGCCAACATTTAAGTAGCTAAACAGCTGCCAATATTTAAGTAGCCACCACCACAGCCAATGTTTACGTAGCCACACCACTGCCAACATTTACGCAGCCACACAGCTGCCAACGTTTACGTAGCCACACCACTGCCAACATTTACGCAGCCACACAGCTGCCAATATTTAAGTAGCCATACAGCTGCTAACCTTTAAGTAGCCGTACCACTGCCAACATTTAAGTAGCCACACAGCTCCAAAATGTAAATAGCCACACAGCTGCCCATATTTAAGTAGCCACACCACGGCCGACTTTTTAAGTAGCCACACAGCTGCCAAAAATTTAAGTGGCCACACAGCTTTGAGTGATTTATGCAATTTAAAAAATAAATAGGCCTTAAAAGTCAAATCGAGGGCATCTGGTAATTACCATCTTGTTTTTGTTTTGTTTTTTAAAAACTTTTTTTACATTCTCACTCAATTTCTCAGCTTTAAGCCAATACAAATACACACTGCATTAGAATCACCACCACCACCATCACCCCCTACTCTAGATAGGGGGTGAATCTTTTACCTACCATCTACCCAGTCACTCTCCCACTCACTCAGTCACCTACCTACCAACCCGTTTATCTTCTCAAACCGAAACCACCGTATTTCTCTCAACCTGCAGACTATCCTATTAGTTTATTAAGTAGCCAATAGTTTGGTGCGACAGTAAAAAGCATCGCACCGGTCACACGAGT